>JAMZEH010000074.1:1579724-1744724 GCA_024699665.1 Ostrea denselamellosa | reverse complement strand
GGAGCGAAAGTGGACATTCACGATATTGTGTGATTTTTTCTGTGCTTTATATAGCGTTTAATATATTCTGCCTCTATAAAGTATTCAGAGAAGGTGTGCCAAAAAAAATATCTATGATTGTGCATATTGAACTATACGCTCCAAACTTACCAACTTACAGTTATGTAACACAGCTTCTAAAATCTACAATATATCACATTAATTAAAATATTTTTTTTCGTATATCTACAGTTTACATAACGTTAGGTGCGCTCGGAGAACAGAATAAAATAATGAATGGTGTGAAATCGACGTGATAGCAGGTAAGTTTTCATCTTCGGACATCTAGAGTTTCTGATAGATTACCCTTAACCTGTCATTTCACCAACCAGGAGTTTCTAACGGTTTGAGCAGATATACAGCACACATAAGAAATCATACAAGATGGTAGGCCCCACACTATTATTGATTCCAGAGATTTAGGGAAGTGGTATATACCGACCTGAATCCATCTCTGCAAGACAAGGCGGCAAACAAAGCGTGCGCGGATCTCGGAAAAAATTTAACGAAACCGGAAACAGCAAGTGTGCTTACATATTCGGTCCCTCCTCAGATGAAAGTGTACGTTTCGTGATGTAGACTTCTTAAAACCTTCAGTGGAACATTTTGTGATAGAAATGATTCACCACAGCAACAAAACAAAAGTTTAAGATGACATTACAATAGCTGATTGATTATATATTGTCTCACGTCCTGTTACAGAAGTTTTCACTTATACGGAGACGTCACCATTACCGGTGAAGGGCTGCAAAATTTAGGCCTATGCTCGATGCATAAGGTCTTTGAACAGGGAGGGATTTTAATATCGTGTCACACCTGCTGTGTCACGGGGTCTCGATTTTTGCGGGTTCAATCAAAGGACCGCCCCATTTAGTCGTCGCCTCTTACGACAAGCAAGAGGTAATGAGAACTGAATGCTAAAAAAAAAAATCCAAAAAAAAAAAATCCAAAAAAAAAAATCAAAGAAAACCTTTTTGTATAACAATCAAGTAATGGGAACAGTACAGGAGTGTATAATTATTCAGGAGTTGTCTTTTCGAGATCAGGCTCATTATCTAAAGCATAAAAGCCTTTATCTGAACAACCACAAAAAGCTATCTTAAGTGCAATTTAAAAAAATTAGATCATTTGATTTAAGTTTTAATTGCCAGTTAGATCTGATTGGAAAAAAACTGTGTTACCGGTGCTTCTGTATGCATGTGAAATATGGGGTTTTTGAAAACATCTCGGTTATTGAACGTGTCGATCTACATTTTTAGAGCACATTCTAAATTTGGAAATAAACAATCCACACTTAATGGCACGTGGAGAAAGTGGACGTTTCCCTTTGCGTATAAATATTTACACAGGAATGGTGTCGTTTGAGGGCAAAACAAAATATGTAAAATTACATACACGTACGTCCATGTACAATGGATGCATCCAAGAGGAGACGAGTAATAAGTTTGTGATATCTACTATATTTCAGGAAGTGAAATATATGAGGGGTTTTGGCGGAAGGTAGTATATCTTTTAACGTCCTAGTCGAGAATCTTTCATCCATTAGGAGGCGTCACCAATGACGGGGAAGGGCTGCAAAATTTAGACCTATGCCTTTGAGCAGGGAGGGATCTTTATCGTGCCACAGCCGCTGTGACACGGAGCCTCGATTTTTGAGGTCTCATGTGAAGGACGGCCCCATTTAGTCGCCTCTGACGACAAGGAAGGGTCACTGAGGATCTATTCCAACCCGGCTTCCCACGACTCTTCTTGATCCGTTTCTTTATTTACGTATGCAATATTTGTAACTCTTTTACCTCATGCTTCATGTACCACATTATGTCTGCGGTTGTCCATTTTTTTTTAGGGAATTTTAAATTTGTGGATAGGAAAAATCCGCAAAAATTACAATACTATATATATGTGCATATTGATACATATAGGTATAATGCAACTGCAGAAATGCAAAAGCAGACTATAATTTACGACCATATATTGATCAAATCGCAAAAACAAAAAACAAAACAAACAAAAACAAAAAACAAAAAAACAAAAAAAACAAACAAACAAACAAACAAAAAAAAAAAAACAAAATAAAAAAAAAAATCCAACCGCAGAAAATATCTATTATACGGTATGTCATTGGAGTGTAATATATAAACTTTTTTTAAAAAATGAACTTAATAAAAGAGTCATACATAGACCACGGTTTGTGTAACTTCACTCTACAACAGGTGACGTCACTATCGACATGGTAGACAACAAGTTCTGCAATAGCCGAGACACACAACAAACCATCACATAATTTAGTGTCAACAACCTTGCTCTGGCTGATATATATTTATTCTGGAAATGTGGAGATTCTATGTGTACTCATGCAAAAGGTTCAGACATGAACTAATTACAGGACAATCGGGATTCACGTCCCCCCCCCCCCCCCCCCCCCCCCCAAATCAAAATTCTGATGATCAAAGACAGTGACGTAAGTTAAATCATTTATAATACAAGGTTTCATAAGCTCATTATGCTGGTCAGTATCAGCGACAAGATTTAATTGCTAATAAAATTCAGCAGCCCTTTTCACAAAACAAATAAATAGATAAAATAATAAAATAAATAAATAAAAATATAGAAATTTAAAAAAAAAAAAATTACGACTGAGATGAAAAATTTAAAACATTATGTTTCTTTTTACAATTCCTCACTCATATATTTCTGAATAATCAAACCTATGTAGATACACATGTACGGAAGTAACAAAACTATCATTCTTACTTGGGGCATATATGTGCTCTCAGACAAGTGCAAGACAGAGACAAAATGTTTGACGAAGTCGTAAGATTTTTGTGAAAATGGCCACAGATCTTCCGCGTTAACTGGTACCATACTGTATAGTATACATTTCACTGTTCATTTTCAAATTCATTGATTCCATGTGAACCTGACAGGGCTTCCCTGTGTGTGTGTGTGGGGGGGGGGGGATTACTAAATGAAAGCTACACGCAGTTTCTACATAGATTTCTATAATTTGGTGGTGGATTTTTCTATTTTTACCAGTTCGTTCAAAATGAATAAGAAAAATTAACATCTCTCCCGTGAGACCTGACCTCTCTCAAAACCAAGACGGCACCCATGTTTATAGGGTGCCGTCACAATTATCCTATTTGGGAGAAATAAAATTTCCTTCCTCCTTGAATTATTCAGTAACCAGACTATAAAACAGGTAAGCTCTGGGTAATTACATTTCTTCACCTCGGTCATTTCCACACCTTCTGTCGGCAGCTGACGACCGGACGAAAATCAAAGGTAATTATTTACAAATTCCCTGGGTCCATATTGAAAGACGATCTGTGAAACATGGGACTGTTTACCTGGGGTTTATTCCCAGTGTTTGAAATTTTGAAACTTCAAAATATTGTAAACAAAAACAAAAAAACAAAAAAAACAACAACAAAAACAAACAAAAAAAAACAAACAAAAAATGATTTCACATGTAAGACTGCGGAGTGTGGACATGTAGAGGAACTGATTTCATAATCATAACTACACTCGGCCATCTCCGTGATAAAAAAAAACATAATGGTTTTATTCAGAAAAGGCTTGGTCCCATTGGTTTTGGACGACACCTCGAATTAAGCCGTGAACCGTCAAAACGTGAACTTGATTTTTTCTTCATAAACAACTTGCACCGTATAGGTGAATACGTAATCCCTGCAAGAAGAAAAGAAAATGCTCAAATTATGTAATCGGACACACCGTATTATTTTATCTCCCCCTCCCCCTTCCTCGCCTTTTTTTTTTTTTTTTTTTTTTTTTTTTGTTGTTGTTATTGTTTTTGGGTTTTTTTTTTCGTTGTTTTTGTTTTGTTTTTGTTTTTTTGTGTGTGTGTGTTTTCTTGTTTTGTTTTTGTTTATTTGTTTTTTGCAAGAAGCAAGCAGATGTCACAAAATACATCAAACGAAACCCATGTGAATTTCATTCAGAACTCTATTCGACTTTTAAAGAAATCGAAAAATCCCCAATCGTTACATACAATTATCTTGAACAAAGAAGAAATAAATTTTCATTTCCTCTTTTTTGCACCGGGTCGGTTTAACATAATTAGCACACCTGTGTAGTAAGGTGTACACGTTTGAAACCGGTATTTCATGAAAGACTATGTACATTGTGTTAACAAAGGAGAAATACGCCATGAAATCCACTACATTTTAAATGTTCAACTTTCTCACAATGAAGGAAAAAATACTTGTATCTTTTTTTTATGATGACCAAAGGTTTTCTGAACTTTTGTCAACCTAAAATACGAAAATATTAAGAAATCTCTGTGTTTTTATTTTACATATTTTTGAGATTTTCTGTTCCTCGTAATAGTTCTTCTACGTAAGTGTATTGCTAACATATATTTACATATATTGTGCACCCTTCTGCTATTTAAGCGTAATGCATGGTTTCATCTACGAACCTCTGACTTTTTGTGTGGCATTTTTATATTTATTTCTTGCACCTCATGTAACATTTAACATGGTTTGAGAGAATAAAAGAAATTGAAATGGAAATGGAGGCAAGAATAGACACCCCACCTCTTGTTTGGGGCGTTTCTCCTCGTTGCCCCCACAAGCTTTTTATCGTTGACTGAAAACAAAATCTTGTAGAAGATTACAATGAAAGTAGATGCCATTTACAGAAATTTCTTCACCAAATATAATAAATCATCATCTATATTTACATTAAGTGACTTGTGTTCTTTACCATGAAGAGTTTTAAGAGCTCTCTATCGATGCCATCATGGAAGACCCGCCGGTCTAAAATCCTTTGGTATTGCTAGTTTAAAGAGATTGTTGTAACTCAAGCAATTCCATGAGACTGATGTTTGTAAAAATCAAGAGTTCTTGTTTGAGACAAAGGTAGAATCAATACCTTGACATAAAAGCTCCTTTAGAGATTTTCTGTACGTCTAAAACACATTACGTTGAAAAGGATAGGTGTAAAATTTTGTTTGCTCGTGGCATAGTTTCATCCTGTCAACATAATACCCCTTGTTCAATAGAATTTCAGAGTTATTAATCATAGTTTATTTTATTTTCCCTTAAAATCCATTGAAACCTTTTAAATGGATGTTTTTGTTTGTCTTGCAGAATAATAGGGAAAGAGAAAGCGCTTTTCGAGATCATTGGGACGCTTCACATTCGCCTAGCTTTCTGACAAGCAACAAAACATTCACCAAACTGTGACAACAAAAAAAGTCGGCAATCAATATGGCGGAGGTGCTAAGGTCACGCGAGGTTTTGTAGTTGGAAGTTAACCTGACGAGACCTGTTAGCAACCGAGGGAAACATAGACCATATTCCATACTGATCGCTCCCCAAGGACAAAAATACTCCGACGAACCGCAATAGAATATTCATATATTTAATATAGTCCAACACCGGCGAACAAAAAAAAAAAAAAATAAAATAAAATAAAATTTGGCGGCATCCTATAGACGTTTAGATCTTCGTTTATGAGAGTTTGTGTTTGTGTGTTCTTCTTTCCTTATGATTTGCCGTTTTTATCGGGCTTGAAGTTAGCGAAATCTCAGACAGAGAGAGAGAGAGAGAGAGAGAGAGAGAGAGAGAGAGAGAGAGAGAGAGTATGATAAGTTTGATATCAATAAATCAATATTCATTGAAGAATTGCCCAGGAATACCTCTCTTTAACCTTTCAAAATCTTACTTTACAGAATCGACAATTTATTCCGTTTGTAAAGCACTCTTCAGACGTGTATACGTTATATACATTAGTCGTACTGCACACACACACACACACACACACACATGTATATGCACTCTCCATCGCTTGATTTTAGTTGTTTCGGTTCTTTGATTTAAAATTGAAAGAAAAATGAAACAATTAAATGACAATTTCCGTGTCTATGAACAAATTTGGACTTGGACAAAAATCTAGATATTTCGCGATACTGTGCATTTATCATAATGAAAAGGCCAAAATAACTAACAGTATTCAAACATGCAGCTAGAAGACTCCATGACGCAGTGGTGTCCGAGTGGCTCCATTTACTTGATGCAAGGTTGCAGGTTTGATTGATTGTTTGTTTTACGTTCCGTTGAGAATTTTTCACTCATATTGATACGTCACCAATTGTAATGAAGTGCCACAAATTTAAACTTCTGCTTTGAGCTATCAGCGTAGCAGTGACATTTCGTTAACGTGCCAACACCTGCCGCTATACGGGACCTCCGTTTTTAGGGTCTTATCCGAAAGACCAGTGATTCTCACATCTAAATGCCGTGCGTTTGGCGAAGGAGCAATTACTACCTATATTTACATCTTAGGTTTGACGCGGCCATAGCACGAGCGGGTCTCGGTCTTACGACCTCCCGGTTACAAAGCGATTGCAGGTTTGAATCTTGTTACACAACGAGGTGACCGCGGCACGGTGTCTATGACAACCCAATATGTCTGTCTGCTTGCCTTCTGCTTATTAACGTAGGAACAACAGAAGTGCATGTAAAGACAGAACTGTTATATTTGGCCCGTGGAGATCCGGGTTAGAGTAGATCCTCAATACCCCTTGCTTTTCGTAAGATGCGACTAAATGGGGCGGTCCTTAGGATGAAATCACAGAACCCGAGGTCCCGTGCCACAGCATATGTGGCACGATAAAGATCCCTCCCTGCTCAAAGACTGTAAGCGCTGAGCATAGACCTACATTTGTCTGCCCTTCACTGGCAATGGTGACGTCTCCATATGAGTGGAAAGTTCTCGAGAAGGACGTCAACAATCAATCAATTTATAATCAATCAATCTATAATCAATCAATCTACAATATATAATATCTATGTACATGGGTAATGACTCCGACCATTATAAGATTAAAATATATCACTGAACATTTTCAAATTTCTTTTCCTATACAAGACTCCGACCATTATAAGATTAAAATATATCACTGAACATTTTCAAATTTCTTTTCCTATACAAGACTCCGACCATTATAAGATTAAAATATATCACTGAACATTTTCAAATTTCTTTTCCTATACAAGAATCTCGGTACAATTTTCTGTTTCCTATATTACAAATAAACATTTAGTTTCAATTTAGTATCGATATCATTAAAGACGTTATTTTTTTTTTTTTTATTTACATATAAATATACAATATATACAAAGTTGAGCAGTCTTAAATATCGTTACAATTTAGTTTTCCTATACAAATTTGAGAAGTCTAAAATCTTTGATACAAATTTTCTGTTTCAAGATCACTTGCAACATAGTGGATGTTCTGTACAACACAGCAGACAAATATATTAATAAAATACTTACCATGTATTCAGATTAAAAAATTAAAGTACAACATATTAACAGCTCTTCGTAACATAATTGCACTGGTGAGCTCATCAATACACAGTTGATAATTTGAAATTTTATATTTGCATGCTTTTATGGAGCAAAATAAATTGTGTTTCTACCAAAATGAGAGCGAACTATGATGCAAGACTCTGTCTACGTAAAAACTCATTTGAAATTCTGTCCACTGTTTAATAATATATTATCTACATCAAAAAGTACTTTTATGTTTTAATTAGGAAAGATAAAAACCAATCACTTTTTGTGTACTGTCTGCGGTATCATTGCGTAATCTAGCGTGTGTGTTGTCACTTTCGGAATTCCTTTGTCGTTATCTATCCATACCGAAATGATCTTTGTTTGGCGGCATTATCGTTCATCAGTCACGTGCGGGGAATTTGAAATCTTCCACGTCAACAATCGTATCACAGACCCAAACGACCTCGTAAAGAACATCACGGGTCATCGATATATAAAACAGCACTAAGCGGAACTAAAGCCAGTTAAAGACCCGAAGATCTTCCAAGATCTTATCTTAATGAGCTAGACAAGCTTAAAACAAAGCGTCCGAATAACGATGTCGCTGCGATTAAATCTGTTAATGCATTGTCGTCAGTCATTTAGTCACCTTAATCCCAAACCCGGCGACTTCTATTCTAGAGAGCACGACATTTATGACTCGTTACTATGAAAATGAAGCGTTAAATGCGAATAGATCATTGCTGTCTAGAATTCGTTTAGAGAGTAAAATAAACAAGATGGCTACTTCCATAGGTATACGATGTATCCAGATATCAAACCTTCTCGTTACGCTTTGTTGTTTCGTCGGTGATTTTTAACCATGGGGATATCAGTCATAGTTTGTTTCATAGATATTGGCATGTTACGTGGAACGGTTTAGCGTTGTGAGTTCGACTGTCCAAATCCCAGTGGGGTCAACTAATAGATGATAAATTGTAGTGGAAAAGACATTAAATTGCCGATCGTCACCAAATATTGAGCTAAAGGTCTTCAATGTAACGATCAACAGTTCGCGTGTTGCGATAAGCGCTTTGCACAGTTAAGATGGTTTTTGAAGATTTCCCTGACAATAAACAGACACTACGCAAGAATTCCCGTGTCGTGGTACCATAGGCACTGGTATTATAAAGATGCAAAGCATAAACGATAATTTGTAAGCAAGATAAAGATGGCGGACCAAAGTGTCCTGGTGTAACGAAAATTGCGGACGAGACTGCCAGTGAAATGGTTCTCTCTAATTACACAGTAGATATTGTGCAATGAAAAATTAAGATAAAAAGCAGTGATAAATCTCGTAAATCCCACAAATGCAAAGTTAAGAGTAGGGTAAATACGGACCCCTGGACATACCAGAGGTGGGATCAGGTACCTAGGAGGAGTAAGCATCCCCTGTTGATCGGTCACACCCGCCTTGATTCCCTTATCTTGATCAGGTAAACGGAGTATTCCGTAGTCAAAATCAGTATGTGAAGAACGGTCTAACAATTGGAATGAAACACATCAAACAGCGTTCTTCAGATTGTAGTAGTAGCAAATAAGATAATTACGACCTTAAAATTTGCAAAATGCTGAATTCAGTCGAGACTGTTAGAACCCATGCTATTACAGCCTCATGCCTAGGGAGGAGCTCCATAGTCTCGTTCTGCCAGATTCTTCGGATTGTTACAGTTAGCTTCCTAATGTTTAAACTATATCTGTTTATCTTGAAATAAAGATTATTCTGGATAGACTGCTTTAGGTAATTGGTGTTCAAGTTTCTGATATTGGAGTTGTAGCGTAACGGAAATACTGAGTCGACCTGAGTTGCAATAAATCGTATACTGTCTGAAACTTACAAACTCGGAAACGGATACACCTAAAATTTCCCGAAAAGACGAAAATCACAAAATGATGTAGAGAAATTTATATAATTCAGTCGTTCGTTTATTGATGTGGATGTAAGTGCCGTGGCATGTCTTCAATTAGGAAGACATACAAAAGCTCCCATTGGCCAGCAGAATTAACCCACAAATGTTGTGATCTGACTTAGGTGATTTCAACTATCGATCATTAAGCATTACATTTACATGTATGTGTGATTTTTATTTAAGGACGTGGATTGAAGTTCAGGAATATAATGCACAGAATACTAAACCAACGATCCGGATACGGTCATTGATCCCGGGATCATGTAACTAACTCAGACTTGATTCAAATTTTCAATCACCTGTAAGATGTTTCTTTACGATCACCTGTAAGATGTTTCTTTACAATCACCTGTAAGATGTTTCTTTATAATCACCTGTAAGATGTTTCTTTACAATCACCTGTAAGATGTTTCTTTGCAATCACCTGTAAGATGTTTCTTTACAATCACCTGTAAGATGTTTCTTTACAATCACCTGTAAGATGTTTCTTTTCAATCACCTGTAAGATGTTTCTTTACAATCACCTGTAAGATGTTTCTTTACAATCACCTGTAAGATGTTTCTTTACAATCACCTGTAAGATGTTTCTTTACAATCACCTGTAAGATGTTTCTTTACAATCACCTGTAAGATGTTTCTTTTCAATCACCTGTAAGATGTTTCTTTACAATCACCTGTAAGATGTTTCTTTACAATCACCTGTAAGATGTTTCTTTACAATCACCTGTAAGATGTTTCTTTACAATCACCTGTAAGATGTTTCTTTACAATCACCTGTAAGATGTTTCTTTACAATCACCTGTAAGATGTTTCTTTTCAACTGAAATTCATAATTTACAGACACTAGCCATTTGATGAAACACTACTGAATAACAACTGTATTTTGGAATGATCGATTTCTCAATCATTTCATCGCAATATCAGATTTTGACTTGAGCTTACCTATCATGATCCTGGAGACTAGTGTCTATTTTTTTTATATGAAAACACAAATGAATTTTTAATTATAAAAGCTAAGTGTTGGACCCTGGTATTGGTTGGACATTTCTAACTACCCTCCCCCACACACAAACACTCCTCCTTCCGAGAAGATTTTCTGGATTCGCGCATGAAATTGTTTTTATACAGATCACTAGTCCTTGATACCCCGAAGTGAATGTCATAATTAACGAACTTTAAGACTTTATCTATATGATATTGAAAGCAACTGGTCGCGGCAGCTCAGTGGTTAGAATGTTTGCTTCGTAACTAGGAGGTCGTGAATTTTGAAACCCGCTCGTGTAATGGCCGCGTCAAACCTAAGACGTACATGTAAACATGGTAGTGATTGCTCCTTCGCCAAACGTCCGGCATTTAGAAGTGAGAATCACGGGTCTTCCGAATATGACCTTGAAAACGGAGGTCCCATGACGCTACTATGGCCCTGAGCGCTAAGCATAAGTCTAAATTTGTGCTTCTTTACCTATAACTGGTGATATCTCAGTATGAGTGAAAAATTATCGACGGGACATAAAGCAGACAGAAAAACAATTAATCAATCAATCAAGCGACTAAATCGATGAAAAATATCAACAATCTCTGATAAACATTAAAACCATATTTACATTACATATATACGTTACTTTATTTACGTTACATAATTATTCCAGGGGCCTCCGTGGCCGAGTGGTTAGAGCATTGCACTCAAAATCACAAGGCCTCTCACCTCTAGTCGGTGCGGGTTCGAATTTCGCTCGCGCCGATATATGTGAGAAAGTTTGCCAGTTTACTTTCGGAAGGTCGGTGGTCTCTTCCCGGATACATTGTCTCTGGGTTCTCTCCTCCACCTACAAAAACTGGACGCCACCAAATAACTGAAAAATTGTCGAGTGTGGCGTAAAACAACAAACAATCAATCAATCATAATTATTCCATGCCCCATGTATCACATTAAAAGTTCAGTTTTACATGTTTATCTTTACATATTTTCCTTTTTTTTTTTCTTTTTTTTTACTTTGTTTTACGTTACTTGTTTTACATTACATATTATTGTTGCATGTTTTATATGACTTGTTTTATGATACATGTTTACGTTATACAAATTTTACAGTATGTGTTTTATACTACATATTTAACATTTTATTTGTTTTATGTTTATATTCCAGTAAATGTTTTACGTCACATATGTTTTACATTATCTGTTTTATGTTACATATATTTCAGTA
Source organism: Ostrea denselamellosa (assembly GCA_024699665.1). NCBI lineage: Eukaryota > Metazoa > Mollusca > Bivalvia > Ostreida > Ostreidae > Ostrea > Ostrea denselamellosa. The sequence continues at coordinate 1,733,225 of JAMZEH010000074.1, read as the reverse complement.
AATGTTTTACGTCACATATGTTTTACATTACCTGTTTTATGTTACATATATTTCAGTAAATGTTTTACGTCACGTATGTTTTACATTATCAGTTTCATGTTACATATATTTCAGTAAATGGTTTACGTCACATATGTTTTACATTACCTGTTTTATGTTACATATATTTCAGTAAATGTTTTACGTCACATATGTTTTACATTACCTGTTTTATGTTACATATATTTCAGTAAATGTTTTACGTCACATATGTTTTACATTACCTGTTTTATGTTACATATATTTCAGTAAATGTTTTACGTCACGTATGTTTTACATTATCAGTTTCATGTTACATATATTTCAGTAAATGTTTTACGTCACATATGTTTTACATTACCTGTTTTATGTTACATATATTTCAGTAAATGTTTTACGTCACATATGTTTTACATTATCTGTTTTATGTTACATATATTTCAGTAAATGTTTTACGTCACATATGTTTTACATTACCTGTTTTATGTTACATATATTTCAGTAAATGTTTTACGTCACATATGTTTTACATTATCTGTTTTATGTTACATATATTTCAGTAAATGGTTTACGTCACATATGTTTTACATTACCTGTTTTATGTTACATATATTTCAGTAAATGTTTTACGTCACGTATGTTTTACATTATCAGTTTCATGTTACATATATTTCAGTAAATGTTTTACGTCACATATGTTTTACATCATCTGTTTTATGTTACATATATTTCAGTAAATGTTTTACGTCACATATGTTTTACATCATCTGTTTCATGTTACATATATTTCAGTAAATGTTTTACGTCACATATGTTTTACATCATCTGTTTTATATTACATATATTTCAGTAAATGTTTTACGTCACATATGTTTTACATTACCTGTTTTATGTTACATATATTTCAGTAAATGTTTTACGTCACATATGTTTTACATTATCTGTTTTATGTTACATATATTTCAGTAAATGTTTTACGTCACATATGTTTTACATTACCTGTTTTATGTTACATATATTTCAGTAAATGTTTTACGTCACATATGTTTTACATTACCTGTTTTATGTTACATATATTTCAGTAAATGTTTTACGTCACATATGTTTTACATTACCTGTTTTATGTTACATATATTTCAGTAAATGTTTTACGTCACATATGTTTTACATTACCTGTTTTATGTTACATATATTTCAGTAAATGTTTTACGTCACATATGTTTTACATTACCTGTTTTATGTTACATATATTTCAGTAAATGTTTTACGTCACATATGTTTTACATTACCTGTTTTATGTTACATATATTTCAGTAAATGTTTTACGTCACATATGTTTTACATCATCTGTTTTATGTTACATATATTTCAGTAAATGTTTTACGTCACATATGTTTTACATCATCTGTTTCATGTTACATATATTTCAGTAAATGTTTTACGTCACATATGTTTTACATCATCTGTTTTATATTACATATATTTCAGTAAATGTTTTACGTCACATATGTTTTACATTACCTGTTTTATGTTACATATATTTCAGTAAATGTTTTACGTCACATATGTTTTACATTATCTGTTTTATGTTACATATATTTCAGTAAATGTTTTACGTCACATATGTTTTACATTATCTGTTTTATGTTACATATATTTCAGTAAATGTTTTACGTCACATATGTTTTACATTATCTGTTTTATGTTACATATATTTCAGTAAATGTTTTACGTCACATATGTTTTACATTATCTGTTTTATGTTACATATATTTCAGTAAATGTTTTACGTCACATATGTTTTACATTACCTGTTTTATGTTACATATATTTCAGTAAATGTTTTACGTCACATATGTTTTACATTACCTGTTTTATGTTACATATATTTCAGTAAATGTTTTACGTCACATATGTTTTACATTACCTGTTTTATGTTACATATATTTCAGTAAATGTTTTACGTCACATATGTTTTACATTACCTGTTTTATGTTACATATATTTCAGTAAATGTTTTACGTCACATATGTTTTACATTACCTGTTTTATGTTACATATATTTCAGTAAATGTTTTACGTCACATATGTTTTACATTACCTGTTTTATGTTACATATATTTCAGTAAATGTTTTACGTCACATATGTTTTACATTACCTGTTTTATGTTACATATATTTCAGTAAATGTTTTACGTTACATGTTTCGTATTCTATGTTTTACGCTACATTTTTTACGCTATTTGTTTACATTACATATTCCGTTACCTGCTTTGTGTTACACATTTTACAGCACATATTTTATGTTGTTTTACTTTACATGTTTTACATTGCTTGTTTTGTGTTGCATGTTTTATGTTTAATGTTCTATATTTCCAAGTAACGTAATTTGATATAAAAGACTTGGTGTTCACTAATAGTCGTGTTTTATAATAATTTTTTTTTCTGACCATAGATAATTGTACTTTGGAAGTATACATCGCACCGTAGCTATAAACTTCTTGTTCCTTTCAGTCTATAGCAGTTGTCAGCTGTGCATTGATTTTGACATAAAATCGTTAGACAGCTGCTAGACGTTATATGTTTACGCAGTTCTTGAAGAAAAAGGTACATAAGAAAATGGTTACTGCTTTTATTGAATACATACCTTTAAAGATTAATTTTCCTGACGAAGGACCAATTTCTTCTACAGATGCACTAGTTACCTCCCTTGTGTTTATGTCCGCCGAGGTATACATCCTTTATATTGCGTCAGTGCTCTCAACGACGGATACCTCATCGAATTTAACTTACAAAAAACGGATTTTGCAACCCACCCACCCCACCCCCCCAAATGATAAAAAAAAACCCCGAGATTATAATCACAGTATCTATATATTTATTCGTGTTTAATCACAAGATCTATTCGTGTTTTGTTTTTTTTAATTATTTATATTCATAATTATTTAGTTTTATAACAAGTTGTACCTATCGTACTAGCAATCAAACTAACCAGGAATAAGATTTTGTTTATGTCATGTACATGTAAGACATGTAAGACGACGGGACTCGAATGATTAAAGCTTTGAGGATTACCTAATCAATCAATTGGCCAGTTAGAATGAGTCCCATATCAGGGTTTCTTGGTGATTGCCAATCAATCAATCATTGAAATAAATTATCAATAAATCATATATCAGTCATTATATATATATATATATATATATATATATATATATATATATATATATATATGTGTGTGTGTGTGTGTGTGTGTGTGTAAATATTAATATATATATATATGTGTGTGTGTGTGTGTGTGTGTGTGTGTGTGTAAATATTAATATATATATATATATATATATATATAGAGAGAGAGAGAGAGAGAGAGAGAGAGAGAGAGAGAGAGAGAGAGAGAGAGAGAGAGAGAGAGAGAGACAGACAGACAGACAGACAGACAGAGAGATTGTGTGTTTTTCTCTCTGCTTTTTACCTTGTTTTTTCTGGGTTTTTTTTTTAATTTTTGTTTCTTCTATTTTCGTTTTTGCTATGCTATAACCCCAACAATAAACCTAACAACGACTTTTGACAACACAAAAATTAAAACCTTAGTCTGTTATTACGGAAAGGATTAATCAGACCTCGTCTTATGAAGGTTTCATTGTTCAAGTGACAAATGATCCAAAGAAATCTATTTTTTTTTCTTTAGAGGAGGAATTTCATCAAACAGGCGCGGACACAAGGAATGAACACATTACACAACGTGAAATAATTAATAATGACTAGATAAGACAGTCCTTTGTGTAACATTCTCACTAGAAATTGGAAAACGGGATAACGAATGCGTCCGCGCGCGCACAGATCTGCAACGAGTGGTGTGATTTATAACTTCTTCAATACACAAAAAGATCTGGATTTAAATTGCTACGTGACGTCCGTTATGTAACGTTTAAGGACCACCCCACTGCACATATTGCATTTTACCGAGAGACAAAGTACGATGTATATATATATATATATATATATATATATATATATATATATATCTGGTGGTTAAATATGTAGTCCTACATGTGCTATACCTCTTTTATCATAAGGTGCGAGGAGGTGTATCTCTTCAAGTATTCATTCAGACTAGGTGTCCGTCAGAGTAGAGCAAATTCTAACGTTAAGTATATAAATCATGCGAATGAAAAAGAACTGAAACGTTGCTGAAGTTTCAGACTTTTCTTTACCTGTGGGTGGGAGAAACAATTCCAGACGTGGGAGTGATCTTGTACCATAAAAATGTCAGCATTCACGGGACACCAGGATTCATTGAATACTAATGTTGTATTGGATACAGGCACAAGGCAGATTGAAAATGGAAGGTTACTGACTGGGAGATTGAAAATGGAATGTTACTGACTGGGAGATTGGAAATTAGAGGTTACTGACTTTGGGATGGGGGAATTGGAGATTACTGAATGGGAGATTGGATATTGGAAATTACTGACTGGGAGATTGAAAAATGAAGGCTATTGACTGGGGATGGAGAGATTGTAGGTTACTGACTGAGGAATGGAGAGATTGTAGGTTACTGAATCTGACTGAGGGGTGGGAAAATTGTAGGTTACTGACTGGTTGATGGAGAAATTGTAGGATACTGATCTGACTGGTTGATGGAGAAATTGTAGGATACTGATCTGACTGGTTGATGGAGAAATTGTAGGATACTGATCTGACTGGTTGATGGAGAAATTGTAGGATACTGATCTGACTGGTTGATGGAGAAATTGTAGGATACTGATCTGACTGGGGAATGGGGAAATTGTAGGTTACTAACTGGATGATGGGGAGATTGGAAATTGGAGGTTACTGATTGGGAGGTGGAGTTATTAGATATGATACAGATATGATACAGATATGATATGATTTCATGCTTATGAAATAACAGGGATTCTGTGAAAGTATATCTATTTTAGCGGACATAAAATCTTAACAGCTTTCTCGGTGAAGCAAGAGCGCTGATTCATGGTTGCGATAAAGTATGAATATATATTTTCATTTATTATCAAACACAGAATGAACGCTAAATCTTGATTACGACAAATAGTTCATCAGCCAAATTTTGATTCGCAAAAATAAGTAAACATACACAGTATCTTGAGACACACATAGAATTACAGGTGTATCCCAAGACAGCACATCAACCAATCATCCCCCACCCCAACGGAAGAAACAAGACATCGATTGCTTAATTTTCTCTTCATGGTAAGCCATAGATCATCTTTGTATTCAGTCTCGCTTTACTGATTTGCTTTTATCAAAAGACAAGCAGTTTTAGTTGTCTTTTGTATGAATTAATTTTACACAATTTCAGATTAAACATCCTGGTGCGTATTGATCGATTATCCGATTTGTAACAAAGTTTGGGGTTTTACGGAAGTCTCACCATTGTGCTTAAAACAATATCTGAATCCGATCCTAGAGTTTGTGGAGGATTGTAAATTAAAAAAAAAAAAGACAGAAATTTGATTCATATTCAATCTTTATTTTCTTCAGTTATTGTATTCCCATTGATTTATTTTTGTACATATTTACATTTTCAATATTTTCGTCTTTGATATCTCCAAAACTTGTCATGATAGCTGTTTCAATATGAACGCAGTGCAGTTGTAAATAGTACAGCGTATTGACACAGATAAATGTAGTACCTCTATTTTAACGGCTGGGATTCCGTCAGAAATGAAAGAAGAATGTAAGTATAAGAATTAAACTTTAATTTTGAAAATTCATGAAGGTATCTGTATATATTTTAACACTTTATGCCAGCATACTTTTCATGGAGCGCTAACGCGCATCATGAAGTATGCTGGCGTGAAGCGTTGCAGTTCATACTTGCATACATTTTCAAAAATTAAACATCAGTCTATATTGACATTGATGCGGACAATATTAAATGTCTGTTGTTATCAAATAACTTTAGTTATTAGAAAATAAAGAAAACGGAATACTTGGAAAACATTTTCTGGAATAGGGAGAGAAATTCAAGAAATATGTCTGAAGACTTATGAGTTTTCGGAGATGCGAAAAATGTGTAATATTTCTTCATAAGGTTATGTTCATCATTGGAGAACAATCCTGCCCTCGTTCGACGAAGTGGCCCCCCACAGGCGCTGTCAGAGAACTGGAGTTTATTGTCCGACAGAAGGGCGAAAATTGCATCAATATTTTACCGAGTCGGTCGTAAAATATATAATTTGGTTCTAAATAAGGTGTAATACATTGATTAAATTACGGGGAGTGATAAAAAATTAATGACCGCCGGGAAAGGAGTATAATTCCTCAAGATACGGTCCTAATTGGTTTCGATTTTTCTTCACTTCTTCAGGTTCGTGCGAAAAACAATGCCTCGTTTTGATCATTGTACTCCGCTGCGCGTGAAAACTTGGGACTGTTACCAAGACAACACATCACATCGAGGCGGGCTCTTTGAAGCTAAATGTAGAGGTGAATCCACAATCGTTGGCATTTGATTCGTCATTTGAAAAGCAGAAGTTGTTAATTTTGACGTATAGCCAATTTCTTTTTCCTATGTTGAGTCATAAGTCAGGAAATGTAGTCTAATCGGACTTTTGTAAGTGTTCAGAGATTCCCTCCCCTTCGTTGTCCTAAGAAAACGGGGGGAGTGCATTTCTAAAATCAATACTCCATATAGTATCTCTTCATTTAACTGCTTTTTTTACTTTCAACGATATATTCAGGCATTTGGGCGAACTTCCAATGCCTCCACACGACAAATATTTTGAAATTAGTTTCTTTGTTTTACCTCTCTTTTTCATTTATATTCAGACGTCACCAGTTGTAAGCGACGTTCCTCAGATTTTGACTTACAAGTATGCATTGTTCTTTATTGTGCCAATGCATGCCTGTCATGACAAGGAATCTCGAATTTTACGTTCGTTCGTTGGTATGTTTGTTAGTTCGTTCGTTAGTATGTTTGTGAACTCTTTCGCGATACGTTTATTAGCTCAATTGTTGGTACGTCTGTGAGATCTCTTAGGGTGTTTATGAGTTTGTTTGTTGGTATGTTTGTGAACTCATTCATTGATATATTTGTGAGCTCCTTCATTGATGAATTTGTGAGTTTGTTCAATGGTATGTTTGTGAGCTTGTTCGTTGATAGGTTTACGAGTTCGATCGTTGGTGTGCTCGTTATTATTTGTTTATTTTTGCATGTTGGTGAGCTCGTTCGTTTGTATGCATGTGAGTTCCTTCGTTGGTAAATGTGTATTTGTGAGGTTATTCCTTGTTATATTGAGTTTCTTTTATGTTTGTTAGTTCGTTTGTTGGTATGTTTGTTAGTTCGTTTGTTGGTATGTTTGTTAGTTCGTTTGTTGGTATGTTGGTTAGTTCGTTTGTTGGTATGTTTGCTAGTTCGCTTGATGGTATGTTTTTTAATTTGTTTCTTGGTATGTTTGTTAGTTCGTTTGTTGGTATGTTTGCTAGTTCGTTTGTTGGTATGTTGGTTAGTTCGTTTGTTGGTATGTTTGTTACTTCGCTTGATGGTATGTTTTTTAATTTGTTTCTTGGTATGTTTGTTAGTTCGTTTGTTGGTATGTGAGCTTGTTCATGGATATTTTTTGATAGTTTGTTCGTTGGTATGTTTGTGAGCTTGTTCATGGATATTTTTATGAGTTCGTTCCTTTCTTATGTTTATCGGCATGATTGTCCTTCGGATCTTGCTAATCAGCTTTGATTAAGCTTGTAAAATTCAAACCTAGTTCATCCACGTATGATTTTGTAAACTTTTAAGCAGAAACATAAAAGGTGATGAAGCATAACACGTGATATTCACGTAGTACTGACATAAACACAGTACCGACACGACATAGCACCGACACAAACACAATACCGACACGACATAGCACCGACACAAACACAGTAACGACACAAACACAGTTCCGAAACAAACACGAAACCGACAAACACAGTACCGACATAAATATAGTACCAACCGCAGTACAGACCTAAACACAGTACTGACATAAACACAGACACACACACAGTACCGACACAATCACAGACAGACACAACACAATACCGACACAACACAGTACCGACACAACACAGTACTGACACAACACAGTACTGACACAACACACAGTAGCGAGACAACACAGTCCTGACACAACACACAGTACTGACACAACACAGTACTGACACAACACACAGTACCGAGACAACACAGTACTGACACAACACACAGTACCGAGACAACACAGTACTGACACAACACAGTACTGACACAACACACAGTACTGACACAACACAGTACTGACACAACACAGTACTGACACAACACACAGTACTGACACAACACACAGTACCGAGACGACACACAGTACTGACACAACAGACAGTAGAGAGGCAACACAGTACAGATACAACACAGTACCGAGACAAACACAGTACTGACACAACACAGTACTGACACAACACACAGTACTGACACAACACACAGTACCGAGACAAACACAGTACAGACACAACACAATACCGACACAACACAGTACCGACACAACACAGTACTGACACAACACAGTACTGACACAACACACAGTAGCGAGACAACACAGTCCTGACACAACACACAGTACTGACACAACACAGTACTGACACAACACACAGTACCGAGACGACACAGTACTGATACAACACAGTACCGAGACAAACACAGTACTGACACAACACACAGTACCGATACAACACAGTACTGACACAACACACAGTACTAACACAACACAGTACTGACACAACACACAGTACTGACACAACACACAGTACCGAGACGACACAGTACTGATACAACACAGTACCGAGACAAACACAGTACTGACACAACACACAGTACCGAGACAACACAGTACTGACACAACACACAGTACTGACACAACACAGTACTGACACAACACACAGTACCGAGACAACACAGTACTGACACAACACAGTACTGACACAACACACAGTACTGACACAACACACAGTACCGAGACAACACAGTACTGACACAACAGACAGTAGAGAGGCAACACAGTACAGATACAACACAGTACCGAGGCAACACAGTACAGACACAACACAATACCGACACAACACAGTACCGACACAACACAGTACTGACACAACACAGTACTGACACAACACACAGTACCGAGACAACACAGTACTGACACAACACATGACACAACACAATACTGACACAACACACAGTACCAAGACAACACAGTACTGACACAACACAGTACCGACACAACACACAGTACCGAGACAACACAGTACTGACACAACACACAGTACCGAGACAACACAGTACTGACACAACACAATACCGAAATAAAGGCACAACACAGTACTGACACAAAACACAGTACTGACACAACACAGTACTGACACAACACAGTACTGACACAAAACACAGTACTGACACAACACAGTACTGACACAACACACAGTACTGACACAACACACAGTATCGAGACAACACAGTACTGACACAACACAGTACTGACACAACACACAGTACTGACACAACACACAGTACCGAGACAACACAGTACCGACACAACACACAGTACCGAGACAACACAGTACCACACAACACACAGTAGAGAGGCAACACAGTACAGATACAACACAGTACTGACACAACAAAGTACTGACACAACACACAGTACCAAGACAACACAGTACTGACACAACACAGTACCGAGGCAACACAGTACAGACACAACACAATACCGACACAACACAGTACCGACACACACAGTACTGACACAACACAGTACTGACACAACACACAGTACCGAGACAACACAGTACTGACGCAACACACAGTACTGACACAACACACAGTACCGAGACAACACACAGTACTGACACAACACACAGTACCAAGACAACACAGTACTGACACAACACAATACCGAAATACCGACACAACACAGTACTGACACAAAACACAGTACTGACACAACACAATACCGACACAACACAGTACCGACACAAGCACAATACAGGCACAACACAGTACTGACGCAACACACAGTACTGACACAACACAGTACCGACACAACACACAGTACCGAGACAACACAGTACTGACACAACACACAGTACCGAGACAACACAGTACTGACACAACACAATACCGAAATACAGGCACAACACAGTACTGACACAAAACACAGTACTGACACAAAACACAGTACTGACACAACACAGTACTGACACAACACACAGTACTGACACAACACACAGTATCGAGACAACACAGTACTGACACAACACAGTACTGACACAACACACAGTACCGGGACAACACAGTACCACACAACACACAGTAGAGAGGCAACACAGTACAGATACAACACAGTACTGACACAACAAAGTACTGACACAACACACAGTACCAAGACAACACAGTACTGACACAACACACAGTACCGAGACAATACAGTACAGATACAACACAGTACCGAGGCAACACAGTACAGACACAACACAATACCGACACAACACAGTACCGACACAACACAGTACTGACACAACACAGTACTGACACAACACACAGTACCGAGACAACACAGTACTGACGCAACACACAGTACTGACACAACACACAGTACCGAGACAACACACAGTACTGACACAACACACAGCACTGAGACAAACAGTTCGGAAACAACATAGTACAGACATAAACTCGGTATCAATTTAAGCACAGACCAACACAAATAGTATCAATGTAAGCACAGTCCAGACACAAACACAGTATCGACACAAGCACAGTACTGACACAACACACAGTACCGAGACAACACAGTACTGACACAACACAGCACCGAGAAAAACACAGTACTGACACAACACAGTACCGAGACAAACACAGTACTGACACAAAAGACAGTACCGAGACAAAACAGTACCGAGACAACACAGTACTGACACAACACACAGTACCGAGACAACACAGTACTGACACAACACACAGTACTGAGGCAAACAGTACGGAAACAACGCAGTGCAGACATAAACTCGGTATCAATTTAAGCACAGACCGACACAAACACAGTATCGACATAAGCACATTACCAACAAAACACAGCACAGTGACAAACATAGCTCAGACACAAACGCAGTACAGACATAACACAGTGCCAACACAAGCACAGAACAAAAACAGAGCATTGGTATACACACACTATCGACGCAAAGCAACAACACAAACACAGTACCCAAACAAGCACGGTACGGGCATACGCAGAGTACCGACACTAATACACACAAACACAGTACCCAAACAAGCACGGTACGGGCACAAGCAGAGTACCGACACAAATACACACAAACACAGTACCCAAACAAGCACGGTACGGGCACAAGCAGAGTACCGACACAAATACACACAAACACAGTACCCAAACAAGCACGGTACGGGCATACGCAGAGTACCAACACAAATACACTTCTCACACAAACACAGTTCCCACATAAACACAATAACAACCGAAACACAGCTCCCCGTGGGAATCCAGGTTAGATGAGGTCCTCAGTACCCCTTGAGGTGACTAAATGGGGCGGTCCTTCGGATGAGACCGCAAAAACCGAGGTCCCGTGTCACAGCAGGTGTGGCACGATGAAGATCCCTCTCTGCTCAAAGGCCATAAGCGCCGAGCATAGGCCCACATTTTGCAGTCCTTCATCGGCAATGGTGACGTCTCCATGTGAGTGAAATATTCTCAAGAGGGATTTAAAACAATATACAACTAAATCAAACCAAATCCCGACACAAAGACAATCCCGACACAAACAGTACCAACACAAAGACAATCCCGACACAAACAGTACCAACACAAAGACAATCCCGACACAAACAGTACCAACACAAAGACAATCCCGACACAAACAGTACCAACACAAAGACAATCCCGACACAAACAGTACCAACACAAAGACAATCCCGACACAAACAGTACCAACACAAAGACAATCCCGACACAAACAGTACCAACACAAAGACAATCCCGACACAAACAGTACCAACACAAAGACAATCCCGACACACACAGTACCAACACAAAGACAATCCCGACACAAACAGTACCAACACAAAGACGATTCCGACACAAACAGTACCAACACAAAGACAATCCCGACACAAACAGTACCAACACAAAGACAATCCCGACACAAACAGTACCAACACAAAGACAATCCCGACACAAACAGTACCAACACAAAGACAATCCCGACACAAACAGTACCAACACAAAGACGATTCCGACACAATCAGTACCAACACAAAGACAATCCCGACACAAACAGTACCAACACAAAGACAATCCCGACACACACAGTACCAACACAAAGACAATCCCGACACAAACAGTACCAACACAAAGACAATCCCGACACAAACAGTACCAACACAAAGACAATCCCGACACAAACAGTACCAACACAAAGACAATCCCGACACAAACAGTACCAACACAAAGACAATCCCGACACAAACAGTACCAACACAAAGACAATCCCGACACAAACAGTACCAACACAAAGACAATCCCGACACAAACAGTACCAACACAAAGACAATTCCGACACAAACAGTACCAACACAAAGACAATCCCGACACAAACAGTACCAACACAAAGACAATCCCGACACAAACAGTACCAACACAAAGACAATCCCGACACAAACAGTACCAACACAAAGACAATCCCGACACAAACAGTACCAACACAAAGACAATCCCGACACAAACAGTACCAACACAAAGACAATCCCGACACAAACAGTACCAACACAAAGACAATCCCGACACAAACAGTACCAACACAAAGACAATCCCGACACAAACAGTACCAACACAAAGACAATCCCGACACACACAGTACCAACACAAAGACAATCCCGACACAAACAGTACCAACACAAAGACAATCCCGACACAAACAGTACCAACACAAAGACAATCCCGACACAAACAGTACCAACACAAAGACAATCCCGACACAAACAGTACCAACACAAAGACAATCCCGACACAAACAGTACCAACACAAAGACAATCCCGACACAAACAGTACCAACACAAAGACAATCCCGACACAAACAGTACCAACACAAAGACAATTCCGACACAAACAGTACCAACACAAAGACAATCCCGACACAGACAGTACCAACACAAAGACAATCCCGACACAGACAGTACCAACACAAAGACAATCCCGACACAAACAGTACCAACACAAAGACAATCCCGACACAAACAGTACCAACACAAAGACAATCCCGACACAAACAGTACCAACACAAAGACAATCCCGACACAAACAGTACCAACACAAAGACAATCCCGACACAAACAGTACCAACACAAAGACAATCCCGACACAAACAGTACCAACACAAAGACAATCCCGACACAAACAGTACCAACACAAAGACAATCCCGACACAAACAGTACCAACACAAAGACAATCCCGACACAAACAGTACCAACACAAAGACAATCCCGACACAAACAGTACCAACACAAAGACAATCCCGACACACACAGTACCAACACAAAGACAATCCCGACACACACAGTACCAACACAAAGACAATCCCGACACAAACAGTACCAACACAAAGACAATCCCGACACAGAACATGCCAGTATCACAAACTTGCACCTGTCCCAAAACAAAGTGTTTAAATAGATACACCCGGATTGACGTAAAGAGTTGAGACAAACTTCCAAAAATTAAAGGAATCAAAAAAAAAAAAAAAAAGGCAAGCAGAAAAAAGTAACATAGCCAAACAACAAATTTTGAGATTTTTTGAGATTTTCATGTTGTGCTAGATCACGAAAGCAAGTGATTAAGCATACAGAGGAGTACTATACTTATAAGAGCATAGTCGTCCTCAAATTGATATGACGAAACCTGTGTGTGTGTATGTTGGGACAAATCCAAGTGCGTCCACAAAACCTTGTTTAAATGTTTAAATGTACAAATTATGACGTAAGACTTACGTTTACCGATGTTTTGTTAATAACAAACCTTTATTGTAGGATTATTGATATTTCTCGATAGGAACTGAAAAACTTAAACCTGTATCACTATTACTCTATAATTTGATTTTATTTGTAGTACACAATTCGATGAGTTCATTTGATTTTGTCCAACTTCTTTATATCGTATGTAAACAAAGTTAACATTTAGTCTCAGTATATGACGTAACAATGTTTGGCAGGTCCGTTTCCATGTTGTTGCTACGACAAGATTGGTCAACACCATGTAAGATTAATATTTTCTTTACATTATTCATCAAATAATATCACCACAATTTATTCAATTAAATTATAAGGAATGACAGTAATTTTAAAATTACTCTCATTCTTTAAATATCAACAAAATAACAAGATAGATAAAGATATAAAAATGGTATATTACATAAATGTACATTTATATTAGTATTATGGACCCCGTGGGGATCCGGGTTGTTAGAATAGATCCTCAGTACCCCTAGCTTGTCTTACGAGGCGAATAAGTGGGGCGGTCCTTCGGATGAGACCGCAAAAACCGAGGTCCCGTGTCACAGCATGTGTGGCACGTGAAAGATCCCTCCCTACTCATAGCGCCGAGCATAGGCCTAAATTTTGCAGCCCTTCACCGGGAATGGTGAAGTCTCCATATGAGTGAAAGATTCTTGAGCGGGACGTTAAACAATATTTAATCAATAGTATTATGGGGTATAAAAACTATGTACATTTTACCGACACGTCCTCCCCCCCCCCACCCCCCATTAATTTAATATTAATTTGAACAGACATTTAGTTCTTAAATAAATTCCTGATCAAATTCAGAATACTAGTGTGATATAAAATAATAATATCAGTTAATAGAAAATTCTGCAAGGCGTTTTCCCTGTTATTTGGTAGTTTAAAAAAAAATTGCATCTAAAAGTCATCGATAGATTTCTAAATTAACTTCGAAAGTGCATGGGCACATAAAATGGGATCTGCATGAATCCGAACGCATAAAGACGGCAAAAACATATCGTCGAATTTCTCCTATTGGTCTACATTCGGATGATTGACAGCCTGGATATGCTTGCGATGCAGAAAAAAAAGAGAGTCACCGAATTCCGATTTTTCTATGAAATCATCACCTCGACATGATCACAGATAGATTGACTGCAAGGAATGGCAGCTCATTAAAGTAGTGTCCTCACTACTTTGTAGCCTATGGGTATTCTCGACACAGATTCAAAAGAATGTGTACATGCAGACAGAAGACAGAAAGCAAGACATTTGCAGCTTTAGATTAATTTTCATCATCAAATATGATTAATCAATTGAAAAATCTGTTTATTATTTACATTAGAGAATGACGTCGATTTAAAATCTCTCTCTCTCTCTCTCTCTCTCTCTCTGTCTTTCTCTCTCACACACACATCATTAAAAGGTAAAAAAAAAAGTACTCACACATTATTAAAAGGTAAAAAAGTACTATGTACTAGGTATAGCTATAGGGCCACCTGAAAAAAGTTTATCTAGTACTCTCTTTCGAATTATGAAAGTAATGATTTTGTCCTCACTAATCTAATATTTTGTAACTATATCTTTCACATGCTATAGGCCATTTTTATGAGGTCGTAACTCTCTCTCTCTCTCTCTCTCTCTCTCTCTCTCTCTCTCTCTCTCTCTCGTTGTATAGGTCCATTTGTCGCCTATGTATGGCAAGAAGGACAACTCCTACAGCTATAATGGCATAACGTGTCTTAATTCAAGTATACAACCAGATTATCTCGTCATTACGCACTGCCTCTGTCAAATCTTATTTGTTATAAGATTTCAACCCATTATAGCTTATAATTGTTCTTAACTACCTTGAACAATTTAACCCATTTTGAAAAATAGATGGATTTGTGTGGGGGGAAAAACTATGTTCAATACTAGAGTTATCTTTTTATAATTTTAATGTAATTTTTTTTTAATTTTCACAAAATTTTGAAATAACAATTAACTTCATAACACCATTATGTGTTGAGTCGCAAGACATTTTTCTGCACACAAGCAATGGGTGCCGACGTTTATCTGACATTCATACTACCCCCCCCCCCCCCCCCTCCCCCCCCCCCCCTAAAAAAATGAATTAAAAAAAACTGTCATAAGCTGCCTCGCAACCACAGGACAGCATGAACTTAGGAAGTTTGTAAGTTGACAATGAAACAACTGACCATCACTGTGTATCATTATTAAATGAATAACAATTATATATCTAAATTGATAGTTTACTTGAAATAATTTATTCTTGATGTGACAATTTCAATGTATTCCACAAGCAAATATAGACAAAAATCAAGTTTTCATCACCGTCAACCTCATCTACATATAACCAGCCTGTACCGTACACAAATCGTTAGTAAACGCACTCAGAGGAATACTAAACATATCTCCATCGCAGAAGAGCTGATATCTCGAAAAAAATATGTATTACTTGGGAAGTAGTTTTCTTGAACCACACAATCGTAACTAAATACAGTGAATAAATGCTAGGTGATGATGTGTATTAAAAGGCTAAATTTTTTACGCCTTTTAACGACATCATGCTAGACAATACAGCCCATGTTAAAAGCATTGGCTAGTCAATACAGACCATGTTAAAAGCATTAGCTAGTCAATACAGACCATGTTAAAAGCATTGGCTAGTCAATACAGCCCATGTTAAAAGCATTGGCTAGTCAATACAGACCATGTTAAAAGCATTAGCTAGTCAATATAGCCCATGTTAAAAGCATTAGCTAGTCAATATAGCCCATGTTAAAAGCATTGGCTAGTCAATATAGCCCATGTTAACAAGCATTAACTAGTCAATACAGACCATGTTAAAAGCATTAACTAGTCAATACAGACCATGTTAAAAGCATTGGCTAGTCAATACAGACCATGTTAAAAGCATTAGCTAGTCAATATAGCCCATGTTAAAAGCATTAGCTAGTCAATACAGACCATGTTAAAAGCATTGGCTAGTCAATACAGACCATGTTAAAAGCATTAGCGAGTCAATACAGACCATGTTAACAAGCATTGGCTAGTCAATACAGACCATGTTAAAAGCATTAGCTAGTCAATATAGCCCATGTTAAAAGCATTAGCTAGTCAATATAGCCCATGTTAACAAGCATTGGCTAGTCAATACAGACCATGTTAAAAGCATTGGCTAGTCAATACAGACCATGTTAAAAGCATTGGCTAGTCAATACAGCCCATGTTAAAAGCATTAGCTAGTCAATATAGCCCATGTTAAAAGCATTAGCTAGTCAATACAGCCCATGTTAAAAGCATTAGCTAGTCAATACAGACCATGTTAAAAGCATTAGCTAGTCAATATAGCCCATGTTAAAAGCATTAGCTAGTCAATATAGCCCATGTTAACAAGCATTGGCTAGTCAATACAGACCATGTTAAAAGCATTGGCTAGTCAATACAGACCATGTTAAAAGCATTAGCTAGTCAATATAGCCCATGTTAAAAGCATTAGCTAGTCAATATAGCCCATGTTAAAAGCATTAGCTAGTCAATACAGACCATGTTAAAAGCATTGGCTAGTCAATACAGACCATGTTAAAAGCATTAGCTAGTCAATATAGCCCATGTTAAAAGCATTAGCTAGTCAATATAGCCCATGTTAACAAGCATTGGCTAGTCAATACAGACCATGTTAAAAGCATTGGCTAGTCAATACAGACCATGTTAAAAGCATTGGCTAGTCAATACAGCCCATGTTAAAAGCATTAGCTAGTCAATACAGACCATGTTAAAAGCATTAGCTAGTCAATATAGCCCATGTTAAAAGCATTAGCTAGTCAATATAGCCCATGTTAACAAGCATTGGCTAGTCAATACAGACCATGTTAAAAGCATTAGCTAGTCAATACAGACCATGTTAAAAGCATTGGCTAGTCAATACAGCCCATGTTAAAAGCATTGGCTAGTCAATACAGACCATGTTAAAAGCATTAGCTAGTCAATATAGCCCATGTTAAAAGCATTAGCTAGTCAATATAGCCCATGTTAAAAGCATTAGCTAGACAATACAGACCATGTTAAAAGCATTGGCTAGTCAATACAGACCATGTTAAAAGCATTGGCTAGTCAATACAGACCATGTTAAAAGCATTAACTAGTCAATATAGCCCATGTTAAAAGCATTAGCTAGTCAATATAGCCCATGTTAAAAGCATTAGCTAGACAATACAGACCATGTTAAAAGCATTAACTAGTCAATACAGACCATGTTAAAAGCATTGGCTAGTCAATACAGACCATGTTAAAAGCATTGGCTAGTCAATACAGGCCATGTTAAAAGCATTAGCTAGTCAATATAGCCCATGTTAAAAGCATTAGCTAGTCAATACAGACCATGTTAAAAGCATTAGCGAGTCAATACAGACCATGTTAACAAGCATTGGCACATGATATAATTTCATTTAAAAAGAATAGAAATTTATGTCATATAAGAAAAAGTGACGATAATGAACAGTGATAATTATCATTAATAATAAAGAGTGCAAATTAAAAATAGTACAAAAACGGCCCTCTGGACACACTAGAGGTGGGGTCACGTGCCCACAAGGAGTACTTGTCCCATGTTGACCGTCACACCTGCCGTGAACCCTATATCTTGAAGAGTTAAACGAAGTAACCCGTTGTCAATTTCATTGTGTATTTTGGTTGAGGTGCCAGTATTTATGAGGTACTAATATTCATTCAACATAGATTTACTAATGAAAGCTTTACTTAAATTGTGAAACTATGTGGGCATTCTCGGTTATGTGTTTCTCATGTCTACGAAAAGAAATTAAAAATTGACATTACGAGAGCTATTTTGTTCTTTTATGAGCCTAGGCATCACATATATAACGAAACTTATAGGCTAGAGAGCTTAGGCATCACTTATATAACGAAAATGATAGGCTAGATTGATTGATTGATTATATACTGTTTATCGTCCCGCTCGAGAATCTTTCATCCATATGGAGAAGTCACCATTGCCGGTGAAGGGCTTCGAAATTTGGGCCTATGCTCGGCGCTCATGGCCTTTGAGCAGGGAGGGATCTTTAACGTGCCACACCTGCTGTGATACGTGATCTCAATTTTTGCGGTCTCATCCGAAGGATCGCCCCATTTAGTCGCCTCTTACGACAAGCAAGGGGTACTGAGAATCTATTCTAACAACCCAGATCCCAACGGGGCTGATAGACTAGACAGCTTAGGCATCACATATCTAGCGAAACTGATAGGCTAGAGAATCTAGGCATCACATATGACGAAACTGATAGGCTAGAGAATCTAGGCATCACATATCTAGCGAAACTGATAGGCTAGAGAATCTAGGCATCACATCTAACGAAACTGATAGACTTCAGAATCTAGGCATCGCATATCTAGCGAAACTGATAGGCTAGAGAATCTAGGCATCACATCTAACGAAACTGATAGGCTAGAGAATCTAGGCATCGCATATCTAGCGAAACTGATAGGCTAGAGAATCTAGGCATCACATCTAACGAAACTGATAGGCTAGAGAATCTAGGCATCACATCTAACGAAACTGATAGGCTAGAGAATCTAGGCATCACATCTAACGAAATTGATAAGATAGAGAATCTAGGCATCACATCTAACGAAATTGATAGGCTAGAGAATCTAGGCACCACATATAACGAAACGATAGGCTAGAGAATCTAGGCATCACATATAACGAAACTGATAGGCTAGAGAATCTAGGCATCACATATAACGAAACTGATAGGCTAGAGAATCTAGGCATCACATCTAACGAAACTGATAGGCTAGAGAATCTAGGCATCACATCTAACGAAACTGATAGGCTAGAGAATCTAGGCATCACATATAACGAAACTGATAGGCTAGAGAATCTAGGCATCACATCTAACGAAATTGATAGGCTAGAGAATCTAGGCATCACATATAACGAAACGATAGGCTAGAGAATCTAGGCATCACATATAACGAAACTGATCGGCTAGAGAATCTAGGCATCATATATAACGAAACTGATGTAGAGAACAGAAATGTTTCTAATTCAGTATACACATTGATTGTAAGACTGTTACAGCTGTCTGTCACGATGAACAGGGTTTATACTGGACGGATTTAGTGGGATGACAATCACAAAAGAGGGAAGGAAAGCGAAGATGTCAACTTCTTCGTCGTACATCTATATTTAGGTTCAATAATAGACGAGGATATGAAGAACAGTGCAGCAAAAACAAGGGGTATTAAAAGAAAGCAATCTATGGAAAGGTACATGACAACTGCAGAAAAAAAATCTTACACCCTGAGATTCTTTCGTAAGTGTAAGAAAAGTGGTGACACCACAAGGGAATTTTGGAAGGGGACGTGCTGTGAAGAAGAGAGTACCAAAGACAACATCGCAAGGGAACCAGTGTAATACTGCATCCATCATGATATTATATGTATACAAAACCTGGTAAATGAATAAACGCGAAAACAAGGCGACTACTATATATTAATGTGAGTGTCACATAGATATTGAAGATAAGGGGGATTGATTTGACCACAAAGGAAACTTTGGAAGAAGAAAGTTGAGACCAGTTACTGAGGGAATGTGTATTGGGATATGAAGGTTTTTAGGTTCTATACTCTGCATGAAACAAGTTCCAACAACAGCGGGACGAAGACAACGTGAACGAGCAAGTACAACATGGTGTCTCAAAGGTGTCTGACAGAGAACGGACAGGCCTGACATGTAATGGCGAACGACCACATACATCTTGTGCATATGTAGATCCTTAAAACCATGAAGAGAGTGTTTTCAGATCAAAATCGTCTGAATTTAGAGGGATGAACGTAATGCTCACAAGACTGATTAAGAAGCTCTCAGTTACCCTAGGTAATCTATTAATTAATGTTGAAGATTCGGATTCATGAGATCATCATTGTGCGTTAGTTGCGCTTGTTCAAAGCCCAGTTTTTTATTAATCGAATATACTAGTTCAATTGTTTTCGATGATTGATTGATCGGGGTTTTACGCCGACTTGGCAATATTTCAGCCATTTTGCGGCGATTAAGCAACTGAAATATGGTTGGTTTCTTTTTGATGTCATAGTCGTTGCCATTGAAATTTGGTATTATGTGGGTATCATGCTGAAATACATATATAAACGTCTCATCGCCTTTTAATGTTAATTATGAATATTCAGTGACAATGACGACAAAGTTAGAGCAAAATTGTACATTCCATTTTAGGTCACCTAAGTTGAAAGCGCAAGTGAGTTTTCCTTTTGTCTTTCGTCTGTCTGTAAAGGTTCACCCTTACAAAGATACATTGCTGGATCCTGTAAATGTTCTACCAAACTCATATCTTTGCTCTTAACGAAAATATTAACGGCTGTGAATGAGAAACATGAAATATATTGTGTTACACCATATGCCAGAAGTGGAGTAAATCAGATATGGATTCTATAAATTTCATAACAACTTCTGGTAACTTTCAAATAGCAAAACTTTTCTCAAATCAAAAACATCAAAACTGTTTAACACTTTATTCGACCATTACTCACGATAAATTAAAGACTAGACTTTTTTATATCACAGACAATTACTTCTTCAACAAAACTGGTAAAAAGAAATATTCATATCTAGTGATCAGTCATCCAAAAATTATTTTGTTAAACACTACTCCGATTCCACGCACAAGTACTCTGAAGTTGAAACTGAAAAGATGTTGGAATTCCTCATTGACAATATCTTTAGTTTTTTTTTTCTTGTTTTGTTTGTTTGGGTTTTTTTTTTTTTTTGTTTTTTGTTTTTTGGGGTGTTTTTTTTTTTGTTTTTTGTTTCTTTTTTTTTTTTGTTTTTTTTTTTTTTGTTTTTTTTTTGTTTTTTGTTTTTGTTTTTGTTTTTTTTTTTTTTTTGTTTTGGTTGGATTTCCATGGACACGAATTGTGCTCCTGTGTTAGATGACCTACATTTATATTCTTATAAGGCAGAATTTATTATTCAAAAGCTTCTGAATGAGAAGAAAAATCTCTTGCTCTGGCCTTATACTCGGCATTTAGATGCCTTGACGACATTTTATCTATTAACAATAATAACACAAAACCATGGTGACGGCGGCAATACACCGAATCAAGTGGTCACCGCAGCCAGTGCCTTGTTATCCTGATGGTAATTAAGTGGAGAACAAATTACCAGCACCATTAGCAAAATATTCTACAGCCCCTTGAAAATTTTTAAGCAGGAAGTCTTTACCCAGTTGTGATTTTCATTACATAACTCTTTATCTTTAGTTGTACTGAGGATCCTTAATATATTGTTTGTCTGACATCCCGTTGAGAAATTTTCATTCATATTGAGGCGTTACTAGTTATAGGTGAAGTACCACAAATGTAGACCAATGCTTAGCGCTCAGGACCGTAGCAGTGAAGGTTCTTTAACCTGCCAACGCCTACTGTCACACGGGACCTCCGTTTTTAAGGTCATATTCGAAAGACCCGTGATTCTCACTTTTAAATGCCAAGCGTTTGGAGAAAGAGCAATCAATACCTATGTTTACATCTTAGATTTGACGCGGCCATGGCACGAGCGGGCCTCGAACTCACGACCTCCCGGTTACGAAGCGAACGCTCGAATCACTGCATGATCTACTGCGACTCAAGGAAGTAATAGTCGATATGGCAACCCTATCCAGTCTTAACATAATATCGTCCATTGCCCTGATATTTGTTGAGAATCGTCACACTTTTCTTGGTATGGGGTATGACCATATATATTTTATAGTGGGGAACACAATGATGCCACTACAGATCTAATGAAATACAGTAAGTACTGTGTACTTGTAAGGCCAATTTTGTTTGCACCACAATACACAATTAAGAATTGTGGAGGGTCTTCTATATTTTGATGTTTTATCTTTGGCAACAAATCTTGGATTTTCATTCCGCCATAGCCTTGCCAGTCCCAGAGAGGGTTCTCTCGGACATCCTACCTGTATCAGCTGTGAGTGGCGCGGATCTTGTCGTTGTCGCTTCGCTGTATGTCCTGCCTGTCTGAACCGTGACTGTGTCCATTGGTTCGTTGTCCGGACCCTGGTAGAGTTGCCCATCTATATATAGTCGGTCCCTGACCATTTTTGTCCTGTGCCCTGCTTGTTTGAATCGCTTCTGTACGGGATACAAGTTCCGACGTCTGTCCTCAATCTCGGGCGCGAATTGCTCATGAACACTTTGTGGTTTCCCTTTGAGTTTGTACGCGTCTTTTGACGTTCATCATATCCCCGAGGGGCCTCCGTGGCCGAGTGGTTAGAGCATCGGGCTCAAAATCACAAAGCCTCTCACCTCTGTCGGCGCGTGTTCGAATCTCGGCCGCGGCGTTATGTGAGCAAGTTTGCCAGTTTACTTGCGGAAGGTCGGTGGTCTCTTCCCAGGTACATTGTATGTGGGTTCTCTCCTCCACCAACAAAAACTGGACGCCTCCAGATAACTCAAAAATTGTTGAGTGTGGCGGAAAGCAATAATCAATCAATCAATCATATCCCCGTGATACAAAAAACAAACAAACAAACAAAAAAGAGCAACAATTGGGTGGTCTTTTCCACGAACAAAGCGAGCACATTACCAAATTCTATATGATGCTCTGATTTTAGTTCGTATTAAATGAAATCACGTAGTTTCGCTTCTGTGTCCTCACTGTTTGTCTCGCCACCCGTAAACACTGGGTTGTTTTTCATGGATCTACATTTTAAGCCCAACAGAGAGACTTTCAAGTTTCTAATTTCACTGTTTTCCTTGATCAGCTTACTCACATCTCCTGCTGTTTCTACCACACGGTGTTGCCCTTGGCTGTAATTTCTCAGCTGGGTGGACACTTCACTACATTTACCATCGAATTCGTCGAGCTTTTTGGACACAAATTCAACTGTTTTTCGAACTCTACGATTTTTCTCTCTACGGATTTGATCCGCCTCTCCATTTGCGAAACTCTCACTTCTAATCTGTTCATTACTTCCACAATACGATCTAATGTGTCCACCTTTTTCATAATGTAGTCAAGTTTTCTGTTTACATCCGAATTGCTGACCGGTCCAGGATTTTGTAACGGCGTAGAAGTAACTGGTACATTTTCATATAACACATTGTTCGCCTCGCTTAACACGCGACTTCAGGCCGGCGAGTCTTTTTGAGCAGTACTCTGGTCTGTGCTGTCTGTACTTTTCTTTCATCGTTAATTTTTATTCTTCCCCCATCATTCACATATAAGTCATA
Organism: Ostrea denselamellosa; assembly: GCA_024699665.1. Classification (NCBI taxonomy): domain Eukaryota; kingdom Metazoa; phylum Mollusca; class Bivalvia; order Ostreida; family Ostreidae; genus Ostrea; species Ostrea denselamellosa. The sequence continues at coordinate 1,708,865 of JAMZEH010000074.1, read as the reverse complement.
CACAAGTTCTTCCAGTGGTAATAAGGTGGTGAAAAATGAATTTCAAACTTGCATATAGACAGAAATGTTTAGGAGCGTTCAAAAACACGTCCTACCTCTCCGAGATCTACTCAGGAATAATATCACCTAACATACCCTTCTGAGCTAACGTGGTGAATGCAGTTTATACTTCCTACCATCAATGCCTAACACAGTATTTGTTAATACTGTTGAAAATCGGTAACGGGTCAAAGGTTTGTTAGACCAGTGACAAAAGAGGGGGCCCCGAGTTTGCATGTCTAACTTTCAGGTAGTCTTGCATAGCTCTCACCGGACATCACAACCCCATTGACGCCTATGCCAGCAATCGAGGACCTCTGCCTAACTGATATATTTTACAATGTTTTACAAACAGGACGATTTTCTTATTCTTTATCGAACTGCCCCCAATTTGGATGATCTTACTGGCCTTGTTTCCTTTAGAGAGGGAACATTCACCCTCCTTTAACAAATCCAAGAAATGCCAGGGTAAAAGCTGCCCTGAATAAATAAATTTAATGAGTGTTGTAGCACACTGCATGTAATTTAACGATGACTTTATCTAAAATGTCCTGATTTATTGGACGCCTAGTATCTCCAATAGTATTTGTTCGCTTGATACCCTTGTTTTTGTACAATAAAGACTTTGTAGGGTCTGTCAATAACCAATAACGGCTGAAAAAGTTAGGCCTATGCTCGGCACTTATGGCCTTTGAGCAGATACTGATCTTTAACATGCCACACCGGATGTGACACGGGGCCTCGGGTTTTGCGGTCTCATCCGAAGGTCCGTCCCATTTAATCGCCTCTTACGACAAGCTAGGGGTACTGAAGATCTATTCTAACAACCCGGATTCTCACGGGGGACCCATTTCACTAAAGGGGGGAATATGTAACCAGTGTAAGTTATAAATGTTATTGTTTCAATATTTTTATCATAATCCCATGTCTGTCTGACTTGGATGACTGTTAATCTCAAATATGTACCAGAGACAAATTATCAATGAAAAGCATGATTTGTGTGTGTGTGTGTGTGTGTGTGTGTGTGTGTGTGTGTGTGTGTGTGTGTGTGTTGCAATACAGTCCCCCAAGTCATAAAAGACAATACTATTGGCATCAACTCCAGTCACGTGATATCTTTTGAAATCGGCTTATTAATCCAAGTCGTAGGCCATGACAAAAAGACCCAATGACCTTGAAAGTAACACCCACAACCCAGTTTAGCTGACCCTGCACTGTCTATAAAAAGCTGCCACGTATTTGGAATGCTCCACACACGATCAGGAAAGCAAATTACACCACCAAGTTTGTGTAAATTGCCTTACCATAAAAGCATATCCTGCTGCAATTGGTTATATATCCTGATCTGATGATATGGCTTAAATGTGCCAATCATTGCATTATAAAAACATCTGTTGAGAGCTCGGCTACCCGGTATGCCCTTTCCAAACAAATTAATTTACCTACGAGAACTTTGCAAATCTTTAAACTTGATTTCGTTTTGTAACGCCCAATATTGTAAAGTAGGAACTTTTTGAGATTGTATTCTAACTTGTATTTTAACAGTGTCGATGTCGAGATCTAGAAAGATTAAACAGGAAGTAGACCCCTCCGTTCTGTCTTCATTTAAGGGCACTCCAACATCTAAGCATAACTCTTCAAATGACTGCAGTCGAGAGTTTGGACCTTCTCCGCAAATAAAAAAAACCCCATCTAAATAGTGAGGAACGGTTTCTAAACCTGATTTATAACGTGCAAGCCACACTAGGAATGTAGAGATGGTCTCAAAGATTTTACAACATATGGAATATCCGATAGGTCAGCATTTGTCTATGTAATATCCCACTTAATATATATACTGGACAAAAAAAGTTAAGGATCATAATTTTGAACTCAAAAAATTTTATTAACCAAATAATTATTTTGACAAATTTTAACATGTATAGTTTCTCCAATGTGTCCTTTACACAACAGATTTACCTGGTTTCATATTGACGTCATAAGTGCACGATTTTTTCGCCCAAACACAAGCAAGGGGTCAAAATCAAAGTGTGCCAACGTGTATATTGAAATTGAAAAATTTTGATTTTCATTTTATTGTGGGTATTTATTGCTCTAATCGACTCTTATGTGAACAATTATTGACATTAAAAGCCATGAGGCGCCATTTAACTGCTCTGGAAGCTGGTCAGGCAGTAGGTATGCTTCAAGCTGGCCAAGTCCAGAGAACTGTCTCTAGACATTTTAATGTGTCCCAAAGTGTGATTTCAAGGTTGTGGAATCGTTTTAGGCAGACAGGTTATGTTTCTGAGAGACCGCGATCAGGTCGTCCAAGGTCCACTATCGCTCGCCAGGATCGCTATATGTCACTTATGGCTCGTAGACACAGGTTTCAAAGTGCTGTCCAACTCAATACTGACTTTCATGCAGCAAGTGGGGTGCGCATAACACCACAAACTCTCAGACAGAGACTTCATGCTGCTAACCTTAGGGCTCATCAACCTGCTGTTCGTCCCATTTTGAGGAGAAGACATCGTGTAGCACGACTCAATTGTGCTCAAAATCACATAAACTGGCAACTGCGTCATTGGACGCCTGTTCTTTTCACAGACGAGTCACGGTTCTGCGTGGACTTTCATGACGGTTGTAGGCGTGTATGGCGCATGCGTGGAGAGCGGTACGCTGATTGCTGTGTAGCAGAGCATGATCGTTTTGGAGGTGGCTCTGTGATGATTTGGCCGGAATCAGTATTGGTGGATGTACTGACTTGCACATGATTCATGGCAATCTTACCGGTGCAATTTACAGGGACGAGATACTGCATCCAATTGTGAGACCTTATGCTGGAGCTATAGGCAACGACTTTGTGTTAATGGATGATAATGCTCGTCCCCACAGAGCACGTATAGTGACAGACTACCTTGCTACAGAGACAATTGAACGTATGGATTGGCCGAGTTGTTCTCCGGATTTAAATCCAATAGAACATGCCTGGGACATGTTGCAGCAAGCTGTTTCCAGACGCCCTGTACTTCCGACAAACCGACAGGAGCTTACGTTAGCTTTACAGCAGGAATGGGCAAGGTTGCCACAAATTGCGTTCCGGAGGCTCATCAGAAGTATGCAGAGGCGTTGTCGTGCCGTTATACAGGCTCAGGATGGACATACACGCTATTGATATTGCCTTTATAAAGATTCAATCATTTGTAATGAAATTTGTTATTGTTGCTCATACCGATTTTCAACTGTTTTGGGGGGTTACCTGACAATGGTTGCTCTGGCTGCTTAACGTATTGATGAATTTGTAAAAACAGGTTTAAAATGTATTGTTCGATTGTCGTTGAACATTTTAAGTATATATTTAACATAATTTATTTGGTTTTGTTATGAATAAAATAATTCTGAAATCATGATCCTTAACTTTTTTGTCCAGTATATATATATATATCCCCAATAGCTCAAAATTCCCAGGATATACAGGCATTAAATAGAAAGTACTTTTTTTCAAATTTTGCCAATAACGCCTTCTTTCCAACGAGTCAAAAAATGTGCAACTCACTGAAGTACATGTGTAAACTGGGTCTATATTATTATTAATGCTGATGGCTGGTACATAAGAGATATACCTCATCATTCGCCAATCGACACTAATTCCGAGATCCAGCATACTGCAACTTGAACCCCTTTTTAAAGCCATCAACTTAAAAGTTAGCTGCTACTCTTTTAAGTATTCTGAAATAACCTCAATATTTATTGGGAGATTTTCCCAGGGCCCATAACTCTTGGTTCTTTGCGATTTGGCTTTGAGACATAGTTTTGTTGTTTGTAATTTGAGGGTATCGATTTTGACGTGTGATTTTTGGGGCTCGAAATGACTGAAAATTAGCTGTACATGTAGTTATAGAATAGATTGATTGATTGTTTATTGCTTTCCGCCACACTCAACAATTTTTCAGTTATCTCGTGGCGTCCAGTGTTTGTTGGTGGAGGAGAGAACCCAGATACAATGTACCTGGGAAGAGACCACCGACCTTCCGCAAGTAAATATAGAATAGATGTAGAATGTATCTTGCTAAGAGTGTACCAAGATTTTCAAACTTGTCACTTATAATTTTGTCTTGTGGAGTTCTCTTTAATATGATAAAATGACCAAAAAAATTGGTAGTGTTTGTCATGAGTGGCGCAACTGGTAGCAGCTGTTGACGTGCAGCATTACCCGTGCTTGGATTTGTCACTAATGACTGTGATGCTGCAGTACTGTGGGGTTTGAGGTTGTTAGTCGTGGAGCATAACCTGACCCCGTTGCCGACTACTGCTGTGTAGTCGAGACTGGTGGGGCCTGGACTGGTTCCAAGTGCTGTATTGCCACAGAATGCTGTGGGGACGGTACTGGTTGCATAGCCCCAACAGGAAGTGGATCCGCGCCTTCGCCATTTGACCTGCCTTTCTATTTTTGCCCCTTGCAGTGTTAGGTTTTCTTGGCATGATTTTATTTTTAGCCATAGTGCAACAGAAAGACAATCTGCATTATCATAAGGAAATTTAAGGAACTCTTTAATAACTTACAAAAATGATTTATTTCATTTCTCATTTTTTATACAAATTAATTTCATATTCACAGTAATTCGGAAAAACAAAGCTACTTTTTTGCTGAAAACATGAACAAAGATTAGCAAACATTAAAACATTGTTGCCAAGTTTATCGAGTCTTCCACTTTCATGTGTAAAAGATGGCTGGCTCAAACACAGAAGTACATTAAAGAATCCGATAAAATTAGGGATGATCCGTGTGCCATCGACATTTTACATCAATATGTCTTGTTCTAGAATACTTCATAAATTGAAATATTTAAACATCTAATTGATTAAACTAACTTACGATACAATTTTTATATACAGTGAACCTTAATATGTGACCTTAGCAACTGCAACTTCTTGAAAGAGGAAACACGTTTTTTGAAAAATGGGTGTATATGCTCAGTCCGGCAAATTCCGGAAAAAGCATATCACCCGTAACATGCGCAGGGACAAATTCGTACCTTTTCAGACAAAGTTCAATATGCGATACTTGTACTTGAGAAAAAAAATCTCTGCTGTGGCCTTCAATTCGAAATACATTGCCGATATTTCATCTACACATAAAAAGTGTCTCACGTGATTTTCACGAATTGCAGTTCACCTGAACATTTCACATGACTTCACGTAAATTTAACGTGAACCACACGTTCAAAAATTCACACGAATTTCACGTGAACACCAATTCATGTGAAATTCGTGTTTAAATTCTCACACAAATTTTAGTAGAATTTTTAAAAATTTTCATTAGAAATTCATGTTGAAATTTTTATACGAAAATTAACATCAAAATCAAATATCAATAGATATGGACATTAGCCAATTCATATAAGGATTTCAGGGGCGGATCCAGAAAAGTTTTTAAGAAAATGGGTTGTGACCCAAATTTACATTTTCTCGGTCCAAGGGTGGGTGGGTGAAGAGACTAAAATGGCAAAATAAAAGACCATGTATGTTAAAATGTTTGACCAAAGAGGGTCAACTTTGCACGTGAATTTAAGTGAGAATGTTCCCATTTCATGCTTTTGTTTCTTACATGTACATGAAATTCTTGTCAAAAAATTAATGTGAATTTTACTTGAAAATTTTCCACGCGAGTTCACATTCAATGTTCTATTCAAAGAAAATTCATGTTCAAATTTTTCAAGTCAAATTGACACGAGGCATATTTCTAGTATTAACAATATCTATTCATAATGTAGATTTGATGAAACTCAGTGAACGTGAAGGAAAAGAACACCATTTCGATATTTTACTTAACATAGGCATTAATGACAAACTCAACTTTATGCCATACCATAACCAACACAAGAAATTTTAGATATATGAAGATATGATATTGGTCTGGAAACAAAAAGCATGTACTGATTGATTGATTAAATGTTTTACGTCCCTTCGAAAATTTTTCACTCCTGTTGAGACGTCACCAGCTGTAGGTGAAGTTCCAAAATTTAGACCTATGCTTAGCGCTCAGGGCCGTTGCAGTGAGCATTCTTTAACGTACCAATGCTAGCATAAATACCGGACCTCCGTTTTAAGGTCATATCCGAAAGACCAGTGATTCTCACTTCTAAATGTCGAGCGTTTTGCGAAGGAGCAATCACCATATATTTCTATGTCTTAGGTTTGACGCGACCATGGCACGAGCGGTGGCTCCAACTAAAGATTTCCCGGTTACGAAGTGAACGCTCTATCCATTTAATTACTTTGACCGGTCCAAAAAGCATGTGAATATTACGAATTAAACAAAGGACTATGTGTAGTAGTGATTATATCACGCCCCAAAATGTACATTGTTGCTGTATAAAGTTCTGGAATACCACCTTGTTTCAGAACAATAGAAATTAATTCTTTTTATAACGTAACAACTTAGAAAAAGTTGTTTGTTGAATACGGATTTTTCTCACCTATTGAATATGTTGTAATATTTTTAAATCACATTTTTACATAGAACTTAAAAGTATTGAAAGGAAATTGGTGTATATTTTAGTTTCACAAAGTATCTCGGGGGGGGGGGGGGGGGGGGGGGGGGGTCTCTGAAACATCATCATAAATATCAGGATTCCAACGGCCACACTGACGGACATTGTCTCAAAATCCAAAATAAATATGGATTGTTTCGCCCAGAGGACACTGCATGTTTTCATTGATGAAAAAGTTATCGATGCGATGAAGCTGTATGATTTATTATTGAACTAACTAACTATATATATATATATATATATATATATATATATATATCAGTCGCGGTAGCTCAGTGGTTAGAGCATTCGCTTCGTAACCGGAAGGTCGTGAGTTCGAGCCCCGCTCGTGCCATGGCCGCGTCAAACCTAAATTGTAAAAATAGGAAGCGATTGCTCCTTCACCAAACGCTCGGCATTTAGAAGTGAGAATCACGGGTTTTTCGAATATGACCTTAAAAACGGAGGTCCCGTGTCGGGGTAGGCACGTTAAAGAACCCTCATGCTAAGCCCTGAGTGCTATGCATAGGTTTAAATCCGTGGTACTTCACCTACAGCTGGTGACGTTTCAATATGAGTGAAACATTCTCGACGTAAAATAATATATATATATATATATATATATATATATATATTCACTTGATATAATCATCATCATCAGTAAAACCTATTCAGTAGAACAGAATAGGATCCGGTTTGTTAGAATAGATCCTCAGTACACCTTGTTTGTCGTAAGAGGCGACTAAATTGGGCCGTCCTCCGGATGAAACCGCAAAAACCGAGGTCCCGTGTCACAGCAGGTGTGGCACGATAAAGGTCTCTCCATAAGTGTTGAGCATAGGCCTAAATTTTGCAGCCCTTCACCGGTAATGGTGACGTCTCCATTTGAGTGAAAGATTCTCGAGCGGGGCGTTCTATTGAGAGTCTGTAGTCTCTCATTGAATCATCATCATCATCATCAGACATCTTTCTCCGATGGCGTTCTATTGAGAGTCTGTAGTTTCTCATTGAATAACCAATTGATGATGAACCCACCTTAGAAAACCTCGGGATGTTTCCAAAGCTTATATCATTTGCTATTTTTTCAATATCCCCTGGACAAAAGTTATCGAGTTTGTATTCAATTGAATTAGGATACTGTCGCATTTCTTTTAAACTACCGGCATATGTAGTATTGAAAAATATAATCCCCGGCTTTGCACCCAAGTTGTTTGATGTTTGCGTTTTGATTTCTTTCAATGTCTTTATTCGTCTTTCGATTTCAGATTTGGAGTTCGCAACCGACTTTAGGGCCTCCCTCTCCTCTTGTCTAAGGTCCTGCACTCTCTTATCTTTGATTGCTATCAATCTGTTAATCCACTTCTCTGTATGATCCTCCATTTGCTTTTGAACTTTGTCAGTTCGCTTTGATATATCCGCTTCCTTTTTTTTCTCCGCTGCTAACAATTCTTCATACTTCGGCAGAAGAGTTGTCTCTATCTCTTCCTTTTCTTTTTGAAGTTCATCTTTGATTCTGTTGTAGACGGCAGCCAGACTTTCTACTTTATGACCATTATGAGTTTCCATCATACACAGAGTACACACTGGGGTCCGACAGGGAGAACAGTAACATTCTAGCTTCTTAGTCTTGTGCTTTGAACAATGCAACAGTTCCATTAAATCTCCCCTTTCTGAGGCTAGGTGTATGATATCGTGATTTTGGGTTATTTTTCGCCTCTCGTGCTCGGACTTGCATGACGTACATAGATGACCCGGGCATGTTTTACACAGGAACTGCGCTGGATTTTCTTCACAGTTCTCACATTCAATGTAGTGCTGCGCAAACGATGGAGCTGCTGCCATTTGTGTTGGTGATCTTAAAAAAAATATAACGTAACATAGTTTTAAATTGACAGAGGCGAAACTTTTAATATAAAATTAAAAAAAAAATTTTTTTAGTATCGTACTAGACATTGATTCAATTGTGTAGAATGTATGTACTTGTATGTTTTATTTACTTATTTACTTACCTATCTTATGCTTATTACCTTTTATGCATATCATCTCTTTTACTATTTTATTGTACAACGCCAGTGAATACATGTATGTAAAATTAGGCATTTTAATCAAATAAACTAGTTTCAGTTTCAGTTTTTCATAGTTAACCAACGCTTTTTAATTTATTTATTTTTTTTACAAATTGGAACAAGTTTACCCAAGACTACAACTACAAGCATGTTGTATAACAAACATAAGTTCGATCTGTTGTTCACCTTCATCAGAAGATATTGAATAGGTTAGATTTTCTTAAAAGCAGGATAACTTCAAGGTCACAAGGCCAGAAATTTGGTCCCCGAAAAAAGTTTTCACTAGGAAAGTATCTATGAAATATGCTAGCCCTATCACTTTTGGTGGAAAATGTTTTGAGAAATTTAGGTCAAACTCCAAGGTCAAAGTTCACAAGGTCAAAGATCATGTATGGTATGTAAAGTCTTACCATAAGAAATTAAAGAAAGTCCCACCTTACACACTTCAGGTTAGCTTTTCTTAAATGTAGATCAAACTCATAGGCCAAGGTCATATGGTTAAAAACTCTGGTACTAAAATAAGGTCTTGTCACAAGGATTGTTCATATGAAATATGAGAGTCCTGTCGCTCACCCAGACAGTTTATGAACAAGGATCAAGTTTCGAACAGACTGGACAAAAAGTATGCTCCCAACTATAGTCACGGGATATTAAAAACTTGAATCCACGCAACCTAGGAACATTTGTATTTCAATCGAATTTATTGTGGATCTGCTACTCTTCAAATCAAATTGTTTGAATTTCCTGTATCTTCCCAAATAAAAGTTTGATCTCCTATAGTAGACCTACCCTACTCCAGATTCCCAGAATTACACAAATATGAATTTGAACAACCTGAAAACATTTGAAAATCAATATTACTAATCACGGTACTGCTGTTGTTGAGATAAATATTTTTTCTTTCCGAACCATTTCTAGAAAAAAACTTTCATCCCCAATTGTGGTCCCACCCTACATCAGAGGGCCATAATTTAAACAACACACTTGAATCTGCACTGCCTAGGGATTCCTGCATGATACATAGGTAACAGAACTAATCATGTCCTGTTAATCACTTTAATCCCCTTTTGTGGCCTCACCTTACCCCCGGAGGCCATAATTTGAACAAACTTTAATCTACTGTATGTCAAGAAGCGTTCATGTAAATTTCAACTTTTCCGGCCCAGTGGTTCTTAAAATGATTTAATGACCCCACCCTATTTTTCTCGGGCTATCAATTGAACACACATGAATCCTCTTCGACCACGATGAATTGTACCAATTTTGATTGAAATATACCTAGGTCTTCTGGAGAAGATGAAATTGGGCAAAATTTACGGGTATACGGACATACAAACAGAAAAAAAAAGCAATCAGATATGCTCACTTGCGCTTTCAGCTCAGATGAGCTAAGAATAAAACGAAAATGAAGAAACGTCAGATTCAAATATTTGAACGTATGACACCGACATGGAATTTATATTCTGGTGATTGATTAATAAACCTTTATTGATTTTTCATGCAAGTTTTAAAAATTCTGAAAAAAGCCCCATCCTCTCTTTCTCCAACTTAATAGAATTAAGTCATCATAAAAAATAGAAACGGAATCAGTGCACAGTTAAAGTAACAACACCCGACACTTAATCATACAGGGATCTCAATATGGCGGAAAATATTGCGTGACCTTCCGTCTTTTTTGTGTTTGAAATTGTATGGTTCGGATTCCTTTCTAAATGCTTTAACTTACCAAATTCTTGTATCAGCAAATTGTTGCTATTTCAAAACAGTTATATGTGAAACATAGTACAATATTCACATAAACTATACCTGTAAATGTTGACAGCTATGATCCAAGCAATTATTTTGATAACACGAATAAGAAACCGAAAGTAACTAGTAAATAGGAAAGACAAAAATAGAAAAAAAAATATATTCAAAAATAACTTCGAATATTCACATGGGGGTTGATTTCCTTTTTCGTGTCTACTGTAAATACATTTCATTAAATGTCACATCTAACCAACACAGCTTTGTTGTACAATGTATTTACATCCAATAAAACATTATTTATTCAAATACACCCCATCGTTGGGCCTCTCTGTTATATACCTATTTAAAATTCAGCAGGCATGTTTACGAAGCTATCTTAAGACTAAGAAATACCTTAAGTTATACTTACGACAATTCTTAAGTCTAAGTGACGTTTTCGAAAGTATCCTATCTTAGGAAAGTTCCTAAGGATTTTCTTAAAGTTAGGACAGGTTAAGTTTTGTCTTAAGTCTACCTTAGGAGAAAATGGCTGCACCCATGTTGTTGGTAGCTCGACGAAATCGACGTGTCAGGCGTGAAAGAGTGTTCAGGGACATTGATAACCCTCTTGATTATCTTGATGATGAAGCTATCATAAGAAGGTATAGACTTCCATGGTTTGTGTGAACAATTTCGTAATGAACTCAAACTCAAACGGCCTACAATGAGATCTCATGCATTTCCTGTGTCACTGCAGACAATGGTTGCATTGCAATTCTATGCATCAGGGAGTTTTCAGGCAGTTGTTGATGTACATAACATTTCAAGACCCAGTGTATGCAAAATAGTAAAAGATGTAACAGTGTCTTGTAGATATGGCCAATACACACATTGCAATGCCTCTTAGTTTCCAATGAATTGGCCAAAAACGTGAACGAATTTAGTTTGATAGCAAATATGCCAAACACCATTGGATGCACCGATGGGACACATATTAGGATCAAATCTCCCAAGTGTTGATGAACAACTATATATCAATCGCAAAAATTACCAGCCAATAAATGTTCGGGGGGGGGGGGGGGGGGGGGGAGGCTGTGATGTTGTGATGCAAATTTTAAGTTTATTAACATTGTGGCCAAGTAGCCTGGCGGAACGCGTGATGCTTTCATATGGTCAAATTCTGCTTTGAGTCACTTATTTGAAACTGGACGGATTGCAGAAGGGTGGTTACTGGGGGATAGCGGTTATCCACTGCGTCCTTGGTTACTTACTCCAGTAAGTAATCCATCAACCAATGCAGAAGAGCGTTACAACGCAGCGCATATCCACACCCGGAATTCTGTTGAAAGAACGTTTGGAGTTCTTAAATCACGCTTCCGCTGTCTAGACGCAAGTGGAGGAAGTCTCCTGTATTGTCCACGCAAAGCATGTGACATCACCATAACCTGTGTTGTATTACACAATATGTGCTTTTCTCAACGCATGCCCCTTTCAGATGCAGATCTATCCACAGACACGGGAAAGATTCGGGGGACTGATTATGCCGGGACCATTAATGACAGAGGTCGAATCAGAGGTCGACTTATCACAGGACGTTTTTCTGTCTGATTCAGTAATAAAACTTAAGACTTCTTGGTATGATTGGGCTATTACATGTATTTAATGGTGATGCTTTAATTTAAACAGCCTCATTAAAAAAAAACGGCAACGATTTACACAAATAGAAGGCATTGCACTTGGTTTTATAAAGAAGATGCACCCCTCCCATCCCTTTGCTAGTAACTCCAATAATGACGCCATTAGTATTATCGAATAAGTTAAAGAGTTCTAGATTTTCTTAGTGCACTTGAAAATGAAAATTTTGTAAGTAGAATATTGGAGTAAGCATTTCATTAAGTAATTGATGAAAATAAACAAGCCATTTTTCAATACCAGTACATGGATACTTGAGCTAGCGACATCGGTAAATTCTCTCTCTCTCTCTCACACACACACACACACACACACACACACACCATTCAATAATGACAATGAGATTCTGTACAAATTATATACGAGTCATTGAAATGTCACCCCATGTTTGCCAGGTACACATGACGCTGTGTCTCAATAGTAAGTCTTTGTCGAATTCCAAGCACTGCTTCTCAATATCTAGCATTTCTCGCAGTATTGACATTTTTTCCTCCTCAATTTTCAATAATTTACACTCATAAGAATCATCACTGTCTAGGTCTCCCTCCTCTTTGATGAAGCGGCCTGGGGAATCACACTGCGACCCACTAGATCATGATGGGTCGCCGAAGGTGGGCCTATATTTAAAATATAGATGATGAATCAATTTCTTTAATGCATCTAAAGTTTAGAGTGTTATGTATCTGTATCTACTTTCCAAGGTTTGTTGAAACAAATGTTCTAAGATACGTTTTGAATGTCGCTCTGACCTCCGAGAGAGAGAGAGAGAACTGAAAAGGAAAAACATATTTATATCGTACCGTTCTTCTCCCAAGGCAACAGGTGTTATATTGGCCTCACAGGTGTCGATACCCCCTTCTATGCCAGTAATGGGGGTAGCACCAATTATTCCTACAATTTTTTCCTGCGTTGTGTTTAACGCCTGAGGGGGGGGGGGGGGGGGGGGGGGGGGCGCCTCCAGTTTTTCCAGCTTCTCGCCGATGTTGCGACGCCTTCTTCTTTGCATCGCTCATGTTTGTGGACCATTTTTTCTTCACTTCCTCCACAGTCCTGATGTGGTCTGTGTTGTTTGCATTGTTGATTTTTTCACTAATCGACTCCCAAGCTCTTTTCTTTGAAGCGTTTGTAGATACATTTGAAAACTTTGAAAATAAAATTGCCTTGTTTCTTTCCACCTCATGTAGCAATATCTCTATTTCGATTTGGGAAAAGTTAGGACTTCTCTTTCGATTCATTTTTTTGTGTCTTTCACCCTTGTACCAACTGCCGAATCGTCAAGGAACGAGATTCTCACGGAGAAAATTGGCGCGCTTTTCATGGTTCGAGAAGTCTGTATGATCAAAAGGAACTGTACATTAAGGGCTTTTAAATACAGCCAATACAAACTTGTCGAATTAGAATTATTTCTTCATTCAAAAAAAAAAAACAGAAAAGAAAAGCTACATAAATCGACACGTTTTAATTTTTATTTATTATTTTTTTGAATATTGAAATTGTAATGTTTATCCCGTTTAACATCCTATGGCAAAAATTCTAATCAATTGATTCTTCAAAATGGCTAAAACTTTGAGTATTTTTATGTCATATCATGAACTACTTAAGACGTCTTAGTTTAAGATATGCTTAAGAAAACACTTTTAAAAAATCTTAAGACTTTCCTAAGATACTTCTTAAGAAATTTCTTAAGAACAGTCTTAGGAAATTTTCGTAAACATGCCTGCAGATCGATAAAGGAGGTCGTGCCTCCCAGACACTGCAGAGGCCTGCACAGCAGAGCGAGCTCACGCTAACCGTATCGTCCGTTGCGCGCACCTGTCAACTGAACGGATGCGATCGCTCACTTTTTATCCATGATGGTGGATAATTTGAGTGTATATCTGATATAAAAGTTACAACTGTAGATTTTTAAAGATTTCCACCTTTTACAATGATTTTCCAGAATGTTTGATCGATAGTGATTCGGATTTCAGATACTTCGTGTGTACCGCAACCATTAACTCTACATAAGAACAGGTATGATTGAGTACAAAATAAAAAAAAAACTTCAACAATCGGACCTTTTTTTTGTGTCTGTAAATTGAAAATTGAAAGTGGGTCCCTTGTCGCATGTCATTATCACCTGCTTCTGCTGATCAGATCAATCATGGAGAAATACTGTAATGAGACACTTTATCAATGTTCTAAGTGCCAAGACATTTTCTTTTCATTACCAGAATGCCAGCGTCACACCTGGCCAGGGAGGTGCTCTCGGAGACAGGCTTTGGTTGTACCAGATTCAGAAGAAAACACCTGGTAAGTATAACCATAGTACAATGTGATGTTCTCTCTGACATCTTGAACAGCTGGGACCTGTTGGTCTAAATGTTAACTAGATTATTGCATACGGAACCCCTCACTCTTTTTGGGGAGTTAATGCTGTTTCCCTCAATTTCAGTTCTTTTACATTCCTATAGTAAAGAGAAGACAGCAACAAGCAACAGTGATGTAGGTAGATGTAACACTGACGTCATCAGTGAGGGGGATGTAGGTAGATGTAACACTGGCGCCATCAGTGAGGGGGATGTAGGTAGATGTAACACTGACGCCATCAGTGAGGGGGATGTAGGTAAATGTAACGCCGTCGCCATCAGTGAGGGGGATGTAGGTAGATGTAACGCGGACGCCATCAGTGAGGGGGATGTAGGTAGATGTAACGCTGACGCCATCAGTGAGGGGGATGTAGGTAGATGTAACACTGACGTCATCAGCGAGGGGGATGTAGGTAGATGTAACGGTGACGCCATAAGTGAGGGGGATGTAGGTAGATGTAACGCCGTCGCCATCAGTGAGGGGGATGTAGGTAGATGTAACACTGACGCCATCAGTGAGGGGGATGTAGGTAGATGTAACACTGACGTCATCAGTGAGGGGGATGTAGGTAGATGTAACACTGACGTCATCAGTGAGGGGGATGTAGGTAGATGTAACGCCGTCGCCATCAGCGAGGGGGATGTAGGTAGATGTAACGCCGTCGCCATCAGTGAGGGGGATGTAGGTAGATGTAACGCTGACGCCATCAGTGAGGGGGATGTAGGTAGATGTAACACTGACGCCATCAGTGAGGGGGATGTAGGTAGATGTAACACTGACGTCATCAGTGAGGGGGATGTAGGTAGATGTAACGCCGTCGCCATCAGCGAGGGGGATGTAGGTAGATGTAACGCCGTCGCCATCAGTGAGGGGGATGTAGGTAGATGTAACGCTGACGCCATCAGTGAGGGGGATGTAGGTAGATGTAACACTGACGTCATCAGTGAGGGGGATGTAGGTAGATGTAACACTGACGTCATCAGTGAGGGGGATGTAGGTAGATGTAACACTGACGCCATCAGTGAGGGGGATGTAGGTAGATGTAACACTGACGTCATCAGTGAGGGGGATGTAGGTAGATGTAACGCCGTCGCCATCAGTGAGGGGGATGTAGGTAGATGTAACACTGACGTCATCAGTGAGGGGGATGTAGGTAGATGTAACACTGACGTCATCAGTGAGGGGGATGTAGGTAGATGTAACGCTGACGCCATAAGTGAGGGGGATGTAGGTAGATGTAACGCCGTCGCCATCAGTGAGGGGGATGTAGGTAGATGTAACACTGACGTCATCAGTGAGGGGGATGTAGGTAGATGTAACACTGACGTCATCAGTGAGGGGGATGTAGGTAGATGTAACACTGACGCCATCAGTGAGGGGGATGTAGGTAGATGTAACGCTGACGTCATCAGTGAGGGGGACGTAGGTAGATGTAACACTGACGCCATCAGTGAGGGGGATGTAGGTAGATGTAACGGTGACGCCATAAGTGAGGGGGATGTAGGTAGATGTAACGCCGTCGCCATCAGTGAGGGGGATGTAGGTAGATGTAACACTGACGTCATCAGTGAGGGGGACGTAGGTAGATGTAACGCTGACGCCATCAGTGAGGGGGATGTAGGTAGATGTAACGCCGTCGCCATCAGTGAGGGGGATGTAGGTAGATGTAACACTGAAGTCATCAGTGAGGGGGATGTAGGTAGATGTAACGCCGTCGCCATCAGTGAGGGGGATGTAGGTAGATGTAACGCCGTCGCCATCAGTGAGGGGGATGTAGGTAGATGTAACACTGACGTCATCAGTGAGGGGGATGTAGGTAGATGTAACGCGGACGCCATCAGTGAGGGGGATGTAGGTAGATGTAACGCTGACGCCATCAGTGAGGGGGATGTAGGTAGATGTAACACTGACGCCATCAGTGAGGGGGATGTAGGTAGATGTAACGCTGACGCCATCAGTGAGGGGGATGTAGGTAGATGTAACGCCGTCGCCATCAGTGAGGGGGATGTAGGTAGATGTAACGGTGACGCCATCAGTGAGGGGGATGTAGGTAGATGTAACGCGGACGCCATCAGTGAGGGGGATGTAGGTAGATGTAACACTGACGCCATCAGTGAGGGGGATGTAGGTAGATGTAACGCCGTCGCCATCAGTGAGGGGGATGTAGGTAGATGTAACACTGACGCCATCAGTGAGGGGGATGTAGGTAGATGTAACGCCGTCGCCATCAGTGAGGGGGATGTAGGTAGATGTAACACTGACGCCATCAGTGAGGGGGATGTAGGTAGATGTAACGTCATCAGTGAGGGGGATGTAGGTAGATGTAACACTGACGCCATCAGTGAGGGGGATGTAGGTAAATGTAACACTGACGCCATCAGTGAGGGGGATGTAGGTAGATGTAACACTGACGTCATCAGTGAGGGGGATGTAGGTAGATGTAACGCTGACGTCATCAGTGAGGGGGATGTAGGTAGATGTAACACTGACGCCATCAGTGAGGGGGATGTAGGTAGATGTAACACTGACGCCATCAGTGAGGGGGATGTAGGTAGATGTAACGCTGACGTCATCAGTGAGGGGGATGTAGGTAGATGTAACACTGACGTCATCAGTGAGGGGGATGTAGGTAGATGTAACGCCGTCGCCATCAGTGAGGGGGATGTAGGTAGATGTAACGCTGACGTCATCAGTGAGGGGGATGTAGGTAGATGTAACACTGACGTCATCAGTGAGGGGGATGTAGGTAGATGTAACGCGGACGCCATCAGTGAGGGGGATGTAGGTAGATGTAACGCTGACGCCATCAGTGAGGGGGATGTAGGTAGATGTAACACTGACGCCATCAGTGAGGGGGATGTAGGTAGATGTAACGCCGTCGCCATCAGTGAGGGGGATGTAGGTAGATGTAACACTGAAGTCATCAGTGAGGGGGATGTAGGTAGATGTAACGCCGTCGCCATCAGTGAGGGGGATGTAGGTAGATGTAACGCCGTCGCCATCAGTGAGGGGGATGTAGGTAGATGTAACACTGGCGCCATCAGTGAGGGGGATGTAGGTAGATGTAACGCGGACGCCATCAGTGAGGGGGATGTAGGTAGATGTAACACTGACGTCATCAGTGAGGGGGATGTAGGTAGATGTAACGCCGTCGCCATCAGTGAGGGGGATGTAGGTAGATGTAACACTGACGTCATCAGTGAGGGGGATGTAGGTAGATGTAACGCCGTCGCCATCAGTGAGGGGGATGTAGGTATATGTAACACTGACGTCATCAGTGAGGGGGATGTAGGTAGATGTAACGCCGACGTCATCAGTGAGGGGGATGTAGGTAGATGTAACACTGACGTCATCAGTGAGGGGGATGTAGGTAGATGTAACGCTGACGTCATCAGTGAGGGGGACGTAGGTAGATGTAACACTGACGCCATCAGTGAGGGGGATGTAGGTAGATGTAACGGTGACGCCATAAGTGAGGGGGATGTAGGTAGATGTAACGCCGTCGCCATCAGTGAGGGGGATGTAGGTAGATGTAACACTGACGTCATCAGTGAGGGGGATGTAGGTAGATGTAACACTGACGTCATCAGTGAGGGGGATGTAGGTAGATGTAACGCGGACGCCATCAGTGAGGGGGATGTAGGTAGATGTAACGCTGACGCCATCAGTGAGGGGATGTAGGTAGATGTAACACTGACGCCATCAGTGAGGGGGATGTAGGTAGATGTAACGCTGACGCCATCAGTGAGGGGGATGTAGGTAGATGTAACGCCGTCGCCATCAGTGAGGGGGATGTAGGTAGATGTAACACTGAAGTCATCAGTGAGGGGGATGTAGGTAGATGTAACGCCGTCGCCATCAGTGAGGGGGATGTAGGTAGATGTAGCGCCGTCGCCATCAGTGAGGGGGATGTAGGTAGATGTAACACTGGCGCCATCAGTGAGGGGGATGTAGGTAGATGTAACGCTGACGTCATCAGTGAGGGGGATGTAGGTAGATGTAACGCTGACGTCATCAGTGAGGGGGATGTAGGTAAATGTAACGCCGTCGCCATCAGTGAGGGGGATGTAGGTAGATGTAACACTGACGTCATCAGTGAGGGGGATGTAGGTAGATGTAACGCGGACGCCATCAGTGAGGGGGATGTAGGTAGATGTAACGCTGACGTCATCAGTGAGGGGGATGTAGGTAGATGTAACGCTGACGTCATCAGTGAGGGGGATGTAGGTAGATGTAACACTGACGTCATCAGTGAGGGGGATGTAGGTAGATGTAACGCGGACATGCAAATTTCATTCAGTACTAAGAGTACAGTTACATTTTCAAATGTCTTCGTCAGTGACAACACTGCAAATTTGTACATATGAAGGTAATAAATTGATTTGAACGACTTTTAATTCATGCAAACTGCTTAAGTGTCCATGCAAATTACTATATTATCAAATCAATGATATATATATATATATATATATATATATATATATATATATATATATATAGTTACAGATCAAGTTCGAATTACGTTACGCTTGACCTATTTTTGACTAATTTATCCTATCGGTAGTGGATTTTGAATCGCCTGCAATACAGCAGGATACTTGTTATTGTATATTAACATAAGTAAAATGTAGCTTTTTAGAATATAAGTTACCTCATTGTTTTTTATCAAAATGAGCTTGTAAACCTACAAGCAATTCAAAAATGATTTCCAAAATATTTTTAAACATGTAAAGTATATATATATATATATATATATATATATATATATATATATATATATGGCTGTTGTTGTATATATATATATATATATATATATGTGTGTGTGTGTGTGTGTGTGTGTGTGTGTGTGTGTGTGTGTGGCTGTTGTTGTATATATATATATATATATATATGTGTGTGTGTGTGTGTGTGTGTGTGTGTGTGTGTGGCTGTTGTTGTATATATATATATATATATATATATATATATATATATATATATGTGTGTGTGTGTGTGTGTGTGTGTGTGTGTGTGTGGCTGTTGTTGTATATATATATATATATATATATGTGTGTGTGTGTGTGTGGCTGTTGTATATATATATATATATATATATATATATATATATATATATATATATATATGTGTGTGTGTGTGTGTGTGTGTGTGTGTGTGTGTGTGTGTGTGTGTGTGGCTGTTGTTGATGCCTAATAGGGTTAGGCTATAAACATAATGAATAGTAAAGAATAAGAGATTAGAAATTGGGGAGATTAAAATTATAATATTTCTAAGGCAAGAACAACAGCCATTTCCCCTGAATACTGTAACATGAAATATATGAGAAGAAAAATGACTCAGTCCTAATACTCCTAGAGGTGGAATTATGTTTATAGCCTAACCCTATTGGGGCCTCCGTGGCCGAGTGGTTAGGTCATCGCACTCAAAATCACAAGACCTCTCACCTCTAGTCGTTGCGGGTTCAATTCTCGCTCGCGCTGATATATGTGAGAAAGTTTGCCAGTTTACTTTCGGAAGGTCGGTGGTCTCTTCCCGGATACATTGTCCCTGGGTTCTCTCCTCCACCTACAAAAACTGGACGCCACCAGATAACTGAAAAATTGTTGAGTGTGGCAGAAAACAACAAACAATCAATCAGGCAACCTAACCCTTTTTCCCATGTGTGTTGCTAATTTTCTGGGGTTGGGGGGGTGTTGTTTCGTTTTTGCTTTTTGTTGTTTTTTTATTTTTTATTTTGATCTGTGGGTTCAAATGATGAATATGATTCATAGTAGTGAATATTATAGGTAGATCCCTGTTGTCTTGCTATCATGCACAGGTAGTAGTAATAATGCCTTTGACTTAAATCAATGTTTCCTAATCACTTTTCACTCAATAAACGAATTTCTATGCCTTCCCAATACGTTTTAGCCTTCTTGATCAGTTCCCTTTAGCCCTGCTACATTTTGTGTGTTATCCTAGTCTACCCTATTCCCTCCTACACATATCTTCTCTAATATGCCCTCTATCTGTTGCTAGCTTTCTTGTTCCACCTCTGCTTATTTTTTAAATCTAAAGTAGTGTATTGTGATAAATCTCCATAAGATTTCTAACTAATTACTTTCTACATGTCCTTTCTAATATTAAGAATTGCGGCCATTTAATGTTGCTAAATCTTTTTGTCTTGTCTCATTTAGTTTTCTACATATAATCTTCAGATGAATATAATAGTAATTCAGTATGATTTAAATCAATGTTAATTAATTTTTTTGTTTAGAAATGTAGGTTGGAAAATAATAATAGTTAGATTGCCTTGCTGGTTACACTGTAAGATGACAGTAAGATTTTGAATTAAGAGTTAAAAATTTTCTGTTAGAGCAAAAATGGAGTAATGCTGCTTTTAGTGGGCCTGATGTCGGAGTGATCCAGCGTTTTCAATTCTAGCACCACTTCCCAACAACAAGTCTGGAGGAGAATTTCAGAAGAAATGTGTACAAAAGGACACCTGTTCACTGGCGAAGAATGTGACTGAGAGTTCTGATTTTTGAAAATGATTTTTTTTAAAATGATTTATTCCTGGTCTACATACATTAACTTACTAACATAATAATTATGTACACAAATGTATTTCATTTACTCCCACACTCATACTATCTTTCATACTCAAAAATAATAATGATCACAATCCAATCAATAGTTCTGAGAAGAAAAATGTACATACTACATGTTTAATCCATGTTTTTTCTTCCTTCTATTTTCTGCTATCTTCATATAAATTGTTCCACTCTTCCCATTTGAAATCAAATTGGCCCATATAAGAATTTCGAACGTAGTTAAAATTTTCAGTACAATGATTTGTCTTCCAGTGGTTGAACAAATCTTTAATATTACGATCCTTTCGATTTTTCAAAGAGTAAAAAATGTATGGATTGGTATAAAAATTATGAAAGTTGATGACTTCATTAGAATTCTGAAATGGTGCCAGTAATTCACCACAAATTACATTGATAATATTAAAACCTACTCTCTTTTAAGTGATACTGTATATTTCAATACTAAGATGATTCCACAGAGATATGATCTTTACTCACTGTAAGAAAACACGATCAATATTTCAATTTCAGAGTTGCAAAAGGAACACAGATCAATATCAATTATTATAATTCTTAAACCAATACTTGAGTGGTAGAATTCAATGCAGTATTCTATATTGTAGCCATTGGATTCTGAAATCGTTAGATACCTTAAAACAAACTCTTCAAATGTCATAATATACCTTATCTTTCTGATGCTCTTCGAAACCTCATTTTGATTTCCATTTTTCTACAGATATTGGTATGTTGCTTAAAGGATTTTTGCAGCTATAGGTACATTTTGAGCATTTTCTGTTCGTACATTAAGATCAAATTGCATAGGTCCACAGACTTCTTTGAAAAAGCTCATTTCATTCATAAACTTAAGAATTGAACTAGTATTAATGTCCTGCATTTAACATCCATGCCCAAAATCTTGAAAATGAAGTTAGTGTGAATATTTAGCCATCTTTAAATTTATTGAGAGGACTATTTCATTTTTAAAACACTACTTAGAACTTTGTGCAGAGTGGGGAGTGATATTCAGCAATATTCATCCACTATTGTTTTCTTAATTCTCTGTCATTTACTTGTAAAGGAAATAATTCTGTTATCTAGAGAGTTATATTTATATCTCCTCTCTTCCAAAGGGATAAATATTGTTTTTGTACTGTCTGTCTGTCTGTCTGTCACTCTGTCACATATTTCTGTGAACGCTTCTTCTCCTATATGGTTATCGAATAGATTTGAAACTTTGTACAGTGCTAAACTGTCATATGTATATTGTCAGGATCTGAGGATCTAAGTATTTTTCTACAAGTTATAGTGGATCTAAAAGGGGTGGGGGGTGGAAAACAACTGAACACTTCTTCTACTATAGGGTTTATCAGATAACATTGAAATTCTGTTCAATACTTTATTATCATTTAATGATGTTCATTTTTTTTTCTGACCCAGAAATCTATATTTTCATACAATTTAAATTGGAACAAAGAAGACTGTTTCATTTGTTTTAGATCATTATTATTTTTGTGGAAGGCTATTTTCACTTTCCTACTTTTACTTTAGCAGCAACAGTAACATGAACTCTGCCAAGTTTGTTATCATTAATTGATGGCTCACTGGGTAAATGATCAAGCTTTTTACCTTGATCAGCATAATGAAAAAAAAAAGCATTTCTTTCATTTACATGACATAAAATATTTAAACAGTTCTGATTTCTTCTGTTAGTGAATATTTTACTCATCACCATACTGCTGCAAATGCAACTAAAATATCTCATATGTAAATGCAAAAGTATAAGTGAGACTTGAATAATGAATGTATATCCAGCCAGAAAAATACTAGCTTCAATTTTCAGATAAATTCTAATGTTAAATATGTAAATCCATTTATAGGAAATATATTTATGTACAAGGTCAAATGTCATCTGGATACCAGTGAGTAGGCCTTGTTATTCTCTTTTCATTTCCTAAGTCCCCAGGGCGCTATCCGATTTGTCAGTTTATATCTGTTGGATTTGGATGCCCCCCCCCCCCATAAATTTCGATGTTAAACCCCACCGCCATTCGGTCGCCTCAAAATATACTCTAACCCCCTGGAAAACAAATACATTTCTGCACAACTAGATCTATTGGCCTGTCATAGCCTTGTGTATCTAATACTTTAGTCATCGGGTCTCAGACCATCACTGCAGACACTTTTAGACATGAAAAGGAAGTAGATGAAGACTAGATGCTGTCAGAAGACCATGATACCTGCACACAAGTGTTTTTCTTGCATTTAAATATAGTATCAGATGTACGCATTGAGTATTTTCATGGGCTAATGTGACCCAGGGTCATTCCAACCATCAACATTTTTTAATTGTTCAAATTTCTTTAAAATAGTTGCGATTCCAACCCTTAAAAGCAAATATATTAATTCTTGCTGGATATGACACAGCACACTGAGCACAAAGTTTTTGTTCTTGTGTTTATTTTTGAATTTTTTTTTCAACCCATTTGCCCCTCAAGGTGAAAAAGAACAATTCCGAAATCTTATTGCACAACTCGAGGACTCCATCAATTGTTTCCCACGTAATGCTGTCATTTAAATTAGTAAAAGTAATGTATTGATTTTAGGGAATTTAATACCCATTTAGGGTGTTACTAAATTGCAAATATGTAAAAATGTTTTAATATGAAAGTATGTTTATAGTGTGATAGTATACCTTTAAAAAGAAATTTGGCACAGTGCATGGGGAAATCTGGCACAGTGCATGGGGGAAATCTGGCACAGTGCAGGAGGAAATCTGGCACAGTGCATGGGGAAATCTAACTAATCTATGTAATCAATTAAGTGAATCAACATGAAAAGCACAGAAAATGACGTAGTCATTTGCATTTTTCAGAAAATATTCTGTACATATTTTTGGGAATTTTTTTTTCTCAGAACCAGCGAGAAATATAATCAAAAGTGCTATGTAAATCACACATGCCGTTGCTAGAAATTTTATTGAATTTGAACATTTAGGGTTTTAAAGAGTTGTCTTTCTTATCATGGTTCATGCTGGGGGTTTTTTTCTTACCGTTTTTTATCCTTCACAGGATTATATTTTCCCTATCTTTATTTACATTTCAATGTTTTTGGTTTGTAAGGATACTTGCTGTCCCCTGGAGAGTTTTTCACTCATATCTAAACGTCACCAACTATAGGTGAAGTACTACAAAATGCTTAAATTACAATTTAGATGGTTTTGACCAAATGGAAAACAATTTAAATATGGTGATTTCACAGTTATAGGGAATGCATTTAATGCGGTGAAGGAAAGAAGAACATTTCTCTTTCTGGTTTAATTTTAACATCAGGTATAGACGATATCGGAGGGAAAATGGCGCAATATTTGAATACACATACCTTATTCGCTAGAAAACGGGGTGTATATACCTCTTTACTTCCTTCTTTTGAAATTCATTAGATATGCATACGTTTATATGATATATAACACAACTTTAGCTAAAGCAATCGCTATTCGTTTTCGTAGTATCCTATAAATCTGAAAATTTTATTTTGTTTTAGAATTATGCTACTATGATAGTTTTGTATGTAATTTTGTCGTAATCATTGACAAAATTAAAATTAAGTTTAAGGTTTTTTTTTACAAAATAAAGATTTCGGTTCTATTTAAAATAAATTTTCTAATATAAATGCCAATAATAAAATATATACACCTAATTTTTCTGTAACTGAAATAGTACCTCACAATTTTACAACAAAGTATTTCGACACCAAAAGTTAGCAAATATTGTTTCATATTTCCTACGTTCTGTTATTTTTGTCAGTGATGATGTTTTCGTTATTTTGTGTTGATGGTGATAAAGGTTATCTTTTTCTTTTTTATTTCAATTAATTAGATAAAGTGATATTTTACTATGCTATTGATTTCACCGCAAATGTAGAATTCTGTAGTCAATGGTCTTCATACCCATTTTTACTTTAAATGTTACAACTGTAAGCAAGCTCCATGATCCATACATCTAATGAAAGTACGGGTACAGTAAAATGAAAGTACACGTACTTAAAAATGACATTCTCTTACACATAGGTGTCACTGCGCTACTCTCCGTATTCACCTCTGTCAACGCTTGAAAAGTAGTTCCATACCACATGACTATAATTCGATCACATGATCAAAACATGGCGAAAGCATGGTGACACCAGTAAAACTTACAGCGGTGGAATGTTTTATGTGTTCTCCTCGAACCCATAGGCTAAAAGGGCGGAAACTCAAACAAGCTTATCCTTGATGTTAATAGACTCATCGTATTTCTTGAACGCTTCGTTCACTCTGTTGTTCACTGTTCCCTCCATTTTGACTAACACGTGATCATTTTGATTTTTCTTCCGCGAGATAGTTCTCTGAAAATTTTGTGGATAAAATGTGTGCAAGAGATTATTTACATCAACTAAATTATCATTTATAGTCTTTATTAATAATTACAATAATGGATTTTACATGTCCATAGATTCACTGTTTATAACTTTGCCAAGAATCTTGGCAAAAAACATTTTCAAGCGTTGACAAAGGTGAATGCGGAGAGTAGCGCAGCGACACCTATGTGTAAGAGAATGTAAAAATGAAAGTAAATGAAAACATGATCGATATAGCAGAACTTTCGTTTTGAAAACACAACGGGTTTACAATCTCATTATCAACTAGATTAATAACTGTCTTGTTCAAACTTAAAGACCTGCTGATAAGTTTGAATGAATCATGCAAGTTGCACTGTAATTTCTACTTTAGTCCCCCATATATAACTGAAGACGTACACATGGGTGCGATGTAGATGTGTTAAATCCTCTTCGCCAAACGCTCGATAGTTAGCAGTAAGAATCAACTTTTTTTGGATATGATTTTAAAAACAGAATTCCTGTGATGCGGCAGGTTGAGAAGCCCCTTGGTGTTACGGGTCTGAGCGCTAAGCACAGGTCTACATTTGTGGCATTTCACATACAACTACTGACGTCATAATAGGAAGGGAAATTTGAATAAAAAAATACTAATCTGTGTAAATGGTTTCAATGATCACAGGTCTTGATATTTTGTTATAAATCTTATTAAATTTTGACACATTGCACGTTTCTTTCATAGAAGTAAGATCCGTGTAAGCGAGATTCTTGAGAATTTATCAAATCCAAGTGCAAGCAATGATCAGGTATAGATGTATTGATTGATTGATTGATTGATTGGTTGTTGTTTTTCGCCACACTCAACAATTTCTCATTTATCTGGTGGCGTCCAGTTTTTGTAGGTGGAGGAGAGAGCCCAGATACAATGTACCCGTGAAGAGACCACCGACCAATAAATGTAGACATTTGGGTGTAAATACCTTCAAAATAATGGATGTTATTGTCGTAGTGTTGAATTCTTGCCAAAATCTTTGTCAAATCTGAAACGAAAGTACAATGTTCAACGGCTATTTCCACTGGGTATTTCCACTACACACTATTCAAAGTAAAAAAAAAAAAAGGAACTAAAGTTCACAACACACATACAGGTATGTTTCTGTACACCAGTAATTTTGATGTATTGGTATCACAGTGTGGTACTTACTGAGTTTTTTTTTATTACCGTAATTTTTCTGATTATTAGTCATTGTATCTTGCGTGTTGGCGTCGGCACCAGAAGTATTTTGGAATTTCTCTCTTATACCATCGTGTCTTTTGTAGTATTCACTCCATCTCGCACAATGTACTGAGGACTGTCGATACTGTAAAAGCAGCAATATTTTGGCTTTATCCTCACACTTACAATCACCTCAACAGTCACGTGACATCGTGTTATAGGGAGGGGTCAGTGGCAGAAGAGGACTGAATAACAATCTGAAAATTCCCCAAGCAAGCAAAAGGGGAATTAAATAAAAATTTCATTATTGTTAATTTAACCCAAAACTTAAAATCCTTATTCGTCATAAAAAAGGGGGAGGAGCAGGGGGGTGCTTGACCGACGATTGGGGGGATGAAATAACCAGCATTCCTTGCCACGCTGTTGAGGATTCTATAAGTGATATCTTGAAAACATTAAATTCGAGACGCTTTCATTCATGTGACCGGGAATAGTTTGGCTGTTTAATTGTTTTTGCATGATAGTAGAATGATAACGTAATAGAATAGAAAAAAAGCAGTAAATAATAGGGTGATAAGATATATGCAGATAAGCTGGTCAATCGTAAAACGTACTTTATAACATTGATTGAAACGGTGATCTTATCCTTGGTTACAACGATTAATTTTTGTTACGTAGCGTCAGAATGAACCACATTCCTCGTCTATCAGAAGCTGTCTATGTGGGACTGTGTCATGAAGTGGGAACGCCTTCTGAAGTGAGAATCAGGAGGGACGTGGTGGACACCATGGAGGTGGTGCAAAGACCAGTGAGAATAATGAAGGGACTGCACAAAATGAGTAGTGGTAGTTATCGTGAGGGATTTAGACTAAAAACATCAGACATAGACGACATGTTCTGGCCACCAGATCATAAAGTGATCTGTGATCTCTCTCAGATCAGTCTGTACCGTATCCCACAACACACCGTCATCCTGATGGAGTGGGAAGATCTTCCATCGGGATATACCAGACTCAAGCTGATGACCGACTCCTATGATACTAATGTGATATCCTCATGCGTCAATCGAAATGGCGAACAGTATATTTCTAGTGAATTGTTTCGAGGGGCTTTTTCTCGTATGTCAAGAAATGCAAATCCATCATGTCTGTGTGTACAACACGGACCTTGTACATCTTACATGATAGACGGAACATTGGAATGTGATAATGCTTTCTGTTTAGGGTCACAGCACTGGCCAACACCTGCGTCACCATGGATAGAAAGATGCCGACAGAAACAGTGGCCATCCGATGATGTTTTACATGATGTTGTGCGCTCGGGGTTCCACGTCGTACCCATCAGTAGTGATGATAACAAGGGTGATGAATGGAGAATTTCATTTTCTCAAGCAGAGCAAAAACTAGTTTACTCAATGAACCACGTCCAATTTTTGTGTTACGGACTTATGAAGATATTTCTCAAAGAAGTTATCAAAAGTCCTACTCTATGTTCATATTTCATGAAGACAATTCTATTTTGGGTTATTCGGGAAGATGCGTCCTTGACATGGACACCCGATCATTTACTGTCCAATTTTTGGCGGTGTTTTAAATTGCTTATTTGCTGGATACAAAGAGCTGAGTGTCCAAACTTTTTCATTCCACAAAACAACATGTTTAGAGTGAAAGTGACAGGGACAGCCCAGTCTGTATTGTTTGATAGGGTATATGACTTGTATTGCAAAGGGATAGCATGTCTTTTATTGAGCCCTACACTGAGACCCTACCTCAGTCAAGCCATATTAGATAAAACACTGGTAATCAGAACAGATGAAGACAGCATGATATCCACAGTAAGACTAGACACACATATTTTTAGAGAAATATATAAATTAAGTTTAACGTTATCAGATGTAAGTGTATTCGCGGCTTACATGAAAAAGATCGAAAATTTAATCCGGAAAAGACGGGGACCATGTCAGCTAGTGAGTATTCAGAAGATGACGTCAGAAGTATTGATTAACACCGCGTGGTACCTAGCACAGTATGCGGGACCGTGTAACAAAGGTGTAATACTTGTATCTGGTAAAGTATGTCACATGTTAAAGATAGCATCCAAGATTGGCTATGTGTCAGATATATTGTATCTAGCTATGTACTACTACAGAACGTGTAGGTATGAACAATCACTGAGATGTTTACAGACAGCACAAGAGAGGATGTCAATACCCTATGTTATGTATAATGATAATGTCAATGTAGAGATGTACAGACGCGCCATGATGGGGGTGTCACTGAGTGATAAAATAAGAAAGGCTGTAGTGAGTGAGATGAGACTATACAGGGATTACACTTACATTGACGAGTTGTTGTTAGAACAGACAGTCAGTTACATGAATGGACAGCCTATGTTATACATCCCCCCTCTAGTGATGTTGCACATGTTGTTAGCATTGAATCATCACAGATTACGTCATACAACAGAGTCTCACCAAGCTCTACAGAACCTCCAGACTCTGCTACTCTATGATGACGGGGTCCATGTCCCTGTACACCTCCGAGACATATCCTATCAGATACTGGGGATCTGTCAACACGTGTGTGGGGACTATGTAGGGGCCTCAAACTCTTACCAGTGTTCACAAGAACAAGATCCTTTTCACAAGATTCAACAAGCCTCAATGTGTAGGATACAGACACTTACTCAGACTTAGTTTAGTTAATTTATCCTGTATAATATTGCCTTATAAAATGCAGTGTTAAGCGAGTCCAATGAAGTGTATCTATGGTTTTCAGGGACGTCTAATTTACAGTGCATTCAACGAAGTTAATGAGACTTATTAAATTGTGTATTTTATTATATTATTAAGTGTAATCAAATGGATTTTTAAAGGATATGAGTTAGCCAGTCACATGGTTTAACATGTAAGCGGCGAGGAAATCGAAAGATCGATGTCGGATAAAAATGTAAATTCAAATAGCTAAGGAGGGGGGGGGGGGGGTTAAAAACTCCCGTACTTTTTTGTCATCCGACCACACGAATGATTTAGTATGCATCAGCAGTTTTAAACATTCAGAAAAATATTACTTTTGATGAACATTTAATAGGTGCAATGCACACCTTCATTTGTGAATAAACAGTAGACAAAGTATACAGAGTGGTATTTATACTTGTTAGTTATTTAGTTTCAACATTCATCATATTTAGTTTTTAGTGGGGGTCTTGGTGAAATTAGTTGTTTTGTTTTTTTTTCAGACAAAGTTTGGTCATTGAAACGTACCCCGGATTCAGTTTTCTGCATGGCGTTCAGAGTTCTTTAGATAACGTCCTAACGCCTGTCGCATCACGGGACATCCGTTTTCAGGTCACATCCGAAAGACCCATGCTTCTCACTTTGGCAAAGGAGCAATCACTAAATGTATCTATTCTTATGTCTTGACATGTTCTAGACACGAGCGAGACTCGAACCCGCGACAATGCAATTTTTATCATGTATCGAATTTAAAGCTTGACTTAATGGTTTGTTGACCCCCTCCCATCCGTATTTTTAATAGTAGTGAAACAATGAATTGAACCACCCCCCCCCCCCCCCCCCCCCCAGATTTTGAGGTTTGCTTAGAACTACATATATACCGCTTTTAGGGTGTTTTATTTTTCTGTGTCCCACAATGTCGATAAATAATGCTATAGGATGAAATTTTAAAAAAAAAATAACACAAAAACAAACAAACAAAACACGTGTCTTTCGGATATGAAAATTCTGAGGTCTCATCATAGTGGTTGTTGGAACGTTAAAGAATCCTTGCTGTCATGGTTCGGAGCTTCATTTAACTTCAAACAAAACCGTGCGTTCATATCATCTATAGTTACGACGTGACATATCCATTCAATCCTTCGCCAAGATCCCGCCATTTGAAATGAAAGTAAGACTGTCTTCGGTAGGTGTTGGCACGTTAAAGGACCTTCACTATTATAGCCTTGGTTTAGTTCAAAATTTGTGGCACTTCATCTAAGCTGGTGACATATCTATATGAATGAAAAATTATCGAATGGGACATAAAAGGAGCATGATACCTAAAAGGAATAAGCATCCCCTGTCGACCGGTTGTGAGCCCTGTATCCTGATTATGAACACGGAGTAAATTTTTGACATGCAAAAATATTTTTATGTTAAACCTTTTCTACGATGAAAATCCACGTGTGACGTTTGTTTGTTTTTCGAGCGCTACATTATTTTTCTAGAATGGAAAATTTCAGATAACGTCTTTGTGACGGTCGCGGTAGCTCAGTGGTTAGAGCGTTCGCTTCGTAACCGGGAGGTCATGAGTTCGAGCTCCGCTCGTGCCATGGCCGCGTCAAACCTAAGATGAAAAATAGGAGTGATTTCTCCTTCGCCAAACGCTCGGCATTTAGAAGTGAGAATCACGGGTCTTTCGGATATGACCTTAAAAACGGAGGTCCCGTGTCACGGTAGGCGTTGGCACGTTAAAAAACCCTCACTGTTACGGCCCTGAGCGCTAAGCATAGGTCTAAATTTGTGGTACTTCACCTACAGCTGGTGAGTGAAAAATTCTCAGGGGATGTAAAACAAACAATCAATCAAACTATAAAATATTATAGATTTAAATGCATTAGTTTAAATGTGGTATGTGTGAATATCAGATTGTTCAAATAGTATTTACCTATTTTTACTTATTATTAATTCCTTGTGTAGATTAGTAATGTTATCAGAGTTATCACACAATTATTATTTGATACCTGCATATAATCAGGATTGACCAAACAAATGATTCTTTGCCACACATAGGTATGCATTGCATTGTTTGTATTTTCTGCATCAAGATAACTTTTTGAATTTTCTTATCAAGTCAGTTTTATTGTTTTCGGTTTTTAAAAGTCATAATTACACAAGATAAATCTACTTATCTTTAATACCATATATACATGAGTATATAGTGATTTCTTAAGTTCTTTTTCTATCATATATAGGGGGCCTCCGTGGACGAGTGGTTAGAGCAATGGGCTCAAAATCACAAAGCCTCTCACCTCTGTCGGCGCGTGTTCGAATCTCGGCCGCGGCGTTATGTGAGCAAGTTTGCCAGTTTACTTGCGGAAGGTCGGTGGTCTCTTCCCAGGTACATTGTATCTGGGTTCTCTCCTCCACCAACAAAAACTGGACGCCACCAGATAACTGAAAAATTGTTGAGTGTGGCGGAAAGCAATAAATAATCAATCAATCAATCTATCATATATAAATCACTATTAAGGGGAATAACTCCTGATTGTAAACTGTGCCTGCCAAAAAGATTTATACATTATGTTTTAATCCATAAATTATATTGTTGTTATGTATTTCAGAAGAAGAAATCATATAAAAGTATTGTTGGTGTTGTTGTTTATAACTACAAACTCACACCATTACAACAGCACTAAAGAAAATGTTATTTAAGCCCAACTCCGCACTCGCATTATTATCTGATAGAAGTTTAAAATGTGTATTTATTTTAATTCATTGGAATTAAAAACTAATGAATTATTAAATAAAATATATATAGATCATCACACTTTTTAAGATGTAAGACATACATATACAAAATCATATATCAAAGTCAGAAAACATCATCATCAAAATTTCACAAAAACTGGTTGAAATAACATAATGATATTCATAATAATGTCATGATAATGTTTCTTTACAAAACTACTCCAAATTTCTGTAAAAAATAGAGAAAATCTATCGAATAATAAACTTGATAAAGGATTAAATGAAAACAGAGTTATTGCCCTTGGATTTAATATTTTGACACATATTATTGATTATTTATATATAACTTAGACCTTTGAAATATTTGATGTTTAACAAGAATTTTTATATCAACCATTGAAATAGATTCCAACAAACTTTATGGTCATATCGTGCACAAATCTAAATACATTATTGATTTTGACGTCACAGTAGGGTGGAACTACTTTAAAGCAATATAAGCTGTCAAAATTGTTATTTTGGGGTCCCTAAAATTTAATCGAAATTTTGTAAACATCTACCTTCTAGTACCTGATTTTATCGATTAAACTTTTGACATGTTGTATTTTTTGCATTAAATGTAAAAAATTGTTCGACAGTTGAAATTAAGTCTTCCCGTACCTTAATTTTTCCGACATTATTTCCGTATGCAATGACCTAAAGTTGAACTCATTCGGCAAAATCAAATGCGCAAGCGCAATATTTCCGGTAAGCACGAAAGATGTCTGACACAAAAGGTTCGAAGCGAGGGAGGAAGCCGACTTTGACTGATTCGGGACGAAAAAGATATAAAAACATATAACATCGTTAACAATGCCAAAATAATGATGGTAACTATAATTTTATCTCACCTCGCCGTCCATATTTTAATGACCCGGATACAACCCGATCCACCCCGATCAGCATCAGAATCATTCGTGTCAACATCGGTTATCTTCGAGATTGTCGCCGACGATTAATCAGCTGCCGTTGTTAGGGTCAAACGGAATGTCGAGGAATATATTTTTCATCACGTAAAGGTGTGTAAACGATGCATAAGAGAGGAAATTCGATGCAGTTCTTTTTTTCAATCATATCAACGTTCATTTTAATGCCACTATAAAAAATTGCAATTTTGGCAGCTTATATTGCTTTAAATCTACAGATAAAATCTTTAAGAAATATGTCAATCAACGAAAAGATATAATGTACCTGGTATTTTAAAAAGAAATTGAAATGAAACTATCAAAATTCAGAATTTTTAGAATTGTTTAAGATTTATAGTTTTCTGATGTTCTCCCCATGACTACTTTTCTGTAATTCCGATCGGGTTTGGGTTTTTTTTTTTGTTGTTTTTTTTTGGGGGGGGGGGGGGGTGTTTTGTTGTTGTTGTTGTTTTTTGTTTTGTTGTTTTTTTATTTTTGTTTTGTTGTTGTTGTTTTGTTTTTTTTTTTGGTTTTTTTTTTTTTTGGTTTTTTGTTTTGTTTTGCACATGTGGTTAAATCAAAAATTTTGATACTAGAAAATATATCCGCAAATTACTGACATCTGCTCATAAATCAATGATTGAAGTTGGTAGATTTTTTGGTATTACTAGAAATTAACGAATCTGTAACAATTAAATGCAACTCTGGTTCATTAGGTGATGATTGATTGTTTGTTGTTTTCCGCCACACTCAACAATTTTTCAGTTATCTGGTGGCGTCCAGTTTTTTTATTGGTGGAGGAAAGAAACTCGATACAATATAAACTTCATTAACAGACTTTATGTTTTGCAGTTATGCAATCCACCATATTTCTATAACACTATTACATTAAAATCAAATATGTCCTCTAAACTCGCTATATATACTGGACAAAATAAGTTAAGGATCGTGATTTCAGAATTATTTTATTCATAACAAAACCAAATAAATTATGTTAAATATATACTTAAAATGTTCAACGACAATCGAACAATACATTTCAAACCTGTTTTTACAAATTCATCAATACGTTAAGCAGCCAGAGCAACCACTGTCAGGTAACCCCCCAAAAAGTTTGAAAATCGGTACGAGCAACAATAACAAATTTCATTACAAATGATTGAATCTTTATAAAGGCAATATCAATAGGGTGTATGTCCACCCTGAGTCTGTATAACGGCACGACAACGCCTCTGCATACTTCTGATGAGCCTGCGGAACGCAATTTCTGGCAACCTTGCCCATTCCTGCTGTAAAGCTGACGTAAGCTCCTGGCGGTTTGTCGGAAGTATAGGGTGTCTGGAAACAGCTTGCTGCAACATGTCCCAGGCATGTTCTATTGAATTTAAATCCGGAGAACAACACGGCCAATCCATACGTTTAATTGTCTCTATAGCAAGGTAGTCTGTCACTATACGTGCTCTGTGGGGACGAGCATTATCATCCATTAACACAAAGTCGTTACCTATAGCTCCCGCATAAGGTCTCACAATTGGATGCAGTATCTCGTCCCTGTAAATTGCACCGGTAAGATTGCCATTAATCACGTGCAAGTCAGTACATCCACCAATACTGATTCCGGCCCAAATCATCACAGAGCCACCTCCAAAACGATCACGCTCTGCTACACAGCAATCAGCGTACCGCTCTCCACGCATGCGCCATACACGCCTACAACCGTCATGAAAGTCCACGCAGAACCGTGACTCGTCTGTGAAAAGAACAGGTGTCCAATGACGCATTTGCCAGTTTATGTGATTTTGAACCCAAATGAATCGTGTTACACGATTTCTTCTCCTCAAAATGGGACGAACAGCAGGTCGATGAGCCCTAAGGTTAGCAGCATGAAGTCTCTGTCTGAGAGTTTGTGGTGTTATGCGCACCCCACGTGCTGCATGAAAGTCAGTATTGAGTTGGACAGTACTCTGAAACCTGTGTCTACGAGCCATAAGTGACATATAGCGATCCTGGCGAGCGGTTGTGGACCTTGGACGACCTGATCTCGGTCTCTCAGAAACATTACCTGTCTGCCTAAAACGATTCCACAACCTTGAAATCACACTTTGGGACACATTAAAATGTCTAGAGACAGTTCTCTGGACTTGGCCAGCTTGAAGCATACCTACTGCATGACCAGCTTCCAGAGCAGTTAAATGGCGCCTCATGGCTTTTGATGTCAATAATTGTTCACCTAAGAGTCGATTAGAGCAATAAATACCCACAATAAAATGAAAATCACAATTTTTCAATTTCAATATACACGTTGGCACACTTTGATTTTGATCCCTTGCTTGTGTTTGGGCGAAAAAATCGTGCACTTATGACGTCAATATGAAACCAGGTAAATCTATTGTGTTAAGGACACATTGGAGAAACTATACATGTTAAAATTTGTCAAAATAATTATTTGGTTAATAAAAACTTTTGAGGTCAAAATTATGATCCTTAACTTTTTTTGTCCAGTATATATCGCATGACAATTATTGTAGAACACCTACATGAAAATCAGCCCGAATCACTCAATATTTGATCAAAACTTTTGGAAACATGATGTAACCCCTTGTGGATACATTGGTGTTTTCGGTACTGGAGAGGGAGCAGTAATTACGTGCAAGCGCGGATCTAAGGGGGTGTTCGGGTCCCCCCCCCGAATTTCCAATTGAAAGAAAATATTGTCATCTTTCACCCTAGCATCGCGTTTAATATTGTTTCATCAATTTTCTTGATCGACTTTATTCGCTCATTGGGGACGATTTCAAAATTCAAGGTCATAATATAATATGAAAATTACCATACCGCTAACCCTGGAACCAGGTCCCAGATTCCCGGCCTTTTGGACTCTCTCTCCGATGAAAAAAGCTGGATCCCCGCCTTACGTGGTGTTTCGTCCAATTCCATGGACCGTTTCTATCAATGTGAAACACTTCTTTATGTAATAAATATAGATTATTACTACAGTAACTTTGTCAAACAGTCGGATCACTTCTAGTTCACTGTTGACACCGAGGCGCGGATCATCAGCTCACGCGACAAGCGCAGAGAGAGAGAGAGAGAGAGAGAGAGAGAGAGAGAGAGAGAGAGAGAGATGGGTATATAATAATGCCGTACTGTACACCCTGTGAAATAAATCTTTACAAAAAAAGAGAACACAGTGTAAGTAAATGGACGGAATCCGCGATGGACCAACAAGGTTAGAGGCCGACTTCGTTATTGCGACGTCTCCAGTGCCCTTTGATTCACTGTAAATTTTATGGAAATTAGATTCCTGGGTCACATCAATGTGAATATCATTAAATGATAATGAAGTATGGCACAAAATTTCACGGCTATCCGATAAGCTATACAGAAGCAAAATTACACCCTCCACCACTCGTAGCTCCGCTATAACTTTAACGACTGGATCCTCAAATGGCAAGGAAGCATTGTACAAAGTTTCAGCTCGACCAGATAAGCCATACAGGAGTGGTCACAAGCTTTTATGACAGACTGGTGGACAAAACAGAAAATTCAAAAGCAATGCTTTCCCTTGTAAGAGGGAAGACATAATTCATCTTCTTAAGACCAAGATCAGTTTTGGACATCGAAGGACCAAAAGAAGATTTATTATATACTTTGTAACCATTTTAGCTTTCCCCTCCCCTTGGCATGCAGTACCCCTTCCCCAGGGGTCATGAAATTTCCAAATTTAGTTGACAGCTTTATCATCTTTCTAAATATTGCTACAAACCTACAATGCACAATAAATTAGATTTCTAAAATAGAACATATATTTACAGTATAATTACACATGTACTATAATACATGTATGACCAAGTACGAAACTGAACCTTACCCAAGGAGCAATAAGTTTCATAATCTCAGTAAAGGGCTTCATGGACATCATAACCATACATTTGCTTTTTCTCCCACATGTGTAGGAGAAGAGAAGAAGACTTTTGAAAATTTGGCATTTTTATTTGCAGTTTTGGTCCCATCCATTAGTCTTAGGGGGGGCCAAGATCATAATTTTTCACAATTTACATTCCCTCTTATCCTAAGGAAGCTTTACACCAAAAATGGTAACAATTAGCCTTGTAGTTTTCAATACGTTAACACGAGTTCCAAAAACAGTACATAATACGCCCGTCATACGTTTATAGAGGGCGTTTTTCTTAAGCCATGAGTTGTAAAACTTTACTCAAGGTAGTATCAGCCATCATCAAGCTGTGATATTCTCTATTTTGCATCATATGAATAGAAAGTTTGATAATCCTAGCCCTAATGGTTTAGTCTGAATCCTATTACAAGGTTTTCCTATTAAGTGATACAACCTTGACCTTTGCCCTCGAAGAACAAAAGGCATCCTCCACTTGGCAAATGGGATTATGTTGCCAAGTTTGACGGTTCTAGACCCAGTAGTTCAGTCTGTATCCTGTCTACAAGGTTTTCCTATTAACTGATACAACTTTGACCTCTGACCTTGAAAAACAATAGGCACCTTCCTCTCATCATGTTGATTAAATGTTCCAAGATTGATGGTCCTAGCAAATTCAACGTTAATTTTTGTGTGATACTGGCCAGGCTTAGGTATCCATATTTATTAAATATACACTGAGTCAAAAAAGAAACTTCACATTCTCTTGTCAAGGCACTTAAA
This sequence comes from Ostrea denselamellosa, assembly GCA_024699665.1. Taxonomy (NCBI): domain Eukaryota; kingdom Metazoa; phylum Mollusca; class Bivalvia; order Ostreida; family Ostreidae; genus Ostrea; species Ostrea denselamellosa. The sequence goes on along the minus strand of JAMZEH010000074.1, from coordinate 1,671,234 downwards.
ACGAACAAGAGATAATAGGATGGTGCCAGTGATTTTATTTCTTTGCTGAGATGTGTGTGATGTAATCAATACACTGACAGTGCCACAGATCTGTTCAGTTAGGCTACATGCCGTTCCAAAACATTTGTACACAGAATGTCAAGTCACAAGAATGAAACGTCGAAATGTCTCAGTTCAATATTGAGTATGGCCGCCTCGCGCATTCACCACAGCCATGCACCGTCTCCTCATCGACTGCCTGATGTTTGTGAACACATGGTTGGGGATTCGGCGTCATTGATCTTGCAAGGCAGTGCCAAGTTCCTGCAAATTCTGCGGTTGGTTCCTAAGTTCACGAAACCCTCTCCCTAGTGCATCCCAAACGTGCTCGATGGGATTAAGGTCAGGGGACCTCGATGGCCAGTCCATGACGTTGATGCCAGCATTTTGAAGGAAATTTCGTGTCAACAACGCAGTGTGCGGCCGTGCATTATCATGCTGGAACTGTAGACCTGGACCATGAGCCGCCATGAAGGGAATGAGTTCAGGGGTGAGTACCTGATCGCGATAAGCAGCAGCTGTGAGGTTTCCATGGATGACCAGAAGTCTGGAACGGTTGTTCCCACAGAAAGCACCCCATGTCATGCAACTTCCGCCCCCGAATCTGTCCACTTCCTGCACACAACACTGGGCATACCGTTCATTAGGTCGTCTCCAGACTCTTAGCCTGCCGTCCGCAAATCTGAGGGTAAACCGCGATTCATCACTAAAGACGACTCGATCCCAGTCTCTCTGGGTCCATCGGAGGTGACGTTGGGCCCACAGCAGACGCTGACGTCGATGAAATGGCGTCAAAATTGGCCCACGAGACGGACGTCGAGCATGGAGATTGGCAGACCGCGACCGATTTCGGATGGTCTGTGCGGACAGCCGACCTTGAAACATCTCAGCTCTGGTTCGTGCAGCCGGCAGAAATCGGTTACGAAGGTGACGTAGGACGATGTTCCGGTCTTCAACTAGTGACGTTACACGTGGACGACCCGACCTTGGGCGATCAGCAGTGGTGCCAGTTTGTTGTAGACGATGTCGCAAGTCATACACAGTACGACGGCTGCATCCCATTGCTGTTGCGATGTCAATAACTGATCGCCCCGCTTGCAACATGCCAATGGCACATTCACGTTGCACATTTGACAATCGCGGCATTTCAAGTACTGTTACAAATGTGGCTTAAAAGTGTTTTTTTAATGTTTGAGGCCATGGCAAACATGTGCAAATGAATCCAACTTCGATGTGGAGTTCACAACATTGAATGCATGTGCAAAACCTGATTTGGCACGAAAGGCATTTACACAAGAAATGGATGGCTATGAGTGGGTTTGGCTAACGGTTTTCCAGAGTCGACAGATAGGGATCCCATGTTGGCTACACAGGTGTATCATCAGGGGTAAAGTATTCAATATTTTACAAAATTAATTTTGTGAAGTTTCTTTTTTGACTCAGTGTATAAATTGGGAAGGAGTGTAGTAGGGTCGAGCCCCCTTGTACCATAGCTCATCAAACCTAAGATGTAAACATAGGTAGTGATTTTTTCTTTGGCAAACACTCAGCATTCAGACGTGAGAATCACGGGTCTTTCGGGTATGACCTTAAAACGGAGGTCTCATATTGTGGTAGGCATTGGAATGTTACAGGACCCTTACTGTTACAGCCCTTAGTGTAGTGTTAAGCATAGGTCTAAATTTGTGATACTTCACCTACAGCTGGTGATGTCTCAAAACGAGTGAAATATTCTTGAAGGGATGAAAAAAAAAAAACAACAACCAAAAACAAACAAACAAACCATACAAAAACTAAAGACTTACAAGATGCTAAACTATATTCCCTATTTATCTGGTATATATTCATTTCTTTTTGAATGTTTTGAATAAGGCTTGCTGTGAAAATTCAGAATGTTCTCAGATTTATGCAAACAAGCTGCAATAAACATAACACGCACACAACATAATATATCCGAGTTTGTGTGCACTGAATTTTCTTGGATTTTCAACGAATAGCAACCTTGGTGCACATTGCAAAATTGATATTGCAAGCACAAGAAAGTCTTCAGTTTGCAAGACACATTTCTGATAAATAAATTTTATTCATCTCCTAATAAAACAACATTTAAAAAGATGACACAAGACAACACCTTTGGTAGACAAAGATTCACAGTCTTTATAAGTAATCAATCGATACTGTTAGCTGCCCCATTCCAAAGCTTTGACAAATTCTTCCTCAGAAAAGGACAACATTTTTGCTGCCTCAATGTGCATCTGAAAAAAAAAAAATGCATGATTATATTTCTAATTCCAAAGAATAAATATATATAATATCTTGAAATTCTTTCTGGGCTTGTATGAATATTATACATATGGAGGTCAGAATGATTTAAAACATGCAGTAGAGACCCAAGTGTCAAGAAAAAAAAAAAATGACAAGAGGGCTTTGTATACCATACAGAAGTGGTAAAATCTGCACACAACAAAATTATAAATTACAAGGTAGTGAGGATTTATTTACTTTTGAGACTGAGTTTTTATTCATCTCAAGTTTTGCCTCTACATCAGTAAGCTGGAGTAATTTTTCAAACTGCATCACAAAACTGTGCTCTTATTAACTTGATTTTACCTGTCGTTTGAGTATAAGACTGCGAGTTAAAACTCCTCACCTTCTGTCTTTTAAGTACATCGATGAGTTTGAGTTGCTTTTTAAAGCCTGCCATGAGTTCGTTTTTCTGTTTTTCCAGTCGTTTGTTGTCTGTCACCAGCTGATCTAGCCGCTTTCTCTCCTGTTCTGTGGACTCCTAGCAGAAACCAACAAACAGACTAATGTTCACGTCTTATACACTATAAAAATACAGTAAAACACACTTACAATGAACATGCTTACAACAAATTCACACTTACTGTTCATTTCAAGTCATTGAAATAGGTGTACAATATATTTTTCAGGATCCATAGGTGTGTAATAGGAAGGGAGAAAAATGTGACAGACCAGACTGAGATTTGATCCCGGTCAGGTCCGTCGAATTTTCTTCCTTCCTGTCACATTTGGTGCTGTTGACCACCCTCTAGATCTGACAAATGAAAAGCCTGTCAGGGGAAAAGAAGCTGGGGTTGTGTGTCTTCAATGATGAAGACACGTTAAGGAGGGAGGAATGTAGTGGTCAGATGGGTTTGATCGCTAGTGGCCTGTTAGCTCAGTTGGTAGAGCACCTGATTAAAAGATTCTGGGGTCCCAGGTTCAAATCCCAGTCTAGTCCAATGCATTTCCTCCCTTCTTAAAACATATGTATTGTTCACAATGTGTTTCATTCATTACAATTTACAAAGATATCACAGGCAAAAACATTGGAAATGTAAATAACAATACTCTTTATTCAGGTCATCAGAGACATTTATTTCAATGTTTTTATTCTTATATTCCTTATAGGAGTTATGACACTATTCATTAGTTTTTCCTTTCCCATAAAAGATTTAATAAAATGAATATATGTACATGTTCTTACATTTTGTATGGAAAAAAGGTGAAGATAAAAAACAATGATCAATCTCATGAATCCTATAAAGAAAACAAAATAGAGAGCAAGGCAAACACATATGGCCTACGTTTGACACACATCTATCTCTCTATATCCTATCATTCTTACAGATGAGGTATATTTGCCTGGAGACAGCTGTTCTTTACATTTCTATACATACTGTCGTCCTTACCTTTGATGTAGATTTGTGACGAGACAGCTGTTCTTTACATTTCTGTACATACTGTCGTCCTTATCTTTGATGTAGATTTGTGACGAGACAGCTGTTCTTTACATTTCTGTACATACTGTCGTCCTTACCTTTGATGTAGATTTGTGACGAGACAGCTGTTCTTTACATTTCTGTACATACTGTCGTCCTTACCTTTGATGTAGATTTGTGACGAGACAGCTGTTCTTTACATTTCTGTACATACTGTTGTCCTTACCTTTGATGTAGATTTGTGACGAGACAGCTGTTCTTTACATTTCTATACATACTGTCGTCCTTACCTTTGATGTAGATTTGTGACGAGACAGCTGTTCTTTACATTTCTGTACATACCGTCGTCCTTACCTTTGATGTAGATTTGTGACGAGACAGCTGTTCTTTACATTTCTGTACATACTGTCGTCCTTACCTTTGATGTAGATTTGTGACGAGACAGCTGTTCTTTACATTTCTATACATACTGTCGTCCTTACCTTTGATGTAGATTTGTGACGAGATAGCTGTTCTTTGTATCTCTCTATTTCTTCCAGGGCTCTATTTAGCCGTACTTCTGTTGCATTCTGGGAACTACTTTGCTGTTTCTGTTGACGTTTCATCTGTTCAAGCTCCTACATATCAAAGACATGCTTAAATTGATTGGTGCGAGAAATAACCTAGAAAGGCAGATAACTCTGTAGAGTTTTCATCTCTATGACTCTCCACAAAAACAATCACAATAGAGCCGTGGATTTATTACTCCACTTTCAGCTTTGCTGTAGGGAACTATTTAGTTTACCCTCAGTCTGTCTGTCTGTCATTCCACTTGAGGTTTTCTGGACGTTTCTCCACATTTATCGAAGATATTCATTCAAATGAAATTTTATACATGACTTTGTCTTAGATCGTTACAGATCAAGTTTGAATTTTGTTACACTTGACCTACTTTTGACTGAATTCTCCTACTACAAGAAGGGGACTTTGTGTTGGCTGAAATACACTCAGAATGCTTGTTACATACATTTGACCCAAATTAAGAAACTTGATGATCCTCTGTACATATCACAGTGAGGACACAGATTAAACATGCACATTTAATTTTAGCAGCACTTTTTTTCTTCTAAATATCGTATTTCCTATTATAAAATGTGATATTTTGAATTCAGATTTATAACTAAAAAAAAAAAATTATTCATTTACCAGGCCTGCCCACACCTGTTTAAAAAATGCACATTAACCATTTTCATCCTTAAATGTATGAAATAAAATTTCTCCCATGCACCCCCCCCCCCAAAAATCCCCAATCACACTTTAGGTACCTTCACCAGTAAAGCTATGTCTGGGTCATTCTATTTGTGTAAGCAGTTAAAATTTTGCAAATGGCCAGCAAGGTTATGTAGTTTCAAATATTTCAACACAATGATGTTAATACCTGTACAGATACGAAAAGGCAAGAAGTTTATTCTGACATTGTGCAAACTAGGAGGTTTTCCATTGCTAGCTCTGTGTTGAAACGGTTTAGAAGTTGAGTTCTGAATTTAAAAAAGTCCCTTGTTTGTTTTTTAAATGATAAAAAGAAGAAAATAACCTCCTGCCCTCATTTATTTTTGTCAAAAATTGTCCTAAGAACCAAGTAATTACCTTCATTGTCCTAAGAACCAAGTAATTAACCTTCTTCTGGCCTTATTGATACTCACTTTGCGGACGGCTGCCAGCTGACTTTCCATGCTTTCTGATTTTCCCCGCGCTTCTTCTGCAATCTTCTTATACTTGTCCATCTGTGACTGCTGGGCCGCATTTGTTCGATGCAGACGTCCCCTCTCCTCTTCCAGCTCTTTGATACGAGATGATAAACCTGAGTTTGTTTCATCCTACAAATATCAATTTACATGTAAATCTTGTTCCAAATTGAAGCTAACGTTAAAGACTCAGGTGTCCTAAGTCAAGGGGCCCAGCTGTACAAATCCCTGAGTCAGGTGTCCCAGCTGTACAGATCCTGGAGTCCTATGTCCCAGCTGAACAGATCCCTCAGTCCTACAGATTTAATCCCCGAGTCAGGTATCTTATCTGTACAGATCCCTGAGTCAGGTGTCCTAGCTGTACAGATCCCTGACTCAGGTGTCCTAGCTGTACAGATCCCTGACTCAGGTGTCCTAGCTGTACAGATCCCTGACTCAGGTGTCCTAGCTGTACAGATCCCTGACTCAGGTGTCCTAGCTGTACAGATCCCTGAGTCAGGTGTCCTAGCTGTACAGATCCCTGAGTCAGGTGTCCTAGCTGTACAGATCCCTGAGTCAGGTGTCCTAGCTGTACAGATCCCTGAGTCAGGTGTCCCCGCTATGCAGATCCCTACTACCCTTACATATAGAACTCTACATCAACAGCTGAAGTATATTTTCTTCCATTAACCAACTTAGTAATTCATTTAAAAAACATTCTAATCTGCATTTTTATATCTACAGTCAAAGACAGTTAAAACAAACACTTATAATGAATTACAGCAAAGTGATTTTTATTCCCTGTAGTTTTAAAACATATAAACTTATTGGGTAATTATAATGAATTGTTTTGAAGGAATCAGAATGGTTCTTCCCTTGTGTGTTTTACTGTACACTACAGAAAAGGTTGCAATAACCACACACTACAATCCTCCCCTTCCTAGAGTGTCATAGACCAACCATTATTTACTTATCTACCTTTTTGCTGCACTCCTGAGACAATCTGTCCACCTCCTCCTGCATTACACGTAGCTTGGCTTTCAGAAATCGAATCGTCGCCTCTAGAAAATTAAAAGTCATTGAAGTGTAATTTAAATTTTGTTTTATTACACAGGTCCTCTGAAAGTAAATCACCTCCTAGACAACAAGAAACAGAGTACTTTTTTTGTTCTAGATTTTGTACTAGTTCTGATTTTGTTGAATTTAAGAGAAATTTTATTTAATGAAGCGAATCTAACCACAATCAGTTTCAGAATACCTATTAACAACATATGCCACATTTCTGACATTTTTCAAAATTTACTTTTTCACCTCCTCAATATGAAGAGTTCTTGCTAATAGGTTTAGATTTTGTGATGTAGTAATATTACCAAATCTATTACATCGGCCTGGGTAGCTCAGTGGTTAGATCACCTTATAATGTAAGGATCCTGGATTCAATACTGCAGTCTTTCAGAGATTTTTTTTTCTCTACTTCTGTATTATGGTAATGCCAATTGATACAGTAGAGCTGAATTTACATTTTTCCATGCTACAACCACGAATTATCAAAATATGCTAACTCCCAAATAGACACGGTAGCAGCCAACAATTTTTATTGTAGAAATGGGAGAGAATGCAAGTTAATTGTATGTGAAATTTCACGAAAAAATATTTATTATTGAGAAACGTCACGTATGTCCTTAAAATTTCTTCAAGGACATACTCATTGAATTAATTTTTAACTGCGTTGATGTAAAACAGACAGAGTAAATACATACGCAAAATAAATTTTCATTACAGTACAAACCTGTTCCCATATCTGCTGCAGCTTGTGGAAGAACATCATCGTCCTCATCTAAGGGGAGATCACCACTGTCTATCTGACCTTCAATGTTTGCAACTGTGTTCTGGAGGGAGAAATTCTTAAAGTCCGTCATAAATGTGTCATCTGGTACTGCCACATCATCTGCGATGTTGGATTTTGCACTGCGGGGTTGCGACCTACTAAAGCCACAGATGGAAACCAATATGAATATTTCAGCCATATTTCACTTCTTGCTAAAAGATGAAAAATCAAGCAGAGAACACCAACTCTACTAAATAATCAGAAAAGAAATGTTTAATTTCTTCATCTTAACTGCTGTTTCAGAGACCATTACTAATAATGGGCAACATTTAAAACAGAAACAAATTGCATGCTGAATAAAAGATGGCAGATGATTTTAAAGTGTTATCTTATCCTGTATGTATAATACAGCACACATTACACTGTATGAATTTGAAGATTTTCGAAAATTCGTGCCATATGTTACAGACCATCTGGAAGATCAACTCACCATCATTATAGGAAGTAGGTCATATTTACAGGCATTACAAAATCAGTGTGATGTCATTGCAAAGTGACTCATGCAAACCATTTTCTTAATCATTAATAACCTTTACAGATTCATCTTGTCTGTGAAAGTTGAAGCTGTGAAATGCTGGTAATTAACAGGGTGTAAGAATTGCAAAGGTCGTGTACCTTGAAGCATAACTAATTCTGTGCAGCAATTCCTAATTTTTTAATGCAACATTATGATATTGTGTGCAACATTATTAATTTTTGTGCAACATTACTAATTTCTGTGCAACATTACTATTTTGCATGCAACATTACTAATTTCTGTGCAACATATATCTAATTTCTGTGCCATATTTATATCTAATTTCTGTGCAACACTACTAATTACTAATTTCTGTACAACATCACTTACTACTGTGCAACATAACTATCTTTTGCAACAATACTATTTTTTGAGCTACATAACTATTTTTGCAGCATTACTAATTTCTGTGTGCAATTCTTCATTTTACAGGTGTTTTTGATTGTTGATGAACCACTAATCAGTTTTCAAAACAAAAAAAATGAATGAATGACAAATACTAACTTTGCAGAGGCTGGTTTTTTTGTTTTAGACTGTGCTCGACTCTGATTGGTGGAGAGTGGTCGAATCTGATTAGTCAATTTAGAACCTGGCCTTGATGATGGCTGAAATAAAATTTATAAATTCAGTCGGTAGTTTGTACCAAACATTGAAGTAACAATTTTGATAATCTTCATTTAAACTAAAACAGGTTGCTATTAATCTCAAAAATATTAATTTCAAAACTCTTCTTTCAATTAATAATAAAATAAACATGTACCCTGTGTGATGGTTCTGTGTTTTCATTGGGCCCGGTAATATCGTCATCAAATTCCCTGTTAAGAAGAACATTGCAATATTTACATTATTTTCTAAATAAATGATTTCTCCCCACCAACTGAACTCCAAATATAGACATTAGAAAAAATGTTACATTCAAATTTAAAAAAAAAAAACACAATTATTTATTTGGCAGAAATTTGGGTTTCCCTAAATTGTTAAATTCAGATTTATTCATTATTGTCTATGCAATCTTAAATTTCATGACTGAAAAAGTTTAAACCCTGTATGTGACATGAAACATCTGACTTCACGAATTCCATACACCTCAGACATGTCAGATACAGTATCATTGTCCTGACCTTGACATTCAGATACAGTATCATTGTCCTGACCTTGACATTCAGACATGTCAGATACAGTATCATTGTCCTGACCTTGACATTCAGATACAGTATCATTGTCCTGACCTTGACATTCAGACATGTCAGATATGGTATCATTCTCCTGACCTTGACATTGGTGAACTGGATAATATCACACTCTAAAAATAATGAATATACAGAAATTGTTTGATTGGTTGCACAAGATTGTCTATTGAACACAATGAATTGAAAATTGAAAATCTTACTTCAGAAATTCTTCAGAGTTGATGTTGTCTAGGAGACGAGACTTGGAGAGCACTGATTCCTGTTCCCTCTATATAATCAAAAAAAGATTACTAATAAATTAATATGCGAGATAGATAAAACAACCACATCAAAGTTTCATCAGTGACCAGGTGAGCTTGACACAGAAGTTTTATTTCCATAATATCATTACTGAATAACTGCATTTGATTTCTGTCAGAATTGGACTATCTAGTGTACAAATTTCTAGAAATGAATCTTTCAACATCAAAGAAAAAAAAAAAAAATAAAATATAAAAAATAAAAATAAAAAAGTAAAAAACCAATCACATCAAAATTAGATATGGTGCAATCTAATTAAAATTATATCCTTTGATCCGCTCAGGTACATCGCTATACAAGGATCTAATTTTAATTTGATTGAGATATAATGAAAAATACATGTCTTCTTCTAATACACTTATGCATGGTGCTCAGCGCCATGTCAGTAAGGGTTATTAACATACTAACACCTGCCATGAGATCTCTGTATTTAAAGTTATATCTGATGACTCGTAACTTTCACTTCTAATGACAGGTGCTTGGTCAAAGTGTCTTTTTTAAGTTATTTAAATGCCTTAGGTTCAATGCAACATCAAAACCAATGTATAAAAAGGCAGGGTTTCAGGCAATACACCTTTAACCTATACTCAAAGCATAATAAAACTCATTTCAAGTAATAAATTCTTTTTTGATCTTAGTCATGAGATTTTTTTGTGAAGTAATGGACAATTTTGGCGTGCAAGTTATGATATCTTGCTTGAGAGAGAAAATTTCACTGTATCATATTTTCACTCTGACAGCTGTACATACCAAGACTTCCTCTGCTTCTGCTACGAGATTGGCTGTCTTTGCCTCCAACTCAGCATTTAACTTCCTACAAAAGATGACAGAATTCCTTCTCACTTGCAAATCATGGTGCAAGTTTGCTATACGTCTGACATATTTACTACCACTTACTTACATAAACTGCATGTTCACAAGTCAAAATTGCGGTTTTAAATTCATTTTACGATGTTTAGCCCGACTATATGAGCAGTATTCATTCACAATTAAGGACATATGTGATGTTTCAGACATTTTCTCTAAAATTATGAATTAATTATTAAAATTATTTTTTCATCTCCTCAATATGAAGAGTTCTTGTATGATTTCTGAAACAAGTAAAATGACCATAGTTTGTATGTCCACCTGGGTAGCGCAGTGGTTAAATTCACCTAATTGTAACAGAAAGGGAGAAAATGCAACGGACCAGACCAGGATTCGAACCCGGGCCCCCTGAATCTCTAGTAGAGTGTTCTACCAACTGAGTTAACTGGCCACTGGCGATCAAACCCAGCTGACCGCTATGTAATAATGCAAGGGTCCCTAATTTGATACTGGATTGTTCCAAAGATTTTTTCTCTATTTCTTTGCCACATCTATACATCTTACTGTAATACATAAGAGCTGACTTTATAAATTTTTTATTGGCATCAACCAGAAGTTAGCAAAATAACTCTAAAATAAACATGGTATAATATATTCCAAGATTTTTTGCAGAAACAAAATGGAATGCAGGTAAATTCTAGAGAAGTTCATACTACTGGGAACAATGCACACGTCCTTAATTAGAAATCAAAGAGAATCTCTCACTACATAGAGTACATGGAATCTTACAATAAATTGAGGGACCTCTGTGGCCGAGTGGTTAGAGCATCACGCTCAAAATCACAAGGCCTCTCACCTCTTGTTGGTGTGGGTTCGAATCTCGTTCGCACCGATATATGTGAGAAAGTTTGCCAGCTTACTTTCGGAAGGGTGGTCTCTTCCCGGGTACATTGTATCTGGGTTCTCTCCTCCACCAATAAAATGGACGCCATCAGATAACTGAAAAATTGTTGAGTGTGGCGGAAAAACAACAAACAAAGAAAAAAAAACCCAATAAATTGAATATTGTTTCTGACATCAGGGGACATAACTCTTGTCTGTATAATTGTAAAATAACCTCTAATTTCATAAATATGCTCAACCCATTTCCCAACCACTTTTACAAAAGTCACTGGTCAACGACTGACTATAAGTTTAAAACTATGTGGAGCTGAAGCTTCATGTTTATACCATTGGAAAGGTATTTGAATAGAACATACCTATATAACATAAAATGCATGTACGTTTGCTTCATTTTTATTAAAAAGTTGCAAACTATTTATAAAAACAAATTATACAAATGTAGATTCAGAGTACAGTACAATCTGAAACATACTGACGTTAGCACTACAAAACAATTTGCTAATGATTATTTTTCTGGAATTAAGCATTCATAATCTAATTGTGGAACAGATTTTATCGTTTATAAATAAAAATTTTATTAAGAAATTATATTAATATTTGGTCTGTCATTCCGTCAAATTCTACTCTGCACAATGTGATGTTAGCACACATCTTTGCTAAACCATTGTAAAAGTTGTGGTTCTTTGTTATGATTACAACTCTCACCACATGGGGGCAGTGTGATGTGATTTTCCAATTAAATGGCAAGTTTAGTAGATGAGGTATCCCGATGTGCATAAAGCTTCAAGCGATATATTATCTGTCAAAATTGCTTACATTAGCAACATATGGAGTTAGCACAAGAAATTGTTCTTTATGTATTGAAATGTATGTCAAACTATCAGTTTATGAATTCAAAACAAATTGTATTGCAATAAACATTCATCTTGTGAAACTATTTATAGTCTACCATGATTTACGTTGCTGCAAAATAGTTCCAAGAGGTGTGGTTCTGTCAACAATTCCGTGAATAACTGACATTAGCACTTACAGAAAATAAAATTTTCTTGGTCACTAATAAAGCACAACAACCATTGATCTTGATGTAATGTATATAGATTACATTTAAACTTAAAAATAATCATCAAAATTGGCACTTTTTTCATCAACAACTGATGTTTTCTGATTATCGGTACAACACTAAATTACATTTAAACTTTTCATTGAAGAGAATCATAGTTAAATAATTTCATAACTGAGGTAGTAACAGAAGATTCAGAAATTGGTACCATCATATTTTCTGTCAAAAAAATGTGTCATTAGCAGTAATTTTTTTTAAAATAAAATTACAAGTTAAAGAAAATGTTTATAATCTTAATTTTTACATTTCCTTCACCCTGAGTGTTAATATTTTTAATTTACCACAAATATCACTGCAGTTTGACACTTTTAAATGACATTTCCAATGGGGAACAATACAAGCCTTTTTTGTTGAATATGTCCTATAGCTGCCATGTAAATTTGAACTTTTCTGGCTCAGTGGTTCTTGAGAAGAATAATTCTAAATATTTTTTCCTATATTTTACAAACTTTGATTCATAATGTGGTTCCAGGAGACCATGATTTTAACAAATATGAATCTGCACTATGTCAGGAAGCTTCAATGTAAAATTGAACTTTTCTGGCAAAGTAGCTCTTACAAAGAAAACTTTTATATGACCCCAACCTAATTTTGCACTTTTGTGATTATCTCCCCTTTGTGGGGGCATGGCCCTTCATTTCTAGCCACAGTCAGTTGATTCCAAGAACTTCTTTTGTCTTTTTGTCTTATCATAAGCACCATGATACTCTTTTCCATATTTTTTTCTTGGTTTACCAACCACATTTATAAAATCATCACACTGTTGGTAATTCAGAATAACTTAGATGCTTCTAGAAGTTAATTATTAACTGCTTTGCAGATTATGAACTTAAATTATTAAAAGAAAAGAAAAAACGAAATGATCGGACAAAATTGGAAAAACAAATATTCATTTTTCATAAATTTTCTAATTGCCATGTGGACAACTTGATACATAATTTTAATTCACCCACTCGGATATTTAGTCGCAATTGGCGACTGTTAATTTCAAACCCTGTGTGCCTTAAAAACAAATGATTTATTTCATTTCTCAGAGTTATTATTTCAACTTCACGGATCACGATGAACAAAATCACTCATCCAAGTATTTAGAGTCGAGCCACTTACTTGTATTCCTCCTCTTTGTTAGCCAGATCTCTGACCCCTGACCCACCTCTGGATGCAGACAAAGTTCCAGATCCTCCCCTCGAAGGTACATTAGTATTTTTTATGCCATGAGTGGACTGTCGACCTGACAAGGGCCTAGAATGCTTCCCCTATATAATCGGGGGAGATATAAAAGATAAATGATTTGACACAAAAAATTTACAAAAAAGAAAAAAATAAATCAATAAAAAAAAAAAAAAAAAGAAAAGAAAGTCGTAGAGGTTAACTCATAATCACAATATCATAAGATTTCAGAGTACTTGAAATGGAGCACAAGGCCCTCTTATCCATTGTTTTCTGCTACTCACATAATGAATTTCTTATTCGAGTTACAGAGATCAGTGGATAAGTGGTCCCTGTGGATGAAGGTACAAGAGCGTTCATAGCAACTGTTAAAATTCGAGACCTTATCCTCTATCAAATTTCATGTCAGTAAAGGAAAAATTATCAAATGCAATAACTGACAGAAAACACAAACATTGTATTTCATCGTCAAAAGTAGTAAAAGTTTTACCGAATTATTCCGAGACAGTGCAGACTGTGGTTCAGACATGATTATTCTACTTTACGGCAAATATGAAAGTCGTAAATATCATGAGATCCTAACACAATTCTAAAGGAATTAATGTGTCATATTCGGATATACTTGAAATTGGTAAATATCTAGAACTCTTATATTAACTTATCACTTTTATACAAAATTTATTTATTAATCATTTATAATTTTCTGAAATTATTTGCATCCTGTTCTTTTTGCAATTAAAAAAAAAAATATATATCGTTTTCCTAAAATATCCGGAATGACGACATTAGTTTTGTTTATGATATGTAACGCATGCGCAGAGGAGTATAAATGATCTTCAATACAAATATTTACAAAATATTGGACGCCATGCGTCGAAAAAGACATGATTTCCCCCAAGAACGCTTAATTGAATACCATGAGCAGTAGTTTATCACACTGTAGCAATGTAGGTTTTGAAATTGAAAGTAGGGACAAGTTCGACGCACCAAGGGGGGTGCGTCATGATGCCAGTGCGATGTTTCCTTCGGAATTCGGGGGAGGGATATGTCAGATGAAGCAAAATAGAAAGCATCGGACTGATGGGAGATACACCAGCATCGGAGACGGGTTGGAATCCTCCATTAGGTGTGTTATATGTGTTCTTATGATGTTCATCAACTTCATGCTATAGTTTAAAATCGTGGTCATTTTAGTTTCCATTACCTGAAAAAGTAAACAAACAAACAAATGATAAACTACTTTGAAGTGACATCAGAAGACAGTATGTTGTGATATTTTTTTTTTACTGATGCTGAATCTTGGGTGATTCCTTCATCAATAATAGATCCAGTATAATCTCTGTTGTTACCTTAACTACATAACATTAATAAGTACATTGTATATGAAGAAGTTTGATTTAGTTATTTCAAAGCTTTTATCAGATTAATTTCTAAAAGCATAAACATCGAATATTGCTGAGAAGAAAAAAATCGTCTTTGTACTCTATACAACAATTGTAAATGAAAATGTGTGTAAAATTACATGACTACACATTTTGGTCTTATTTATTATCATGGAGATGTTGGCAATCACTATAAATGATGATGAATAAGATGTGATGAGAATTATGAATACAAGAACAATATCTCTAAATGAGAATTTTATTGAAAATATTGAAATTATGTTTGTCAAGCAGCAAGCTGGATGGATAAGCTTACCATAATAAAGAGTTTCTGATAAATACAAACTGAATGAATCCTAAATGATAGATGGCTCATGTAAAACTGACCGTTGATTAATGTACATGAATTGAACAAGAAGAAAACTAAATGTAAATCCTTTAACAACTTTTACATGTTCTATGTAATCTGAATTCAAAATAAAACTAGATCACCACTCTAGTCTTCCCACAAGGTGCAAAGATCTGGCAAATAGAAATGTGTCTCCTACTTCATTGTCAGGGTTTGATACTTCAGGCCTGACTGACCGAGTCTACTAAATGATAGTTCCAGTCAGGTAAATTGACTGGTCATGTTGAAAAAATTAAAACAAAATTTATTGAAGGCTATATTTCATTTTGAACTAAAAAAAAATAAATGTAAAAAATTAACAACCTTTGCAAGCAATTTGAAGTTGTGTGATAACATAATCTCAATTTTAAGTGGTAGTTAGATGTGATGTTTGGTGATGAATGATTTATGCAGAAAGTCTTGGATGTTTTCCTTGCATTTTACATATTTCATAATCAGGTAAAAATAAAAGATCATTTATTTAAGCAGTAAGTAAATTTTGTAGTACCGACATCACCATTCATCAATTTGCATTAACTGCTACTCATAGTTTTTATGTAAATGCTTCCCAGAAGAATAAAGGAATAAAAGGTTCTGAGAAATATGATACATGTGTGCAGGTATATATCAGTACATGCACATTGCATTTTTATTTTGTTTGTTTTGTATACAATGTTTGTGAAGAAGAAAAAAATTACAAATGGTAGTAACATCCATAATTTGCATGGCTTCAAATTTACATGTGCATTTGTCAAACACCCAAAAAGGAGTCAAGATATTTGTATTAAACAAACAACTAAAGGTATATGTACCCCATGTCAACAGTAGCAAAAGATCCCTAAAATGTATTTAAACAAAAATAAACAATGTATCCTGAAATATTTGAGTAACCATAGATTGCATTTAGGTCATGCAATATTTGTATATATATATTTGATACAGAGAAAATATCTATTGTACTGTATTACTGTATTACATGTGGAATGTTTAAAGAATTTATTAATTAACTGTGAGGCCGATACGAATTAAACATAAGGAAAAACATTTGCAATTTGTATTAGAGACCAATGCAAAAAAGTGTCAATTTCAGCGAAAGTGATAAATGCATTTATGCACTGTTTTTTGTTTGTTTTTTATTTCCAAATAGAAAGGCATTTCTACCTTAGGAATACTTATCAAATCAGTTTGACATTACCAGCTTGTTTTTTAATTAAAAAAAAAGGGGGGGGGGTTATTTTATAACAATATAAAATGTATACTATTTTTTGAAATTTTAACTCCAGTAACATAACTAAAGGTCAATATTCATACTCAAAAAGCTGGGTTTATTTCACTTTGCTGAAAAAAATTTTTTAAGTTTCAAGTTCATTTGTTGTTTTCGTGAACATGAAGAAATGGATAGATCTGTTCCTAATTATGATTTGATCGAGAATTATTTTAGTTGATACAAGTGTAGGCTTATTTCTTCTTTGTGGAAATAATTTTCAAAATGACTGCAATGAAACCATAGGAATATTTAATTTGATAAAGCAATTTTTTTTTTTTAAAGAACTATACAACTAGTATTTTCGGTTGCAAAAATTTAATATAAAATTATTTCGTTTTTGTCGCAATTCAAGTGTGAACAAAGGGCAGAGAACCACGTCTGGTCGTATTGCTAGGAATACAAAGTAAATTTAATTTTGTATACACTCTGATTTAAATTGTGGTAATGCCATGCTGTTGGTCAATTTAAAAAATAAGAAAAATGCATTCTTAATCACCAGCATATCACGATTCTCGGAATTTCACTTTGTACTTTTAACTTTGTACAACACGCCCACACATGTGATAACCAAACAATCAGCACCAAGAAAGTGCATATTAATTGTATGAAAAAGTAAGAGAAAAAATCATGCACTGATATGTTAATTAACAATTTTTTATTCATTAACTAACTATAGCAAAGAAATGTCCATATATACATGTGTCCATGAAGGAATAGCTGCATGACATTTCTCATCAGTGCCATGACGTTGATGGATGAAGCGTGGCATAGTTGATATGGATAGGACAGTAATTTTACAAGCTTCCAAGATCATTGATTGTTTTTATCAACACTTTAAAACTTAGAAAGTTATGACCACATTTGCAACACAACAGTTTGGGATATTTTGAATCAAGTGGGTTTTTTTGGGGGGGGGAGACAGTGCAAGAGCAATTTAAAGACTAGTGTAGATATACTGTTGATCCTTGAACACACAATGTGTACAAATATGTGTGCAGGTTTTACTATATTATGGTAGTTAGGGCTACATCCTAAGGACCATGGATATCAGCCTGGGTAGCTCAGTGGTTAGAGCACCTGACTCATGGTACAAGGGTCCCGGGTTCAATTCCTAGTTAAGTCATAGATTTTCTCTTTTTCTTTATTACATTTGATGCTGTTGACCATCCCTGGACTTCAAGTGGAAGTCCTGCTAGGGGCAAAAGAATCTGGGTTGTGTGTCTTTGATGGAGGAAATGCAGTAGTTGGGGCTATATGGACCATGGATATCTACCTGAGTAGCTCAGTGGTTAGAGCCCCTGACTGGTTGTGCAGGGGTCCTGGGTTCCATTCACAGTTCAGTCATAGATTTTCTCCTTTCCTGTATTACAATATGATTTGATTTAGTTAAGAAAATAAGATTGCATTTTTGTGTATGTTGCAGTATAACCTTTGAGGTTGAGAAATGCTGTTTTGAAATCGAAAAATCAAGGAATATATTTCACTTTGAGTCCAAGAAGGTTATCTTGCATCATCCAAGAAAACAAGAACTTTATTTTTATTTTACTGTGGTTCAGAAATATACAGCCAATCATTTACATATATAGCTACAAATTTAAGGTCACTGTGATGTCGTGGCAGTTTTCGAAATTAGGCCTACATGTTTTTTGCTTACATGCATGCACGAGTGGATATATGATAATTATTGTGAATTTTAAAGTAAAAATAATCATATCTTGGAGTTTTGAAGCCTTAATTAATTGAATAAAAGTAGACAGTAATTGTATTATAATCAATTACATGGAGTTTTGTTGTGGTTGTTTTTGTGTGTGTGTGTGTTTTGGTTTTTTTTTTGTTTAAAAGTGGAAGTTGCCTTTGGTTATTGAATAATGCATGAATGTGATGTTTCCATACAAGTGGCCCTTAACTCCTAACCAGCAGTGATGATATGACCGAGATATGAAAAAGGGGGGGGGGAGCACATTTTGTATTCATAATCCATTATATGTTATGCATACAGTGCAACTAAGATGTAGGTTTGCAGTATGACAAAAACTGTAAATTTAATTAATTTAAATATTATGTACAGTGATTGAAAATTGAAATATGAGACAAAAAATAATTATGCTTGCATAATTCACCAAAGAAATAAAATGGCTTAGTAAGCAGGTGTTTGGAATATTTAAGGGGTGATTTTAAAAAATATCTTTAGAAGTGTTTGACATGTTGAATCATGGCAGTTTGTAAGATTTACATTTTGATTAATGTGTTGAACTGTAATAAGATGAGAATTGCCGTCAAGATATAATTTGGATAGCATGTATTATATAGATCATATGCTTCGAGCCCATGTGAATTAAAAAAAAAAAGAAAAAAAGGACTATTTGTTTTGTCATTTTGTCCTAAACACTAGATAATATCATGCCTCCGTTCTGTTTCGTAATCATCAAATAACAGCAGATATTGCGATTCGGTAGCTCGTGTTATTGTAGCTCGTGTTATTATAGGCCTTCAGGTTATTGATATTGAATTATTGTTATTTCTTTTACAGTAATGAAGCGAAGGGGAAAATTGAAAGACTTCTGGTAAGGCTCCTAATATAAAGTTCAGAAGATATTATGTTTTATCATTATTACAGTTTATCGTTACATTTGGAAATTTCTTGGATCACCTCACAACACCCCATGGTTCTGTTGAATATTGATCAGCTTTTAACATGCCCATAATGTTCTTTACCAGTTTACAATGATTTGTATCATTGGGTTTTAAATTAAGCATCCATTGTGAGACACTGGAGATATTCCCTACTCAGTTCGACTTCAAATTTTTTTTTGGCTTCAAAATGAACTCGTAGGAAATTGTAACTTTTTCTGGTGAGAAGATATAAGCTGTGTCCATGTCAATCTGTAACGATGTGAAGGATTGGATGTTTTCCGTGACTCTGAATCAAGGCTTTTGTAAAATAGGACTTTCTGTTTTATTGTAGGGTGAAATAAAGAATCTATCAGATGTTGAGAAATTTGTTCTGTACCTAAAGCTGCCGACGGGAGAGACACCATCAGAGGACCTCAGAAGGTTAGGAAAATCTATCTCAACGAATGAATAATAAGAGAGGCACATTAAAAGAAATTAATTCAGAAATGCTTCGGCACTTCATGAAGTGTGCCGGCTTGAAGTGTTGCAGTTCATGCCCTCCTGTATTTTCAAAAATGAAATTTATGGTGTATATTTGCATTTTAATTTCATTTCTGTCAGAATTCCCAGCTGTTAAAATAGATGTGCTATATTTATCAAAGATTCATGCATACATTAATCACACTGCAGCACATTTATGAAGAAATGGCTATCATTACAATATATAAAAGACACTGAAGGCAACAATATTTGAAATGTAGATATCACCAAACAAAATGTTAAAGTTTGTGGAAAGGCAAGGAGATTAGATATATTTTACTTTCAACGTGTAGACCATTCAGTGTGGAAGACTTATATTGTATAAAAAGGTTAGAATTGAGTGATATAGTGTTAGAGAAAGGCTCAGGTGACTTATCCTCGTCTACTTCGAAATTTGAGACAAGATGAGAAAAACTCTATAATGATTGATTGATTGGCTATCATTTAATGTCCTTCTCGAGAATTTTTCACTCATATGGAGATGTCACCATTGCTGGTGAAGGATGGTAAAATTTAGGCCTATGCTCAGCGCTTAAGGCCTTTGTGCAGGGAGGGATCTTTATCGTGCCACACCTGTTGTGATACGGGACCTCAGTTTTTGCGGTCTCATCTAAAAGAGTGCCCCATGTGGTCGCCTCTTATGACAAGCAAGGGGTAATGAGGACCTATTCTAACTCGGATCCTCAAAAACTCTTGAAAAGTACTGGTAAGATATTTTACCTAAGGTGCTATCTTTCAGGAGAAAGGTCAGCTTTCCTCATCTGGTGTGAGTAAAATTATATGGAGGTTGTTAAAGGACGTCTCTTTTGTAGAACCCCTACACCGTATTCCAAGCAGGGGAACAGAGTGGAGCAGAGTCTGGCCTACATTTGGATTAAATCTCACTTAGAGGAGGACCAAGAAATCTGTCTTCCCAAGCAGGAGGTTTATGACGAATATAAGTAAGTAGTGGAGTGGATCCAAAAGGGGTGGTAACATGTGAATCAAGATAGTTGTATTAAAGCAATATAAGCTGTCAAAATTGTTATTTTGGGGTCCCTAAAATTTAATCGAAAATTTTGTAAACATCTACCTTCTAATACCTGATTTTATCGATTAAACTTTTGACATGTTGTATTTTTTGAATTAAATGTAAAAATGTTCGACAGTTGAAATTAAGTCTTCCCGTACCTTAATTTTCCCGACATTATTTCCGTATGCAATGACCTAAAGTTGAACTCATTCGGCAAAATCAAATGCGCAAGCGCAATATTTCCGGTAAGCACGAAAGATGTCTGACACGAAAGGTTCGAAGCGAGGGAGAAAGCCGACTTTGGAATTTTGCGTAATGTTTCGAGCGACCCCTTAAAACTATCATATCTAAAAAACATACTATCATAACTTAAAAACATATAACATCGTTAACAATGCCAAAATAATGATGGTAACTAGAATTTTATCTCACCTCGCCGTCCATATTTTAATGACCCGGATACAACCCGATCCACTTCGATGCAGTTCTTTTTTTCAATCATATCAACGTTCATTTAACCTCTTTTAATGCCACTATAAAAAATTGCAATTTTGGCAGCTTATATTGCTTTAATACTGACATTATGTGTGTTTGTAAATACTTACATTTTACCAGTATGATGATAGTTACAAATTGTAGTATTTTCTTGTGAACTTTACTCTCAAATGACTTTAATACACATACACACACACACACACACACCACACACACACACACACACACATAAACACGCACACACACACACACACAAAATCCAAGGTTAAAGAAGTGAAATTAGCAAAAATATAGTTACTGTACATGTGTAAAGAATGGAAATATCTTGTTAACTAATTGTATAAAGTATCAATGTTGGTTGTGTATTTTCTTAGTATTTTCTTAAGTCAAACAAAATTAGGCTTGCATTCTTTATGAAAGTTGAAGTGTAAATTCAAGAGGAGTAATCAAAATTGGAAGGGGTTCTCATTAAATGTACTGTATGTATACATACCTAGTGCAGTCATATATAACACACAATTATCACAACCCCAAATTAGCATTATGCTGTGTATATAGGTATATTTCATTTTCCAGCTTAAATTCAAATATAAATACTAGTACTGCAAACATACCTATTCATTCAGTAAACAGAAGGTTTGTTTTCATATGCTGTTTTAGAATTTTTCACTCGTGTGGAGATTTTACCAGATTTAGATGTACATTTCAGTGAATTTAAAATGTCTGGGGTGTGTACATTAAATGTAAATATTTGGGGAAGTAGAAATCAACTAGTCATAACAGATACAGATAGGAGGTGCTATTTACTGGCAGTCATGCTGAAATGTTGTTGTAAATTGTCTTGAAATGTTGGAGTGAAAATTTCACAGCTCTGCAGAAATGATGCCTATGAATTCTGGTGAAATGATATTGACAATTTTAAGAACAATAAGTTTGTTATTTGATTGTGCTGTGATTGTACTTTGGTATTTGACAGGCAATACTGTGAGAACCACAGTTTGGTACCGCTATGTAATGCGGATTTTGGGAAGTTGATGAAGACGGTGTTTCCCAGTGTTAAACCTAGACGACTCGGACAGAGAGGGCAATCCAGATATCCTTTGCTGCAGTTCTTCATCTGTCACGCTGACTGAATGAAATTGAACCATAGATATGTATTTATGATAAATGTAAACCAGCCTCTATTTATATACAAGTAAAATATGCGAGAATATTTGTTGCTGCAAACCAGTCATTATAAGGTTGTTTAATAATATGTTAATGCATGAAGTATGCTCACAGTGTCATGGAGCTCGACACGCGCTGTTGCGATTTGCAAATAAAATTATTTTAATTATTGATTTACGGGACTTCTGGTTATCCATTTTTTTCAGATTCACTGTGAAAGTGACAACTATTCATTGGATTAGAGATTCATGATTTAATGAATATTAGTAATATTAGACAGGCTTCTAAATTTGTTGTCAGGGAAACATGTTGTTTGTGCATGAAATGGAATTAATTTTTATCCATGTTATTACTCTGAATGACCTTGACTAAAGTTCTACGTATTGCTATGGAGGATTGAGAAAGAAGCTGGATGTTGAAGCACCATCTTTGCCAGAAATTGAAGTCAGTGTGCCCCAGGAAAAGGTAGTTTTACACAGTACTTGATTTATCGATGGGCTTCAAAGTAATCCAAATGCATTTATTGAAGGAGTAAATTCCTAGTTTGTATAATGATATATAAACAAATTCTAATTGGTTCATTTGATTCAATCCAGAAATCTGATTGGTTCATTTAATTTAATCCAAAATTCTGATTGGTGTGTTACAGGATGAGAAGACTGAAGATAATCACTTGTATATAGCGTCCTGTGACCTGGTGTTGGAGTGGGCAGTAAAGCTATTGGAACAGAATTTCAATGGCATGAGGGAGCTTGCTGAGTATCTGGTGTCGAATCTATTTGTCAACAGCAAGTCTGTATCGGCCTTCACAGTAGTAGCAGCGATGGAGGAGACAGGAGCCCAGAAAGGTTTGTATGCAATTCAAAGTTCATGCAAAAACTTATGTACACAGGGTAGATTTTGTCACCCATTTTATTTTTTGCCTCTATCAGAAATGGGCAAATTTAAAACTGGGTGAATATAAATTTGTTCATTACCTAAAAGTCGCATGAAACAACTTTGGGTGAATTTAATTCAACCTGGGTGAAATCATTTTCCAATATGTATGGGGAAAGCTAACAAGGAGCGAAAATGTCTCTGTATGCAGTAAATTTTGGTGAGCAGAAAAGAGCAATTACCTGTAAAATTTTAATGTTAAAAATGAATACAGTGGGGTTGTTTGGGACCCTGACATTGGGAAACAGTTTTCCAAATTTCCCCTGGTGTCACCAAATTATATGCACTGTCTGTAATGAAATGAAGATGATCCCTATTGAATTTGATATCAAAAGGTCAAAAGTCAAGTGAATTGGACCAGTTTTCAGGTTGTATATGTAAGTGATTTCCTTTTTTTTTTTTTTTTTGGTGTCACCATACCTCTCGTGTATATGAAACCTGTCCTTGGATGAAATGCTGTATGATATTGTTTCATACCAATTGTTAGGCCGTTCTTAGCACACTGATTCTGACTATGGATTACACCGTTTACCTGCTCAAGATATAGGGCTCAAGACGTGTGTGACAGGTCAACAGGGGATACTTACTCTTCCTATGCACCTGATCCCACTTCTGATATATCCAGGGATTCATGTTTGCCTAACTCTCTAATTGGTATTCCATGTAGGACTTCTGAGATTAATCCTGTTTGTTATCTTCACCTTTTCATGCAGCCGTGTTATGTGATGACTTTTAGTGTCAGATATACCCATTATTTGGTGCTCATTGTGAGGGATATTTGCTTTCTTTTTAACAGCTCTGGTTGTAAGCTATTTTGCTTTAGAAATATGGGTCAAATGCATCACTTAAGGTCAAATTAAAATCTGTAAATTACTTTATCTCAGTATTGCATATGTTGCCTATGATTTCTTCCAAAATAATGGCTGAGAAAGTTCACTCTCTGCACTATCAATGTAATATAACAAGTGTCATTGGTTGAAGGGTCAGGAGGAAATGCATTTGATTTAATTTTTTTATTCTCATCTCTTTGTTTAAATTTCAGGGCCAGAATGGTTGCAATTGCATCTATGCTGTTGTGACCTACAATTCTGTGTGCTAACTTGTTTTTAATGTCATTCGTTACATTACAGTTTCCTCTATGTTTTCCAATTCAACTGGAGGAGACAGACACAGAGAAACCCAGCTACAGCTTCAGAGGAAGCTCCACGAACGAGAGCACGTCAGTCGACAGAAAAAAAAGTTACAACAGATGAAGGAAGACAATGTTTCAAGACAGAAACAGGACAGACAGACGCCGTTCATCATGTCGCCTACGATACAACAGGTAATACACACAGACAGACAGACGCCGTTCATCATGTCACCTATGATACAACAGATAATACACACAGACAGACAGACGTCGTTCATCATGTCGCCTACGATACAACAGGTAATACACACAGACAGACAGACGCCGTTCATCATGTCGCCTACGATACAACAGGTAATACACACAGACAGACGCCGTTCATCATGTCGCCTACGATACAACAGGTAATACACACAGACAGACGCCGTTCATCATGTCGCCTACGATACAACAGGTAATACACACAGACAGACGTCGTTCATCATGTCGCCTATGATACAACAGATAATACACACAGACAGATGCCGTTCATCATGTCGCCTACGATACAACAGGTAATACACACAGACAGACAGACGCCATTCATCATGTCGCCTACAATACAACAGGTAATACACACAGACAGACGTCGTTCATCATGTCGCCTATGATACAACAGATAATACACACAGACAGATGCCGTTCATCATGTCGCCTACGATACAACAGGTAATACACACAGACAGACAGACGCCATTCATCATGTCGCCTACAATACAACAGGTAATACACACAGACAGACGCCGTTCATCATGTCGCCTACAATACTACAGGTAATACAGACAGACAGACGCCGTTCATCATGTCACCTACAATACTACAGGTAATACAGACAGATAGACAGACGCGTTCATCATGTCACCTACAATACTACAGGTAATACAGACAGACAGACACCATTCATCATGCCGTGCCATGTTTTAGTTTACAAATGATAGATAGATAGATGATAGATTTCTTAATAGAAAATGTCATGTTTGAAACAAAATGAGATGTGATAAAGACAAGAAACTGTTTAACTGTGTTCAGAATGAACTTGTATATTAAAAAGTCTACTTTAAACGAAACTTTTCTTAGCATAGAGGCCTCCATGGCTGAGTGGTTAGGGCATCACACTGAAAATCACAAGGCCTCTCACCTCTAGTCAGCGCGGATTCAATTCTCGCTCGCACCAATATGTGTGAGAAAGTTTGCCAGTTTACTTTCGGAAGGCCGGTGGTCTCTTCCCAGGTACACTGTATCTGGGCTCTCTCCTCCATCAACAAAAACTGGATGCCACCAGATAACTGAAAAATTGTTGAGTGTGGAGGAAAACAACAATCAATTTTAGCATATTTAATCTATGTAAAGAAAAATATGGCATGAGCCTTGTTTACTTGACAAACAATTGTGAGCTCTGTATCTCTCATATAACTCAACAACTGACATTCATTTTTTTTTTTTGCTAACCATTAGAAATATCTTAGTTAAGCATTCTAAACATTAAAAATGGAGAGAGAAAAAAAAAGATAAAATTTGAAATTTTTTAGCTCAAATCATGTCCATGCCCCTGTAACAGTCGTGGAATTTTTCCATATATAATAGTTTGAAACACTAGTATATTAAAGGTCATTATTGACCTCATGACCTTGGGGTTTGATATGCATGTACTTTCTAACCTAGTCCATAACTTTGGAATAGTTAGTGATGGGGCTTTCATATTTCACACATGTATTCCTTGAGACAAGCTCCTTTGTGTGGGTACCAGAATTACTTGGCTACAATACAGGGGCATCATAGTTTTACAAACACATCTTGTTCCATATGTACTTGGATGTGTGTATAACAGAGAAATAGCCAATGTAGATGTTTATTGTTTCCATCTTTGAATATTTAGTTTCTGAACTATAACCTTTTTCATTTTAGGACCTCATGTCTCCTCGCAAGATTTTTGAAGAATCAGAAGATGCGGAGATGAGGACGCATACAGGTCGATCCTCAATTCAGGATGGCGTCAGATCACAGAGGCACAGATCCACATCATCTACTCGAAAAAAGAGGACAAAGTCTGTCACACCACAGGAAGCTCTAGACAAGGGAGGGGGAACCAGCTCAGGTGAGGAAATATTTGTCCAATCATCTCAAACTGTCACAACTGTTAAGGAGGACCAGATTGTCTTGGACCAAGAAATTCCAACAAGGATGTCTGTAGATTCGGAATTTAGGAGGGACCCTGGAACTGAATCCACAGTGGAAATGATGACAGTGGAAGATTTAATAATACAAAGTGAGAAGTCGAAAGGAGAAAGCTGGAAGATGGAAGAAATGGAAGTTACAGAGAGTGTTCCTAAGCTGAGCATTGATAAGACTATGCCTGTAACCTCTCAGACTTTTGAACAGCCTATTCCTCAACTGTCATCTGTATGTGCTGGAAATAGTGCTCTATCAGAGAACAAAACTCAAATTATACAGATTCCGTCTCATCTAGCTCACAAACCATCAGAAGAAACCAGCAATTCTCAACTGCATCTTGAGACTGTCCACGATTCATTTCTTATCAATTCCAACCAGGATTTAGGTGTGATTCCAAGTGTTGTGATTGCTGGGGAAGACTTGGCTCAAAACAAAGAGACTCCGGATTCAAAATCTGGATTCTCATCCACACCGATTATCAATGCATCCATATCAGTACCCATAAACATTTTACCCACACTCTCTTCCTCAGCATCTGCCCCTTCATCAACACAACTTGGTTTTCTTCAGAAAGAACAAAGTATCCCTAAAACATCTGTCTCAAATCGTAGTGCATTTGTGCCATTTTCACAATTCATTAGAAAAGATAATTCAGGTGACGATCAAGATCTCCTCTCAGATCCAGATGAAAATCCTTGTCTGCCAGACAAAGCTCAAACCATTTTCATCACAGAGAATGGGAAACAGTTCATCATTATGACACCAAAACCCAACATGTTAAACCTGCCATCCAATGTAGACCCAAAGGATTCTCAAATACAACTAGTCCCAGCTGCAGCAAGCTCAAATCCTCCCTCCACATCAGTCAAGACAACCACAACACCAGCTCCAGTGGAGCCTCAATCACCCACCACTCCAAAGAAAAACCGATCCAGATTCACTCCAATACGTCCAAAAGGCTCGCCTGCTAAAACAGTCTCCTCCATCCTCAAAGAACAGAAGTTCCCAGAGAAACCAGACTCTGAAAAGATTGACCGATCTAAGTCTGTGTCAACGCTTCTAAAAGAGAAACGAGAGAGAGAGGCAAAGCTGCAGATCTCAGTAGCCACATCGGTGGTTCCTCAAGTGGCTGCCAGTGTGGCTTCTGTGGGAGCACTTGCCACTCTCCCTGCCACAAAACTTCCACTACAAAGTGCAGAATCTCCACACGGTGAATACTTCATCATTCTGAACCCGGTAACTCCTGGATTAAATACACCCATGGTATCAATGACAAGTGAATCGGTAACTTCTGTGACCGCCACACTGACTACGGTGTCTAGTCATGGAGCCGCAGAATGCATCAGTTCCACCACAGATCTTAGCCAGAGACGAGAGAGGAGCCGCACAGCTTCTCTCTCAGAGGGTGAAATCATCAGTCCCAGCAATGTTGACAATCTGAACATTTCTGACCTTTCTGATTCCTCTGATGAAAAGCCGTCAAAACTTGCGAAAATTGTGGACAGTGAGCAGAATGTTTCTTCACGACCTGGAAGCAGGTGTTCAGTGGATCGTGAAACTCCATCCATTTTGGGTCGTAAAAGAAAACTCTTCAGTTCTCAGTCTGTAGAAGGAAGCAATTTTATAGAGAAGCATCCATTAAGAGTTCCTAGTAATGATGACGATTCTGATTTCACAATGGAAGAAGACAGAAGAGCAGTCTCCTGCAGTTTAGATTACAAAGAAAGATGCTCTCAAAGAGATGTGTCCAGGGTGTTTGATGACAAATTGAAACTAGCAGAAAAAAGAAATTATCCAGACATCTCTGTTTTAGAATCTGATGCGCTACAAGATGCTTGCGTTCCTGATCCGTCCAATTTCATTTTAAAGGGGAAAGAACTCTGCAAGCAGAAGCAAGACACTGGTGTTGGAGTGACCTCCCTTTCATTAAGAAAATCTCAACAGAGGCTCCTGAAAGAGAAACCAATACTGGATGAAAGAATGAAATCCTTTTTCCAGCAGAATGATACACTACTCACTGGGAAGACACTAGAATCTCAAGACAGTGAGCTACCCCCAGATGTAGCCGAGTTCATCACAGACAGCATGACTCAGGCACATCTCGGTGAACAAATGGAGGTCACTTCCACCGTCAAAGCTTCTACAACCAGAAGTTTATCAAGGCAGGAGGTAGTACAAGAAATTTGCAAAAGTCTGCAAAACATTCCATGTACCCCTTCTGTACTTCCTCCTGCCAAATCTCCAACTGTTCCGAGGTCTCACTCAGCCAAGAACCTGCCTCCTTCATCAATACTGAGAGCTGAGAGAATGTCACTGGACGAGGATACATTCCGCATGCCTTATCGGTCACAGTCTGTCACAGATGCCTCCAGGGTTTTGTTGGATATCCAAACCCCCACTTCAGAGAAAACCTCCACCCAACAGAGTCCGAATGTTAAAGATGGCAGTCACCAGTCTGTGAAGAAAACAACAGCAGGGGTAGAATTTGCTAGTCCCCAGAGACCAATCAGGCGACAGCGCACACCTTCCACAGAGAATCCCAGGAAGAGGGAATCTTCTACAGAGAGAAACGTGGTCCAGAGAGAATCTTCAGTTGAGCGTGGCCTGACACAGACTCCTCACTCCGATCCCGGTTATGGCAGCGTGGGTCCAAGTCCAATCCTGCAGTCAGTGCTGGTTTCCACGGGAACTCATGTATGTGATTCCACTTACAGTTCCATGTCCAGTACTTCTCTCTCTGTGTGCCGGCCAGACTCGGCTCACAGTGTGACCAGTGATGGAATCATTCCTAGCCCAATGGCTTCACCACGATTCCAAACATCCACACCATATCATCTTAAGTCACCATGTGTCACTCCAAGTCAAGGCCCAGTTTCAAGTGAAGCTCTACCAGTTCAATCTTTCATGCCTATCCAGGGCTCGTCACGCAAAATAGACAATAGTTTTGTAACCCTTATTCGACCAGTTGTGACCATTGCTAGTCAGATTTCCCAAAGTGTGACAGTTGGACAAGTCTTTATGGATGATGCAGTTGGTGAACCAAAACCGAAAACCACAAAACAAGCTCCACCATCATATAGTGCAGCTATGCAAGATATGGAAAGGAAGTCTAAGAAAGAGAACAAACAGGGGGCATTCAAAACTTTGGAGACCCCATTATTGAACTTGTCGGATGAGAATCCATTGCCAGGACCCCCTCTGAAGGAGACAATGAGTGGACATTCATTTTACTTCTCGGATAAGTTAGCTCAGCTTTCTAAGAAAACTCATGCTTCAGAAAAGGAAACAGTTCAGGAGAAGACAAATAAAAGGGATCAAAGTATTAAGATCATTATGGGTCAGCTGACAACTCCAGTAGACCCACTGCATCAGGGACAGTCAAATATGCAGTCCCTAAGTGAACTACCCGATGCTAATTACCAGGGCAACCAGCCCAACGTGAACATGTTCGACATCGAGGGAATCTTGACATACAAAAACATGGAGAAAGATTTGAGCCTGGTGACAGAACTGTCGGATGTTTCAGAGAGTGAAGAAGTAAAGCAGCATGGATTCCAAGACCAAGTGCAGTTTGCTGCAAGACGAAATCTTAACGAAATGCTGGGACACAATTTCACTGGAGATGACCTTCAGGCGACCTTGGATGACCTGAAAGCCGTGGACAGTCAGTATTTTGTAGACAACTTTGACCTTGGCTCTGAGAAAAGGCAAGAAATATGAGGATTAAGACAGGTTCAATTTTGTTTTTTATTTATTCATCTTGGAGAGAGATGCCTGGGGATTTTTTTATATACATATAGGACCCAACTTTTTTTCATACAAAAACTTTTGGGGAAATGTTTATTTTTAGAATTCTTTTGTAGCTATTTTTCTTCTGTGCCAAATGGATTGAAATTTTGCCTTTTATCTGGTTCCTTTTAAATTCTAAGTCTTCTTTCTGAAGTTGTTCACTTTCAGTTCCAATCAACCATATCAAGAACAACATTTTTGTATATATTCGAGGTTGAAATTGATGACCGTGCTTTGTAGCCTTGGAAAACATTTAGTATAATGTGTTTTGCCAGTGAATGAGAACAAATTATTGAGAAGCTGCATATCAAGTGCTGCATAACAATGGTGCTAATCTTTCTGTATCCGCATCTTGCAAACGATTTCATGCATTTTTTTTTAAAACCTGAATGCTTGTAAGGTCTGCTATCTACATTTCCAGGGACATCATTATATGCCCTTTTACATATACATTGACATTCCACACAGATTTACATATATCTGACATCCATAACCGAATTACTTATGCACAGATATCTAATACAATATCATGTGTACCAGACATTCAAAACAGGATTATGTGTAACTGACATCCAAAACAGGATTATGTATAACTGACATCCAAAACGGGATTATGTATAACTGACATCCAAAACAGGATTATGTATAACTGACATTCAAAATGGGACTATGTGTAACTGACATCCAAAACAGGATTATGTATAACTGACATCGAAAATGGGATTATGTATAACTGACATCCAAAACAGGATTATGTATAACTGACATCCAAAACAGGATTATGTATAACTGACATCCAAAATGGGATTATGTATAACTGACATCCAAAACAGGATTATGTATAACTGACATTCAAAACAGGATTATGTGTAATTGACATCCAAAACAGGACTATGTATAACTGACATTCAAAACAGGATTATGTGTAACTGACATCCAAAACAGGACTATGTATAACTGACATTCAAAACAGATTACATGAAAACTGACAAATCAGTAAACTATGACTAAACTGTTTCCTATTCAAAATTACGTCTAAAATCCTGTAAATTTTCTGCCTACTTGAAATGACTCCAATGTTATCTGGCAGGCATTTTTGATAAGTGTTGGGATGGTCTGTACAGAACACATAAGGCAAAATGACAAACTTGAAATGTAGAGCAGCTGTTTGGTTTACTGTGTATATTGTATATTGAACAATTCAGAAGTGTGTTGATTGTTCATTAATAGTTGGGTTTTTCTCTTTTTTTCTTGGATTGGTAGAAGACATGATAAAGATACTTTTAGTGTGAACTCTTTGTGCTGAATTCTAAAAAAATACGTCATTTTTTGTTTTGTTTTGTTGTTTTTATTTTTCTTTTAATCCAGCAAAACTACAGAAACTGGCACCGGTTGTATTTGTATGCCATTTTCTAGTTCTCTGGATTGAATGTATTATTCTTTTCAACATATGAGAGTTATGCTTACAACTTTCTACTCGTAGTGTACAGTGGTCTCTGTGTGTTTATAGATACAATGTATATACAGATTTACTGACTTTAAGAAAGATATGAGTGATAATTTCTTTTTATGTACAGTTGAATTTGCATCCCCATTTATTAAGAATGTCACTATTGTTGGAATATCAAAAAATACTGTATTAAATGTTGTGAAAGCAAATAAGTATATTAGTTTCTAACTTGAGCTTGAACAGTTTGATTTTTCTTGGAATTGACTGTGGGAGTACAAGTAGTGCATCCATTGTATATTTCTTCTCTCGTTTGCTGGTTGCTATATAGTACTAGTATGATGATGTTTCTCTCTCTCTCTCTCTCTCTCTCTCTCTCTCTCTCTCTCTCTCTCTCTCTCTCTCTCTAAATGGTGTGCTCTCTGTATATATAATGTGCCCTCTCTATAAATCATGTGCTCTCTGTTTGTGCGATTTGTTCTCTGTGTGTGTATTTGATGTGCTCTCTCTATAAATCATGTGCTCTCTATAAATGATTTGCTCTCTTTTTATATGGTGTGCTCTCTGTATATATAATGTGCCCTCTCTATAAACCATGTGCTCTCTGTTTCTAGATTTGTTCTCTGTGTGTGTATTTGATGTGCTCTCTCTATAAATCATGTGCTCTCTTTTTATATAATGTGCTCTCTGTATAATGTGCTCTTTGTATAAATCATGTGCTCTCTGTATATATGATGTGCTTTCTCTCTATATATATGCTTTATTCTCTTTAAGAAGGATGTGCTTTCTGTATATATGTGCTCTTTGTATTTCATGATGTACTCTCTATATATGATGTGCCCTTTGCATTTGATGACATGTTCTTGATGTGTTTTTACTATGTATTTATTGAACAGTTGTATCTCTATATGTTTAGTTTAAGACAGCTAGATTTTTTTCAGGATCATAGAACATGGCTCAAATAGAAATTTTAAAAAACCAGCATTTTATGTTTTGACATATCCCCTTTGTTGGCCAGTGCAAGTTCATCTCATTTTGAAAAACATTTCCTAATCCTGCTGATTTTTCCTGGAAAACATACCCTGTCCTTAAGAGAAAGAATGTGAAAAGTGTACATATCATAGGGACAGGAATTTATTCCTTTGATTTAATTGGATTTAAGGATGAAACAAATTTTTTTTTTTTAATTTACATTTTTATCTCCTCTATTTAGCATGTTTTTTGGTTTTTTTTGTTTTTTGTAATTTTTGGTTACAATGAACAAACAGTTATACGACTAGTAATATGAAGACATTGTTTTTGTGGGAGTTTCTTGTGTTCAGAGTAATTTATACTACAATTTGTATGTGTACAGTAATTAGTGTATACCTCTCCTAGACTGGTTTGTATTTTGTTGCTATTAATGATTTATATTATGGTCAGTTATAGCATCAGGTAGTCGTTAATAATTAGAGTAATTTAAAATGTAGTGCCGTATCTAATTATCTGTTTCTATTGTGGGGGGCGTGTCCCACCTTGGTCTAAAAAGCAAAATCACGTGTTGGTATATATCGCGCATTCTGACGTCATGTCGCTTCCTCTACATAATGGCGAGATGCACAAGCATCAGAGGACGATGTCAAAATTGCTTATTTGCTTACTAGTTTTTGTATCATGCTGCAAGTCAGTATTATTAAAAGTAGTTTTATCAGTTTGTCATAATCGACATCATATCAACTTTTATAGTACAAGTATTTATTATTTGAGAAGGGGGGTGGGGGGGGGGGGTGAGGAAAAGACTATTAATGTTATGATATTTTAGCAGGACTCTTAAGCAGCGTTTTTGATATTTATTTATTTTTTTACGCGAATTTATGGATGCCGTTAATATTGTTACTAAAGCAACATCAGTTCCAAAAATGAGCTCATTTATAACAACGTTAATGCATTAACGTTAGGGAAAATGTGCGAAACATCTTTATTTCGCAAAGGTAGCTGTCTACAGTAGGTGTTTTGAATTTGACAAATGTACACGTCTGAATTTTCCTGTTAAAGATTTTGTGAGTGATTCCTTGTTGAGGACACGCCTTGCCAGTATATTCCTGTCATTGATCTCATTCTATCTCGCTGTGATTGTAAAAGACATTTAGAATTAGTACCCGGATGTAGATGGTTCAAGTTTCGTGTCATGCGATCCGTATATGTAGGGAACCTTGTCAAGAGTTTTATTAAGTTTATAAAATGAAGAAATGAAAGCTTTGAGGAGTTTTAGGAATTTCTTATTCCTAGCAGGGTTAATATTATTTTTCAATGTTGACTTGTGTTTTTGATAAGTCGTGGAAAAATAACACTCAAGATTGTTATGAATATAACGCGACAGTCTGTCTACACAGACTTTATTCATGAATTCATAATTAATTTTTTTTTTATTTAGTATTGACCATTGATAAAGTTTTGAAACTATGTACTTTTTTTTTTTTGGTACAGTGTAAATACGACAATATTCTGCTGTGTTTAGAAGAAAAAAATATTCTTTACATGAAAACATTTTCATTGGAAAATCTGCTTTCAGTGGCAATATAGTGGAAGATATGTGTTGATAACTTTAAAAAAATTTTGGCGATCAGGGGAATACAACATGTAATGTGACTTGCAAGGTATACCCTTTTTTTTAATGATATAAATGAGAATTATAATTTATTAATATTTATATATATTATAAATTACATCATATTGAAATTGTTGTTAGTGCTTGTGTAAATGCTTCCTTGCTGCTCACAAGCAGCGAGAAATGTGTTCAGAAAATGTTTTAATTGTAAGAATTTATCCCCCCCCTTTAATCGGTTCGTATTGTGCTATTTTGTTTAATGAAGTATCAGTTACGCAAAGCTAGTTCTAAAATAGTAGTACTTCCAAGTCTCTTTTGACCAGACATATGCCATCATAACCTCGGACTGTCAAATGTCATAAAATTTATATATTTATTCGAAAAACTAATGCGCTCTGGAGTTAATTTTTAAAAAAAGGATCATGTTATTTTTTACTAGTTTGTTTCTTTTTAGGGTAGACATAAGATGCGTGTTCTAGATACGCACATGGTTATTTGTTTACTTATATTCCGTCCATTTTTTTTTAACCCCCTCCCCCCTCCTTGTCCTTTGTGCAGTCATTACTGTTACGTTTGTGTCTGAAATAACGATATAAAGTCGAGTACTGATTTTGTTTATTATTTTTATTATTATTATTTATTTATTTGTTGAGTTAATTGTAGTGGGTTTTTTTTTTTAATTTCATAAGTATTTTTTTTTTTCATCCCCCCCCCCCCTAATGAAGTACCTTGAGTTACCGATACAGAAACGTTCCAAGATTTGACTCGCGTGGTGGGCCCTCTTCGTTATCAGTACCTGTATTCAGGGTTGCCCGCTTTGGTGGCATTAACTATCTGGAATTGGAGACTGTTTAATTCCACATCTGTGTTTTTGATTTTGAACATTTATGGCTTTTGACTATGTATCTTTTCTTGCTTTCCAGCTAAATTTTTAACTTTTTAATGCATTGCCTTTCTTGCATACTTTGATGAATAAAAAGATATTTAATGAAATGAACTCAGTTTGTTTTTTTATCCCCAGGCCTGCAATTAAGTTAAATCTGATTTAGATTTCGTGGTGAAAACTGATGGGCGGTCAGTCAATTTAAGTTATTGAGTGATTATATATTGTTTTCCGTCACGCTTGAGGATTTTTCACTCGTATGGAGACGTCACCATTGCGGTGAAGGGTTGCAAAACTTAGGCTTATGCTCAGCGCTTATGACCTTTATCGTGCCACACCTGCGGTGACACGTGTTCTCGGTTTTTGTGGCCTCATCTGAAGGACCGCCCCTTACGACCACCAAGTGGGACGGAGGACCTATTCTTATCCCATGGGGCTTATGTAATGGAAATGTACATTCCAACAGGGTTTTCATATCGAAACTTTAAAAGAAAACAACTGGAATCTGATGTAGGTTGCACAGCAACATCAGACTGCCTTCACTCTGACGATTTACAGCAGCTGCGTTGGCATCTCGATGTACAGTAACATTGAATTAGCAGTGTCGATACTTGTTCCACCAATCGGGCACGCCCCCATATTTGTTATTGAAGGTCCTGTTTACCGACCATATCCGACACGCAATTAAGTGATGCAGAGAATAGTTAAATTATGAAATTCATGTATTTTAATTTGCTTCTGTATATTGAACGCACGTCTCGCAAACATATTTAGCTTTCTCTGAAAACGCCCCCTTTCTCCTATAACGTTGTTAATAGATATCCCTCTTTCTACCATTTACATTCAAAAATTCATCAAAACAAAAGATTTCGTGCTTTTTGTACATTCATACTTCTTTTGAGATGCCATTTCTTAATATGAAATAATTTCATTTAACAAATTTACAAATTCCGTCAATGGATTCCGAAAAATTACCCTTATTTTTTAATACTAAAGGTTCACCGTACAAACATTTTGATGACGATATGATTGATTGATTGTATTGTATATAGTTTTACGTCCTAGAGAATTTTTCACTCATATTGCCGGTGAAGAGCTGCAAAATTTAGGCCTGTGATCGGCGCTTGGGTTTGGCATGATAAAGATCCCTCCTTGCTGAAAGGCCATAAGCGCCCCCTTCTTTTTTTTGTGTGTATGGTTTGTTTGTTTCTGGGTTATTTGGGGGGGGGGGGGGGGGGTTATTTTTTGTTGGGTTTTTTTTGTTGTTACTTTGTTTTTTGGGTTTTTGTTGTTGTTGTTGTTGTTGTTTTGAGGGGGGGGTTGTTAGTTAGTTTTTTGGTTTTTTTATAAGGATCAAGAAAGCAGTAAAAACGTATAATTTTATGAAATGTTCCTTATATTCTGAATAAGTAAGTTCTTACAGCTACCTTGGGTCCCAAGGCGACAGTAATGTATGTGCCGTATTTAAATATTTTTTTTCAATTTTGAAATGAGAAGAAAATTTTGTTGGTATGATAAACTGTGTAAAATAGTATCTAACAATTACCACCAATTATTGATTGGTATTCAAAGCACTGATCTATTCAAGACAAGGTTAAAACGATGGTTTTCTCATGTCAAGAGTTAATCCCCTCATCATAGGAAGGTACTGCTCAGTATCTGGAGAACCCTTTCCAGAACAGACATCAAACTTGGTACACTTTGCAACAGGGGGGGGGGGGGGGCATATATGTTGTACATTTCTTTCTTTTTTCAAAGTCGATATACAGACATACAAGTTGTTGCGTACCGAAGTCAAAAAGTGATCATCTTAAATAGTCTGTAGTCTTTGTTAATGTCCAACAGAACACCAATAGTCGTACATTGAGCATTTTCATATTTAACTGGTTTATATAATTCTCTCTCTCTCTCTCTCTCTCTCTCTCTCTCTCTCTCTCTCTCTCTCTCTCTGTGTGTGTGTGTGTGTGTGTAATAAGTACATAAATATTTAAAAGTTGGATTGACAAAGTTCACGAGAGACTTGTTTTTAAATGCTCATTTGTCACAAATACAACCGTGTCATGGTTTGTAGTTCAGCCTTTGATTGGTTAATATAAATACCTTGTATCTTGTAGATCTGGCGAGGGTTTAAATATTTACAGATCTGTGATATATTTATTTTCAACCTTGTACTACTCGTCTTTAATTTCCAGTTTTGCATTTATTCAATACAAATATAATCCTCAAAGAATTTACAAATGTCTACAGTAGTTCGGCTTAACATCATTAAAAAAACACAAACCAAGGCCGCCTGCCCAAGGGTTTTATCTGTCGTTCACGTAATAAACCGGTGCACTGTTAAAGATCTACAGACACAATATATTTTATTGACCAATCAAGGACTGAATATACAAACCGTGGTTATATTTGTGATAGTTGAGAATGTGGAATGAAATATTAAATATATTGACCTGTAGCATTTTTTATTAAATAAAAATTTAAATAAATAATTACCTGTATAATTTCTTACGTGCAGCGTTATTCAAAAATAATTGCGAAATATACTGCTTATCGCCTGACGCTGATGAATGTTTAAAAATAAAACTATAAGCATTTTCTAGGCGTCAAGGAGGTTTTTTGGTTAACTTGATGTGACAATTGCCTTGTGACTGGTGGAATCTGGGTCATTGGTCTACCCCTGCAGTTGATCAAGTTCTGTCCGGGTAGGTACAATACTTTTTTGCACTGCTTTTAAATATCTGCAATATTTACAATTACTATCCACGTGCTGTATAATCGAGTCCTCCCAATATTTGTTAATATCTTGCTACTTTTGTTGTTAGTATTTGGGTAATGTTGTTTTTTTTAAATATATATTTAAACAAGTTGTAGTCCTTCAAAAAAGGACTGCAATTCGTGGACCACAGACGCGTGTGTCTATCAAAAACTTTTACAATATAACAAGCTGAAATAAAAATGTGGTTTAAAACAGTTTTAAAAAAAAAAAAAAATCTTGAAATATGCAAAATTTTCATTGCTACATAAAGCTGTAACGATACACATGTATATAGCCATGGTGGGTATGAAATATTTGTAGCTTTAACCTCAAAGTCGCCATTGTATTGAATTTAGACCTTAAGTTCGAATTCCACAGAGGACACAGTCTGTCTGTCTAATACGTTAACCTAATCCAGCGATATCAATCTGGCAACAAAACACCTGTATTCAATGCCAGAGGCGGATCTAAAGGGGTTACAACCCTCTTTTCTGATTGTTGAATATTATTTTTGGAAAAAATGGTCATATTTGCTATTTTGCTTTCTTTGGCGGAAAAAATACAAACTTGGGTTTCTACCCCTTCCCCACTTTGAACATTATCTGGATAATGTACGACCAGAGTTGAGAGATCTTGTGATTTTGAGTCCGATGCCCTACACTCGGCCACGGAAGCCCACCCCCCCCCCCCCCCCCCCCCCCTCCAAAAAAAAATTAAAATAAGAAAAAAAACCAACAACAACAAAAAACCAAACAATACAATCCTATAATCAAAATCTAAAACAAAGAGGACTTATTTCAAATATGCGCATATCAACAGATATGTATTTTTTACAAAATGATAAGAAAAGACGAGCTTATTTTGATTTGATTTAATTTATTATTTTTTATATACAAGTACGTTCAGCGATATACTCGTATTGACGAGTTCAATGTCGATTAGGGGCAGGGAGGGGGGGGGGGGGGGGGGGTGGAAGGTTAAAAATATTCTATAACACGCCTAAGGATCTATTCGTAACTCGTGTGGTTCTTTAAAAAGAAAAATGTAACTTTTCCATATACATGTATTTCTATGTAAAAATTTTGTATTTCTATGTTAAAAAAAACAAAACAAAAAAAACCCAAAAAACCATTAAAGCATATAGTAAATAAATGAATATTGAACCTATGTTAGTTACGCAAATTTAGTGAAAATAAATGAATAATATTTTTTATGAAGAACCAGCAAAATTACTTTGATGTTTAAGGTATTTTTTTTTTCTTTGAATGTTTGAAAAGGCTCAACTTTCGGGAGGAATTTCTTTCCTTTGTCCACTGTTATTAAATGCTTCAAATTTTGTGTCAAATCTTATTATAAAAATGAAAACACCCCCCCCCCCCCACCCCCCCCCCCCCCATTTCAAAGTAAGTTATAATTTTGAAAACACATCTTGCATGCTGTCTTTTATTTTCAAACGTTTGTTGTTATTAAAAAAAAAGAAAGAAAGAAAAACTTCATAAAAAATTAATGGATAAATATCGTGTTTTGAAACTTGAAACTTGTTAATTTGATTAAACGCCAAAACTATATATGAAATACATATTCTATGGCGTTGTACATGAATAATAAAATCTATTGCAACCTAATAAAATACAAGGGTATAAGAAGTAAAAAACAACTATACGTATGAATATTGTTACTAAAAAAACGAATAAACATAATAGTATGTGATATCTAAATATGTACAGTATTTACACTAAGATATACACAGAAATTAAGAATCAACACTAAGAAATTACAAAATAAAACATTTTTTTTTTTTTTTTAATGTCAAGAAAGTAAAATCTCCTTTTAAGAAAGTTCGTGCATAAATATTTCCTTTAAAAATAGTCATAAAAGTTGCAGAACATGTGTGTTTTGAGACTGTTCTTAAATTTTTCCAATGAATTGGAGTGCCTGATATTGGTTGGCAGAGAGTTCCACAATTTTGGCCCAGCAGTGCTAAAGCTCCTGTCGCCGAAAGTCTTTCTTCTGTTGAAAGGCACAGTATAGTTGCTGTATGTCGTTGTCGATGACCGTAAACCATGCCTATGTGCAGTGTGTCTTGCTAGAAGTTCAGTTAGGTAAATTGGTGCTTCATTTGTTGAACATTTGTACATCATTGTCAGAAGTTTGAATTCGATTCTTGCTTTGATTGGAAGCCAATGTAGTTCATACAAAGCTTTTTTGGAGCTGTCAAATTTGCTCAACTGAAGTACGAGCTTAGCACTCATGTTTTGGATTCTCTGCATCTTTTTTATTTCAATGTCAGAAATGCCATACAAAATGGCGTTACATTACGTGTTTTGATGTTAATTCCTTGCTTACCAGAAATGTTTGTCAGTTGACATCTTTTGATGATTTTTTTTCTTACACATATCATTTGAAATAAAACAGAAATACATGAAAATAAAATATTTTTTTCTTTTACCTCGCTCTACTGAGTGTCTGTATTTTCCTATGTAAATCAATTAATCCCAATTATAAGAGTCTCCCCTCCCCCTCCCCTTCTTGTGATCCACCGCCCTTGAACCGACAGGGACCTGATCAGGATAGAGGGCTCACCAGTGAGACTAATCAACAGGGGATGCTTACTCCTCCTAAGTACCAGATTCTACCTCTGGTATTTGCTGTGTCCGTATTTGCCCTACTTTTAATTTTGTATTCTTTACGGGATTTTTGAGATTGATCACTGTTCGTTATCTATATTGAACAAATATAGACAAACATTTATGGTAAGCAAGAAATTAACATCAAAACACGATAGCAATCCCTGAGTTGTTTTTTGGTTGTTGTTTTTTTTTTCATTTTCCTACAGCACAGTTGCACTATTTGAGGATGTTTGCCTATAGATTTGAGGCAACATAGGAGATTTGTAAAGGGATATTCTGTAGATTGCCGTGTAAAATTTCAGGTTCTTACCGTGACCTTGCCTTTGGCCCAGGTATCATGCTGTGAAAAAAAATTGAATGAAAAAACGTATAATTTATATAGAAATACATATATATGCCAGGTTTAAATTTTTACATCGAAATACATGTATGAATGTAATTTTTTGAAATCTCTTCATGTTGATTTCTCGATTTGTGATTCTTGAGAAAAAAAATATTACTTTCTCATGGATATGTATTTCTATGTAAAATTTTACACCGAAATAGGGCGCGGATTTAATGAAATGTATAATAATATATTCACTCACACACAGGCGGCACAGATCTGACTAGATTACAACAAAATGCGTCTTCACAGAATACAAACAGTGAATACAAACATGTAGGGTAATTACTTATCCCTGAGAGAATTTTTCCTCCAAAAATATTCTATGTATTGCTGCGTAAAAATCTAAACCTTTTTACCGCCCCGTCCTGCCACCGAGGTCATTGCATGATCAAAGTTTTGTTTTTAAATTTCACACGAGTTTAGATGTGATAATTTTGAAGTTCTTGAGAAAGGCATTTGCAAAGAATATCCCCTATAAAATCTTAGTTATACAGATGAGGGTGGCAAGTGACAGACGACATACAGACAGCGGACAAAAACGTCAGCTTTAAAAGCTTTCAATGAAAAATTTAAATTTAGAAATACTATTGATCCGCTCTAGATTACATCACCTGACTCTGTCGAGGGTATAAAAATAGCACAAAAATCACGATCACGCGGTGATTACAAACATAAACGGGCACCTGTTCTGAGATTAGCGTATGATTTGTAGAAGTTGATATAATATAATAGTGCATGTCTGTCTGTCAGAGGCGACTCCTGGCCAGGTAAGTGTACCCACATAAAATATTTCTTCTTTTTCTGTCGTTATGAATGTTGAACTCATCTTTGTGTGTTTTTTAAAATCCGATTCAGGTAAAATCAGTTTGCTTCCTCATATACACATACTGTTATTATTACAAAAAGTGTATTACTATTTTCAATGATTAAATGACATTAGGCCAGTCACTGCGTCGTGTTGTTTTGCATCTGTTCACATTTATTGATGTTTCGAGGTGAAATTGATGGCCCGGGATAATTGCGATTATAAAATGCAGACCATGAACTACATATTAATTATGTTTTTGTTTGTTTATTTGTATATTGGTTCAAAGTCCCATTTGAGAACCACGTTTACGTGCTTTATCATTGAAAGTGTTTATAACTAACGTGTTTGTCCGATGTCTCTCTGTATATCGTCTGACTCCTGTCAACTTAAACTGTATAACTACGATTTTATGGGGATATTCAACTGTATAACTACGATTTTGTGGGGGATATTCAACTGGGCATATTCAACTGTATAACTACGATTTTATAGGGCATATTCAACTGTATAACTACGATTTTATAGGGCATATTCAACTGTATAACTACGATTTTATAGGGATATTCAATGAAAGCGCCTTTCTCAAGAACTTCAATATTATCCTATCTACACGTGTCTGAAATTAAAAAAACGTTTGATCATGCTATGACCTCGGCGGCAGGACGGGGTGGTAGAAAAGGTTTAGATTTCTACATAGTAATACATAGAATATTTTTGGTTGATTGTTTGTTTTACGTTCCGTCGATAATTTTTCACTCATATTGAGACGTCACCAGCTGTAGGTGAAGTACCACAAATTTAGACCTATGCTTAGCGCTCAGGGCCGTAGCAGTGAGGGTTCTTTAACGTGCCAACGCCTACCGTGACACGGGACCTCAGTTTTTAAGGTCATATCCGAAAGACCCGTGATTCTCACTTCTAAATGCCGAGAGTTTGGCGAAGGAGCAATCACTACCTATTTTTCGTCTTAGGTTTGACGCGGCCATGGCTCGAACTCACGACCTCCCGGTTACGAAGCGAACGCTCTAACCACTGAGCTACCGCGACCGGTAGAATATTTTTGGAGTGTAGAATGTAGTTTCAAAGAGTCACAATCCAAATTCGTTTCGTTGTGGTCAAATGCAATTTATAAAGCTGTTCATTAGAACTTTAAAAAATTAAACAGAAACACAATGTGACACTCTGCAAATTTTAATTCTCCTTCATTATTACTTGTATTTTATGTCGTTGCGTTTAGAAACATGGAAAAACATTTTCTTCAAATTCTACTGCGTGGTTAAACAGAATAAATGTATGTTTACAAATTGTGTGTTATATTTCGAAAGCGTGCGCAAATTAGCATTTGTGTTAACGACACGTTTCATAAGTAAAAAGAATACAAATTAGTCTCAAATAATTGAAATGCAGCGAGGAAATGCATAAGAAGTGGTAATATGTTTAATCTTTTGAACATCATAGGAAATGCCATTTATATATTTTTTAAAGAATTTTATTTTTGTACTAATTACAACCAAATTAAGCCGAGAAACCCATGCATCCATAGTTGATTTTTTTTCTTGGTATCAGATGTCCTAACAGTAGGTTTGTGTATTTCTTAGAATGTCAACAGAAAAGGAAAGTCTTCAGACTCGTCATCAAAGGAGCGCTGGGTCAGGATCTGAGAGTGCCTATCAGCCGCCCGTGGACCAGCAACATCCGCCAAGCTTCAATCCGCCACCACAAGCCACCTACCAGCAACCGCAGCATGTGTATCCACAAATTCCACCACCATACCCACCGCAACAATCTCCTTCAATGACGTCACAGTCACCACCAATGGCGTACGCCGGTTACAACGTCGCAAATCCTCCCGCTATATTTGTACCGCCAACGAAACCGGAAAAATCGATATTGGAGGCGTATCTACTGTTCGTTCTGCTAGGATTCATTGGAGCGCATCACTTCTACCTCAGGCGACCTCTATGGGGTGTTCTATATTTGTTCACGTTTGGGTTACTTGGATGCGGATGGTTGATTGATCTCTTCCGACTTCCGCTGTTAGTATCCCGCTGTAATAAAGAGGCCTCCAAACCCGAGAAGGTTAACAAGAATACAAAATACGTTGACGATGCTTATACATTATGGTTGCCAGGGGGATTTTTAGGCAAGTATTGTTTCACGGGTACATGTAAATGCTGTACTTATAAATTCAACAGTTTTAGTGCAACATACGATTCACAACCTGTTATAGGGTGTACGGGAAACACACTCGCTGCTCACGGCTGCGATCCGAGTTTGATACTCAGGATCGGCAGTGGTTGTACGTGAGAGGGTATTGTGGTCGCCCACTCGGACACGTGGGTTTCCTCCGGGTAGTCCGGCTTCCTTCTACATCAATGACGCCTTCACGCCAAAATCTGAGCCGACAAGTTGTAGAACTTGTTAATCGTCGTAAAATGAATAAAGTTTAAACTTAAAAACCTGTTACCGATTATTCTTTATATACCGGATTCATCATTGTGTGTCCGTATTGATTACTCCATTGTCTTTTTTCTGCAATATATTTAGCTTTGTTCATATATATTAAAAGTTAATCGAACTCGAAGAATATTTATTTCATAAAAAATACTCTTGCTACAAAATTAGATATTGCAAACGACCCACATTATAAACAATAAAAGGATGACCGCCGCCCCCCCCCCCCAAAAAAAAAAAGAAAATCGTTATATTTCTCTCACTAATAAAGGTCTTCATGATCCCTCAATTTTTTTTTCAGGTCTCCATCACTTTTACCTGAACAACATTGGTTTAGGGGTTCTGTACTTATTCACCTTTGGACTCCTGGGAGTTGGATGGGTAGTGGATTTATTCCTTATACCGTACCACGTCAGGAGGGCTAACTCTAGAGACCTACTCTCCATAGAGAAAAGCACAGCCACTGCTTTCATCCTCGCTGTGTCACCTACTGGATTTATCGGCGCTCATCATTACTACTTGAACAGAGTTGGATTTGGAATTTTATATAGTTTCACTTTCGGGCTTTTTGGTGTTGGATATATTGTAGATTGGTGCCGAGTCCCAGTATTGATTAAGCGGTACAACCAGAGTAAAACAATAGGCTTCAGCTCTCGTAAATACTTAGACGACGCGTACCTGCTCTGGTTTCCTCTCGGTTTCCTCGGGTTTCATCATTTCTACCTGAACAGACCTGGATGGGGACTTTTAT
This sequence comes from Ostrea denselamellosa, assembly GCA_024699665.1. Lineage (NCBI taxonomy): Eukaryota > Metazoa > Mollusca > Bivalvia > Ostreida > Ostreidae > Ostrea > Ostrea denselamellosa. Next base: position 1,626,237 of record JAMZEH010000074.1, on the reverse strand, counting down.
ATTTCTTTACTTTCGGGTTGTTTGGCATTGGTTGGCTTATTGACGGATGCCGACTCTTCAAGCTGGTGAAAGATTGCAATCAGGAAATAAAGGAACGGGCGCTCCTCGCAAGGAATAACCAGGGAGTTTACAATCCGACGTGTGTTCCCACCTATCAGGGAGGACTCCCGTGGAGGCCTGAAGGTATCGAGACAAAAATCATTATGCAGAGATTTTTGTGCTATGAAAATATGTAACCAATAATAACTGATAATTGAATCATGATTCTTTTATATCATTTTTTAAAAAATTTTATTTTAATAAATTTTTTGCTTGCAGCTGGTGGACAAGCGAGCCCGCAGTACGTTCAGACGAATCCCAACCCCCAGAGATATACAACTCCCTTCCCAGGGCTGACTCTCGCTACAAATCCTGGTAAATATGTCGTTAAACTGGTGTTCAAAATGAAACGCGCTGTTTTCAGTTACATAATAAAGTGAATTGAGCCCAATTTATATAAAATGTATGTCATAATGTATTACACGGTTTTTAGTTTTGCTATTGTATTATCCTAGTAATTTAAATATATTACCGTCGGGAATGAGATCTGTTGCAGTGTTTAATTTTGCATTTTTTTTTTACAGGATATGGAGCCACTTCCGGTAATGTCGAACCACCTCCGTATGAAGCGAGGCCATTACCTACCAAAGACAAATAATCTCTGTATGTCCAGTTAGTTGAGACTTACCTGTGTATATAATGTAATACAATAATGTAATATACAATGTAATACATAATGTAATACATAATATAATATATATTGTAATACATAATGTAATACAATAATGTAATATACAATGTAATACATAATGTAATATACAAGGTAATACATAATGTAATATACAATGTAATACATAATGTAATATGTAATGTAATACAGAATGTAATGATGCTTTTGTGCACCCTTAGAATGACTGTCATTATGTTCATTGTACCATAAAACAGACTGCAATACAGGGACTATAGGCATGTCTTTTGTAACAGAAATTTAGCAATCTAGGTTAAAGTAAAATATGTTATTGTTTTAAAACAGAATTGTTTTATTGTGTCATTTTGCAAGAGTTGTACTGATATATAAATCTAATGGATGTAAAATACATGTATTCGTAGCTTTGACCTTTAACCTTAGAATTAAGAGTCACCCTTGTATTTGATCTGGATGGCAAAGTTCAAATTCAACAGGGGTCATCATCGACTATAGATAATAACTATTAAGTTTCATACCTTAATCCAGTGATATAAAAGTGGCAGCCAAATATTGAAGCTAACAGGCTTGAATGTTGATTTTTATTTCAAAAACTTCATTTACTGCTTTCTTTGCTGAGCGTTGCTTGGGTGAATATGTATCAAATATTAGTAACAAAGTTTTTCGCACACCATAAAGAATATTTTTCAAAAAATTTCTTGACAATTGTTGAATTCGATAAAGATGTACTTGTGAATGAACAAGCTGACATTTTCTCATGCGCGAACAGTCACGTGCACCCCTGTCACGCTCCAATCAATAAATAAAGGTTGCCTCTGATCCGCATCTAGCTCCACGTGCAATGGAAATATTGCGCGGCCTTTCCCGTCTAATTAAGATGAAAATCCCCATTATTTCTCGACTTGACGCAAAAGGCCGAGCGATTTTCGTATTGGCTCCGGTAAAATTGGGCATGCGCAACTTGACTTTCCCCCACATTATCCGGTTTAACTTCGCTTATATATTTTCTGTGTGGACCTCTGGATCTACTTAATCCCTACGATATCAGTTATCTTTAGAGGCTGTGGTAGGAATAAAATAATTTTCCTTAGCTTCGTACTAGCTACTTGCTTACTAGGCTTGACAACATTGATTCATTGATTTTGATAGGATACAACGGATTATTTTGAGAATATGAGTGTATTTAAATATCAGGGCTAGAAATAATTATTTTTATTCACCGGTCACTTGTGTTATCAGCTTAAATGTTTACTGGTCAATCAATAACTTTTCCTGTCCCTTCGGACCAGTGGATATACAGATGACTGGCCCAAATTCCATATACAATATTGGACATTTACCTTATCTCAATAGCGGGTAAACAAAAAAGTCGTAATTGTGTTATTCTTATCCATGTTTTTCACTTGGAAACTTAGATTGATTGATTGATTATTTATTGCTTTCCGCCACACTCAACAATTTTTCAGTTATCTGGTGGCGTCCAGTTTTTGTTGGTGGAGGAGAGAACCCAGACACAATGTACCTGGGAAGAGACCACCGACCTTCCGCAAGTAAACTCACATAACGCCGCGGCCGAGATTCGAACACGCGCCGACAGGCCTTGTGATTTTGAGCCCGATGCTCTAACCACTCGGCCACGGAGGCCCCTGGGAAACTTAGAAAATATTTGACATTATCTACACTTTTCTAGTCATTTGTGAAAGTGTAGTGTCACCAGATGAGAGCACAAAAACCGAGGTCCCGTGTCACAGAAGGTGTGGCACGATAAAGATCCCTCCCTGCTCAAAGGCCCTGAGCGCCGAGCATAGGTCTAAATTTTGCAGCCCTTCACCGGCAATAGTGACGTCTCCATATGAGTGAAAGATTCTCGAGCGCGACGTTAAACAATATAAAATCAATCAACCAATCCTTAAATCCACCGTAGTGTATCCATTTGATATAGATTTGATGTCTTTGATATTGACTAGCTTTGAGTCTGATTACACAAACTTTACAATGAATGCATAAAGGTTTTAAGAGTGTATATTGAACTTTCATAGTAAACAAAAGATAATGGATAGCAAAATATTAAAGTTTATTAAGGAAAATGAAATGGCCTATTATATTCATAAATTGAACAGTTTTGTAAGCAGAACTATCAATGGAAGAACGCGAAGCAGCATTTTATGAGTAAACACTAAAGTATCTTCTCTTTGTAACATGTTAGCTAATATTAATTTATATATACGTCTGTATATGATGCTGATGTACATAGGTAGCAGATGAAAAGCCAGAGCTAGCCACGGCACCACGCTCTCCAAGATGGCCAACAGATTCGGAAGCGCTGTGTTATTTATATCATGTTTTTTGGTTGCCGGACAATTTTCTCAAAACCATCACGAACAAATTTATCAGCAGTACGCCATTGTTTCGACACAGGAATCGCCAACGACATCATGCTCGATAACAGGAAGAACAGAGAGCAACACGCAGTGTTTCTTGCGTTGTACAATGACGTCAAACATCCGGTTTCTGTTCAGTCGTGATGACGATACAGAGAGCTACGCCTGTTGTTATCTCCCTTTATCGGGATCTGTTCTTAATGGTTCCCAATGGAAATCTTTCCTTGAAAGTGAGTCTTCATTACTTACTTATGCAGATCCAATAATCTAAAAAAAAGTTTAAAATCACAACGCCACCGCACCCTACAGTTACAGAGTGATTCTCGTTCTCGTGTTTGTGTCAATCTGTCTGATGATATGACTGCAGTCAAAGATAGCTGACATGCTATTTCAAATATCTTGTGAAAGAGACCATTGAGACCTACAGATAATGACCATGCAAAAAAATATATCCAAATACAATTAGTTTGTTTATTTTAGGTCTTTTAAAAAACAAATTCATTCGTATTAAGATATGATCAGTTGTAAGTGAAGTGCCACAAATTAGACCTATGCTTAGCGCTCAGAGTGGTAACAGTAAGGATTCTTTATCGTGCCGACGTCTTTAAGGTCATATCCAAAAGGCCCGCGACGGAGTAGTCACTATCTATATTTGCTTTGTAGCTATATAAAAAAAACATGGACATGAGGGTAGGGGTACGAGGTTGAACCCAAGACCTCACGATTATAAATCATATCTGTAAGCTAGCGCAACAAGCCGTATTCGTTTTTGAATACATGTACTTCAAATTTAGTAAAGGTTAGGTTGTGTAGTATGGTATGATAGACTTGATGAATTTTATACATGGCTCAAGTTGTTAATTTGTCTAGGGGTTCCTGCCTGGTGATTTCTGTACACGGTCCCTTTACCATGGCAGGCCTTGGCACAATAAAGAATCCTCACTGCTACGCCGTGAGAGTCAGGCATGTGTCAAAATTTGTGGCACAATTCCTTCAGCTGTTGGCATCCCTATACAAACAAGCAGTTTCATGTATCTCTGTCGCTAATAATCTGCCCTTGGATAAAACTACTATGTGCCTGTACTGATTTTGAACAATCCTATAGAGTTATTTGCTATGAAAAGGCTAAGATAACTAACAGTATTCAATCTCATAATTCCTATAGGAAATACAAATCAGAGAGATGGACAAACACGGACACAAAATTTTGTAAATAGATATGTCTTCTCCAGTCATAGAATTTTCTGTTTATGAAATTATTAGAAACTTATGTAGCGCAGTTTTAGAATTTATATTTGGCAAAGGAATGACGGTGGGCAAGGATTGTCTTATTTATATGCAGAGTACAAAGGCGCCATTCTGGTCGTGTAAATTTATTGCTGATGCTTACACGTATGTTACAGCTGAGACAAGGTAAGACTTCAGCCGGATTGATTGATTGATTGTTTTACGTCCCGTCGAGAATTTTTAATTCATATTGAGACGTCACTCATATGAGTGAAATATTGAGACGTCAATATTAGCGCTAAGCATAGGTCTAAATTTGTTGCACTTCACCTACAGGGTATATAGCCCTAATTAGTCATGAATACCGGGTGTGTTTTTATCCCTTTAGGATATCCGTAGTTTTAGTGGGTAACCATTTAGAATAGACCAATTTTAGTGAGTACTGAGAGACATTTAACCTTAGTTTTAGTGAATACCCAGGAGGCATTTATCTACTTAAGATATTTCCAGTTTTTAGAGATTACTAAGGGTACTTGTATTCAGTTAGGTTTTTTTTATTTAGTTAGGTGCTTTTATTTTTTTACCGAGGTGTTTATCACTATAAACCTAGTGTATATATGTCTATAAGTTAAATATATACCAATAAATACAAGTTCTCAAACACTGCCCTGTCTAAATGAGTATATTTTACCATTTAGATAACACTTTACAAAATGTCTCGTATAGCTTTTTCTCTCGGGAATTTGCGATGGTTTAACGGTTTTTTAAGCTAGTAACTGGATTAGCAGTGTTTATATGGGAGAGGGTATTGTAGTCGCCCATTCGGGCACTTAAGGGTCTTCCAGTTACCTCCGTTTCATCCTTATCAACTATGCCCCCCCCCCACCTCCCCCCTTCTCACGCCAATACCCCCTCCCACAAGACGGAATACTAAATGTACATAGATAATTTATACATATTCCAGTTTCATGTCTATCACATTACAAAGAGTACAAACGTGATGACGTCAGGATATGTCTTGCCTACAGCGACAGATCCATGGCTTATCCCGATGCCACGAGTTCCTGCCACACAGAGGGCGGATAGCTCATAAAAGTAGATTCACTAGACAAGTTCAACATCTTAAAAGACTTTCTGAGTACGTAGTCAGTTCTTTATTCTGTGAAATATCAAAATGTGTATAATCCGAATGATACGGGGCGCCAAATGAAACTCTTGTGATTTTGTACGGAAAACTCAATTTTGTGCTCATGAACAAAAGACAGTTTAACAAAAATTATAACAAATCACAAAAATCAATTTGTTATTTAATGAATGACTTTTATTATACGTGTACAACCTGGGATGAGTCAGTTTACGCTGTATAAATCCGCTAAGGGAATTGTGCTTCGCGGATTACACAACAGTGTATGTGAGTACAACCTGAATTGGGTCAGTTTACATTGTATAATTATTCGCGGATTATACAACAGCATGAACTTCTCCAACCCAGGTTATACTCGCATAATTTGCCCCCAAATTAAAGTCATTAAAGTCATTCCTTATAATTTAATGATAAAAGACAAAAGTACTAATATTTGTTTATAAAAATGTACATAAATACTGAAAAATACGAATCATTTGCGCCGCGATTCACTTAGCAGCCACAACGAAGTGCGTTATATATGTAGCGTTTAGCTTTGTTCAAGACAGCCACCTTAAAGTTCTACGAAGCCCATGTAGCAAATTTACTACGAACTTCATACAAGAAAATATGTGTAGGCTATACATACAGTGTATAGTTTGCTGCTTTTTAAAGATCGATTTTAAGTCGCTCCGATAGATTGAGAAAGTACAGGAAATGGCACTGTTGGTGGCCTTCCCAAAGCAAGTTTTCAAATGTCAAAAAATGCAATTATTTGCGACTTTTAAACCTACAAAAATTGCTACTACATGAAAACTTACCCTTGCATACAGCATTGTCGCTGGTACTAAATCCGACATGAAAATACATAGGCAAGTGGCTAACAGCGATACACATGTCAATGTGAGGTGACGTCATCTGATAAAATGTGACGCATTTTTGGGGGGGGGGGAGGGGGGGTTGTTTTTCCCCAGTGAGAAATGTACTTCAAAATGAACAGAATAATGTTTACAAGTTTTTAGTAGATCATTCATTTGAATAAAATAGCTTTGTTTTCATCTATTATTCGAACATTATATGCAGAGAATGTATTGATGTTTTACACAGTCAATTGTGTACTAAGTAAATTCTATACGTCTTGCTTGACAGAAGATAATCTGTGTATTAAACCGAAGTATCTTATTGCACATGTTGAGTATATATTCCATAGAAGGCCCAAAACTGAACTTTGTCAAGACAAAAATGATTGTGTCCAGTGAAAGATCACTTTATGTAACAAAATCTATTCCGAGTCTGATTTTGATTACAAAAAGATCAAGTCTCAAATGGCGCCCCGTAAATGAAGAAGATCTGTAAAAGCAAAAATAAGAGACTCGGTATGTAAATACTTCAAATTTTAATTTATCCCTTGATGAACATTTCTTCTTTAACAGAAATATAACAGTTTATTATAAAAAAAAAAAAACATCTGATGTATTTTATGTGAAAAAATATTTTTACTTAATAAATTTCACATTCCTTTTTCACATAATTCTCATGACTTTTATTTGCGTTTGTTTTATTCTTGGACTATTATTTTATTATTGCCATTTAATGAATACGGATACATCACCTGCGTTTCGCATTTTAGACGCCACTACTAACTTGACAACAGCAGAGGTGTGGATCCAGGGGGTCGAAGTAAATGAGGTGTGGCGTTTCCATGACGACACTCCGTTTGTTGATCATTTCTGCCCTCCATTCGAAACAAATAAAAAAGGCGAGAATCACATGAGGCTCATTCCAAGACAAAACTTTTCCTGATATGATATGAGCAAAAGTGGACGTTATAGTTTTGTTTGTGAAATCAGCTTCCTTCCTACTGACACAAAGTAAAGCATGGCACCAGAATACGATACATCGTCTAGTACTTCTTATGACGTTAGAAACTGGATGGTCCACGTCACTGAATTCATTAAACAATGACGTATCTTCAGTTATCCGCTAGCCCCAAGATCAATTTCCTTGTCACGTGGTAATTTCCTTACTGATTTTAACAAATGAGAATATTGTACGAGTATGCCAGATCAGAATTTTACAAAAATGATCCATTTCGTTAAAACTGGTGACATTGTTTTAAGGAAGGGGGGTGGGGGTCCACGCTGGCTGCAGGCTTGCATGTACAGTTTACGTATATGTGTAAACGTCATAGTTAGGCCTAATTGAGGTATGTCACACTTTTCTTATGTCGGCATTACTAAAATAGTTTGTTTAGCAACATGCACTGTCCATCTGAATAAAAACTCGTCCAATAATGCTGATTTCAGTGGATGAAAGGTTTTACTATCTTTCCTATATCTGTATTCTCTCACCTGATCTGCAGGTTCCTTGTCAGAAATGCTGAAAAATTCTACTCTGTGATGCAATAAGTACTCGTACAAAGTGGCAGTGTGTTTACTTTTCTTTTAACCAATAGATTAAACGGTAAAGAAAGCGATCTATGCATAGCCTTAGAGTTTCGATAGTTTGTTCAACCAAGTCACATTTCATGTGTCACATGATTTTATTGTCGTCTGCATTGTAAACAAATCTGACCGACATAAACAAAATGGGGCTCAAAGGCAAAGGGTTAAGTAACGAAGTAAAATAAATGCATGGAAGTTATTACAAGCAGGTAAAACCATCACGTTACGAGTTAGAACCCTTGGGAGTGTCCTGGACTGCAATAGGAAGTTTTGCGAAGCGTGAAGAACGCCGAGGTTCTAATGAAAAATGTCCCTAGACAAGGCGGTGACATCTACCGTGACAGTCCAGGATTATCGGACAGCTAGAACGGCTGGTAAAAAACAAACAAAACAGAGAGTTTACTGGAAAACAGGCGATATTCAAAAGAACTGTGCAATTACACTTACACAAAAATAGATTCGAGAGACGAGTTGCAAAGAGAAACTTGTGATTAGAGGGGTGAACGGGAAAAACCAGTTATCTTGGTGTTAAGAAAAAAGGAAACAGAAAGTTGACAACTACTGGACAAGAGTTATGTTCTCAGTCGAGTCCAAAATAGTTGTGGGACAAAATGCCGGTATTTATATTTGGAAAAATCGAGACAAAGGTTGGAGACCAGACTTCGTGGAAGCACGTTGTGCGAAGCCATTCTACGAAGTTATGAATTAGGTTGCATTGCATGGCACGGGGTCGGTACTATTTCAGCCATGGAAGGCAATATCAATGCAAAGAAATACCAGCAAACTCTGAATCAACAATTTGTGGCCGGTTATAGACCGGCATTTTCCAAATAACCAAGATGACATTTTCAAGATGACAATGCGTCATTTCACCGTGCACATTCAACCTAAAATTGTATTAATAGAAATGGCATAACATTATTGAGTTAAGTCCTGACACCAACGCCATCGGAAATATATGACTACAAAAAACAAAAGAAAGCCACAGGGACTTGTTGGTAGGATAGAGAACAAGGACGATCTGCTCCGTAAAATTCATAGTATCTGAAAGTTCATCACACCTTAGTATGTCCCGAGTTCATACCCGTGGATTCTGGTACGCCGCCATTTTGCACGAATACTTATTGCGTCATACTGTATAGATTAGGAAGACATATCTACATATATTTACAAATGTTGAATTATATCAAATAGCAAAAAACTCTGTAGAATTCTTTAAATCAGTACGTGGTAGTTTTATCCAAGGGCAGATTACTAGCGACACATGAAACTGTTTGTTTGCTGGATTGCATCCCGTTTGAAACTTGTTTAATTATATAGGAATGCCATCAGCTGTAGGAATACTGTCACACATTTTGACACATGCCTCTCTTGTGAAACATATAAAATATGATTTCAATTTCTGTTGCAAAAACATACGTAAATAAATCAATATTAAGCAGATGTCAAGTCTTTGTGTGACACAATAAGCATTGCATTGTGTTGAAACGCGGATATTGCTTGATTGCTTTTTAATGGGAAACAAAAACTACAATAAGTTGCTTGGTCTACATTTTCCTGATATTTCATAATTTAATTCTTGGTTTATTTTTATCAATCGTGTAAAAGTTGATTAATACAGGAAATAGCACTGCTAATTATGAGACGTTGACAGGTACAAGTGAGTGTAAGGAACGATAACTCTGGGTAGAGATCGTTAAAAATGGGAAAATGCAATACAATCATTATCCGTTCTTGATTTTTTATTCTTTATAGGGAATTGATCACTGTTCAGTATCTTCACCTTTTGCGCTAAAGAACTTTGTTCGTTTATATATCATCTGTGTTTTCGCCGTGGGGATCCGGGTTAGAATAGATCCTCAGTACCCCTTGCTTGTCGTAAGAGGCGACTAAATGGGGCGATCCTTCGGATGAGACCGAGAAAACCAAGTCCCCGTGTCACAGCAGATGTAGCATGTTAAAGATCTGTCCCTGATCAAAGGTCATAGGCGCCGAGCATAGGCCTAAATTTCACCGGCAATGGTGACGTTTCCATATGAGTGAAAGATTCTCAAGTGGGACGTTAAACAATAAATAATCAATCAATCATATATCGTCTGTGAATCACGTGGTCAACAAAAACGATCGCAACAGTCCTTAAATTTCATAAGAGTACCCCCGCCCCCAAATCCTTTCATGGCTAACGGTAGTAGATGTCCTCTCGCCAAACGTTCGCCATTAGAAATGAAATTTAGCAAAGCAATCGCGTCTAACGTTATTTACTCTTTGATTTGTAAAATTACTTTATCTGCTCAACTCCAACTACTTTCCAAGAAAAAGATCAAATTCTCAAAATTCATCTGCTAAACAGAGAATATGATGCTTGCAAGATGCACGAATGACTGAAAGTCCCTCCTTCTGTACAAAGAAAAACCTCAAAATGACATTCAATGACAACAACAAACAAAACGTACGAGGTGTTGACTGAAGTCATTTGATTCTCAAGGTATCAACAAACCCACTAATTTTACCAGGATAGATATGGGCTAAACCTTCACCAGATATGAGCTCAATCTACTCCTTTCAGCTTTGATTATTTCAGCAACACTGTAGGTGTATTTTCCATTTCATTTCCAACATAAAAAAACCTCTTTACTAGTTTTACATGCTAAATTACTAGATTATATACTAGTTGACCGGACGGCTTTTCTTACGCGTTGCACGCACCCTCCATGGCAGAATAATCCATCAAGTGACCCAGACCAAGGACAGACAAGAATTTCATCAGTTATGTATTTTGTGATTCGATGTCCTTCTGCACAAGACATGATCAGTGTGTGATGTGTGATAATTTTTTGTCTTGTTAGGCTGCCAATACATTGTTTCATGCGTTGGTCCACTATGTTTATTTCTATTGTCTTTTTAACTTTATAAATTTTCTCACACTGCTTAAAAAGGAATCCTACAAGGTACGAGTTAATTTATGTACCGATTACTATGGCGGCAGAAGAAAGTTGTTTTGGTTCTGTACATGTGGATACGGGGTATGCATCAATACCAGGTTATGACAGGTTAATGAAAAATGCTCTGTTTTCTCCATACTTGTATTTCATATTGTTGTAGTGAAGAAATTAGGGCCCCAAAATTACATGTCATCCATATGTGCAGGTGTGCTGCACAAATCATGCTATGAGCAGGCGCCCCCTTCTTGCTTTGGTTTTTATCTCATTTGAGCTAAATCCACACCACCTACACACCATCAGAGTACCGTGTGAGGGGATTTAGACACAATCAAGAACCCTGTCTGCCCTTCCTGAAAATCTACCAACATCTGGGGTCATCTACCTTCCCCTCTGGCTACATACCTTTTACTGGACCCTATAGCTTTTAGTCTGAATTTCTTTAGCAACTGACCACATGTCCTAGTTTCGCATTTTCACCCACCTATATACTAGGCATCATGGTGACACCTACATGTTGCACATCATTTTGTTTTTTCACCAACCACTCAGCTACACTTGACATGTATCTTAAATTATTCTACACATTTTTACACCTGTCATCTCACTTCAGATATGGGGTATCTACATTTTTTTAAGAAAGTTGAACGGGTCTATAGTGCGAAACTGTTCTCTGCTACCCATGATTAAATAACTGGTCCTCATTTGAGAAGTGTTACGTCACCCATTATTCCTTCGCGCTTTGTGGATCAGCTCATTGGACAAATAGGACGTGCGCTAATTCCCCCCTAGAAAACATCGATTAGCAGGCTAAAACCAATAAAGATGTAAGCTGCAGTGAATAGCTTGTAGATTTAGTGTTCTCTGGTTTGTATATATTTTACATATGTAAAACTTGTTCGTGTGTCTTGATGAAGGAACAAGTTATCATTTTTGTATTTGACCATGTACCCATTCTGTGCAACGACACATTTGGGGGTATATATAAGTTATATATATATATATATATATATATATATATATATATATATATATATAAGTTGGCCTATTCACAGCATGCAGTCATGTGAAATGTATTGCATTCAATATAAGGCTTGCTATTGAATTGTCTTACATTTATGTAATAATACATCGTTATCCAGTGCTTTCATTGTGCACAACACCCACGATGACAATCGGACATTTTTAAAACTTTGCAGGTTTAAAGGTGATATACATTGTTTAACATTACATTGTACAAAACGTTCTGACAGTGGGTACTGTTCGTAGACCAATGTTCACCCGTGCTCATCCAATATGGGGTATACTCGCAAAATATCATTAAAGATTGGTTGTTTTTTATTTTTTTTAATTGGAAGTCTTCAGGAAAATAAGTTACGAAAAAATATGCTTCATTTGGTTAACTCATTAAGTCGTGGATAAAGATCATTGCTTTCTGATACATCTGATACATGAAATATCTGCATAATTTGAAGACAATTTTTTAGAATGTTGCAAATGACTATCCTTGTACAATAAACATGAATCATTAAATTTATTTTCTGATATTTGATAGCAGAAGAAAACACAAAAATAATGAACAGTACCGAGTATCTGTTCTTCCGTAGGCGGATATTTACTCAGTTTGATAGATTTTTTCGAGTCGACGCTGTACGATGGTATCGTAAATAATCAGACTTTATACTTGATCCCCAAACTCCAGAAAACCCTTACATTGCTGGATCTAGTAAATGCTCTACCAGGACCCTATCTCTGCTCCTCACGAAAATATTAACTGCTGTGAAAGAGAAACTTCAAACGTACTATGCCACTACATATGCTAGAAGTGGTGGAAATCAAATGTGGATTCTTAAAACTTCTAAAGAACGTTTATTGAATTTGAAATCAAAAAACTGTTCACGAATTCACAACATTAAAACGTATGATTTTACAACTCTTTACACGACCATACCTCACAATAAATTAAAGACTAGATTTTTTGACACCATAGACAGTTGTCAATAAAAATGGTAAAAGGAAATATTCATATTTAGAGATTGGTCATCCCAAAAAATTATTTTGTTAAACACCACCCTGATTCCACGCACAAGTATTCTGGAGTTGATATTAAAAAGATGCTAGAGTTCCTCATTGACAATATTTTCGTAGTCTTTGGTGATCAGGTCTTCCAACAGGCTGTTGGAATTTCCTTAGGCACGAATTGTGCTCCTTTGTTAGCTGACCTATTTTTATATTCTTAAGAAGGAAAATTCATTCAAAAGCTTCAACACGAGAAGAAAACCTCCCTTCCTGTGGCCTTTAATTTGACATTTAGATATATCGACGACGTTTTGTCTATTAACAATGATCATTTTTATTCATATGTCTATTCGATATATCCCAGTGAGCTTTAAATAAAACACATCGCAGGGTCGTCTACTTCTACTTAAATATTTTACTGATAATAGATGCCGGCGGCAAACTAACACCTCAACATTATGACAAATGGGATGATTTCAATTTCTCCATCGTCAACTTCCCTTATTTATGTGACAATATTCCATCATCACCTGCATATGGTGTTTATATCTCCCAACTGATTCGATACGCAAGAGCTTGTTCTGCTTATGATCAGTTTTTAAATCGAGGCGGGCTGCTGACAAAGAAGTTGATGTTACAGTAGTTTGTAGTCTCGTCTAAAGTCCGCATTTCGCAAATTTTATGGTCGTTATAACGGTCTAGTTTGCCAGTACAACTTACCATTAAGTCAAATGCTGTATAATGTTTTTCATAACAATTGTTAGGCCGTTCTTGGCAGACTTATTCTGACTGCTCCGTTTACCTGATCGGAATATAGGGTTCACGGCGGGTGTGACCGGTCGACAGGGGACGCTTACTCTTCCTAGGCACCTGATCCCACCTCTGGTATGACCAGGATCCGTGTTTGCCCATCTCTCTGATTTGTATTTTCTATAGGAATTACGAGATTGAATACTGTTAGTTATCTTAGCCTTTTCACTTAATCTATGGAAGTTATTTTCATGTGAAACATATGCAACCCAGCGACTTGTCGTACTCACAGACCAAACCAGAAATGGCAATCGCGAAATTGTGACCTCGTAGAATTAATACGTCAACAGTATATATGTATGTATCAACTAGAAGTGTTGGGGACGAATAGTGCCTACACTAACCACGTCACGTTCTTGATATACAATATTATTTTTACATCCATACGTTTTATATTTTACGGTGCAACTACCTTGAATTCAGTTTATGTCAGTGTAAAATGACTGACGACATCTACCGTGGTAGTGATGTATGTATTAGAATTGTTTTTGATTCTTGTTTCTGTCTATTTGATGTATATTAAGCTTAAGATTGAGGGTGTGTTTTTATCTATACTGGGATAAATTCAGATGTTTGATTATAAATTCTTCTTATTATCATCATTATCATCGTCATAATTACAAATCCTATGTATCAAATAAAGTAGTTCTAAGAGAACCGTGTTTGTTGGGGGATTTTTTGTTTGTTTGTTTGTTTGTTTGTTTGACTTTTTTTTGACATGTGCGTTGTTTATCGAAATTGAAAGGTTTGGTTTTTCATTTTTATTTCTTTCATGGGTCTGTAAAAATGCAGGACCCCAATGTATATATTGATTGATTGATTTTTTGTTTGTTTGTTTTACATCTTCACTTATATTGAGACGTCACCAACTGTAAGTGAATTTTCACAAATTTAGACCTATGCTTAGCGCTCAGGGCCGCAACAGTGAGGGTTCTGTAACGTGCCAACGCATACCGTGACACGGGACCTCCGTTTTTAAGGTCATATCTGAAAAACCCGTGATTCTCACTTCTAAATGCCGAGCGTTTGGCGAAGGAGCAATCACTACCTATTTTTCGTCTTAGGTTTGACGCGGCCATGGCACGAGCGAGGCTCGAACTCATGACCTCCCGGTTACGAAGCGAACGCTCTAACCACTGAGCTACCGCGACCGGTCCGATGTATTGAGATAGATAACATGATATACATGATAATGATATTGAACACCAGTTTCTATAATATATTTTGATATGAAACCTCTACTCAGCGAAAGCAGAAAAATGTTCTACTGATTTTAAAACTAAATATGGTAACGTTGCTAAAACAAATTATTTCATCTATGCCTTGTATTAAGATCATTATTTTAAAATGAAATCCCACAAATTTTGACATGTACACTGAAGGAAACGATTGAGGGTACTTTATCATGCTCACGCCTACATTGATACGGAAACTTCGTTATGTCATATCCTAAAGACTCGTCACTTTCACTACTAATGCATGGCGCTTGGCGAAGGAACAATCATTTATACTTTTTGTTTTAAATTGATGCAGCACCGGGAGCAGGAATCGAGGCGAGCGTCCTGACTACTACTGATAATTGAAATAAAGCACTTAGCTTTGCTGTAATGGAATTCAAAGGATCCCTGCATGAACTTGTCGTTCAATCGAATGCTGTGATGTATTCCACACCAATTGTTCGACCGTCCTTCCTTTCTGGTTTTGATGGCGAATTACTTCTTTCACCTCAAGCTGCTGCTATCTCTGCATGAGTGAATATCAAGACGCAACCAAAAAAAAAAATGTAAACCTTTATCAAAATTGAGGACTTATTGAGGATGTGGGAGGTCAACAAGAGATACTTACTCCTCCTAGGTACCTGATCCACTCCTGGTGTTTCCATTGGGCCCGTGTTTCCCTATTCTAAATTTCGTATTCTTTCTAAGAGGGGCCTCCGTGGCCGAGTGGTTAGAGCGTCGGGCTCAAAATCACAAAGCCTCTCACGTCTGTCGGCGCGCGTTCGAATCTCGGCCGCGGCGTTATGTGAGCAAGTTTGCCAGTTTACTTGTGGAAGGTCGGTGGTCTCTTCCCAGGTACATTGTATCTGGGTTCTTTCCTCCACCAACAAAAACTGGACGCCACCAGATAACTGAAAAATTGTTGAGTGTGGCGGAAAGCAATAAATAATCAATCTTTCTAAGATTTATGAGATTGATCACTGTTCGTAATCTTCACCTTGAACTAACTTTGTATGTTAAAAGAAGTAACTTATCAAGATAAAATGTTATCTTACAAAATACTCTAACAATACATCGATTTATTCTACAACTATTTTATCTGATGTTTAATTTTACCAGCGGATTGTACAAAAATTCCGTACGCAGAGCACAAAACTTGAAAATTATTCAACAGTAAATTTTCAGCGTGTATCTACTTTATTTTTCGACAAAAGCAATATTAAGTGTTGTAGTATAGGTTTGATTATTGGCTCATTATCAAAATCACAACAAGAGTAAGGAAAGTACAGAGAAAGAAAATATTCGGTACTTTGTGCACTACAGACAGTCGCCGGATAGCTGAAAAATTGCTCAGGCGACTATAAATAAAAAAAAAAAAAAAACAAAAAACAAAAAAAAAAACTTCACCTACAGCTGGTGACGTCTCAATATGAGTGCAAAATTCTCGACGGGACGTAAAACAAACAAACAAACAAACTAAGAAGTCCCCCGCTCACCCCAATCTGTTAAACCCAAAGGGTGGTCCTTTGACATTTTTACTCCCAAATCAGTAGGAATCGTTTTTGTCACATGGGTGCTCCATATGTGTGTGATATGGTGACTCTAGGTGAAAAGGATATCACGTGAGAGCCCGAAACCTTCTGGCTATAATAATGTTCAGTACACTTGACCTTTGTTCTTTTAATCTTAAAATCGATAAGGATTATCTCCGTCAAACGAATAGTCCATATATAGGTATGCTTGATTGATTGATTGATACTGTTTAACGTCCCGCTTGAGAATCTTTCACTCATATGGAGACGTCACCGTTGCCGGTGAAGGGCTGCAAAATTTAGGCCCATGCTCGGCGCTTATGGCCTTTGAGCAGGGAGGGATCTTAAACGTGCCACACCTGCTGCTACACGGGGTCTCGGTTTTTGCGGTCTTATCCGAAAGACCGACCCATTTAGTCGCCTCTTACGACAAGCAAGGGGTACTGAGAACCTATTGTAACCCGAACATCTACGGGGTGTCCATATGTATAATATAATGACCCTAATTGAACAGGATAATATGTGAGAGCCCAAAACCATATGGTTATTTTAATGTCAAGTACTCTTGATCTCTGACCTTTTGGTTTGACTTTTCGTCCCGTGTAGTAGTCCAGATGTGTGATATGGTGACTCTAAGTGAAAAGGATAACTAACATGTACGTGCCTGAAAACCATTTTACTATTTCAATGTTCCTGACCTTTGCGTTTTTGACCCCAAAATCAATAGGTATCATCCTTGTCCCATGGGAAGTCCGTATGTATGGTATGTTAAATCTATGTGAAATTGATAACACTTTAGAGCCCGGAAACCATTACGTCTACAGACGGACGGACAGTCCGATTCCATTATACCCCCACAACTTTGTTGCGGGGGTATACAAATGTACAGAATAATGGAGAAATCCTTGATACACAATAGCAATTAGCTTCACATAATAGGCTGGTATAGCACCATGATCATTTCTGAAACCAAGTTGTAACGGGTGCGGAAATGAAATGAACATTCTCGTGCAGCGATCAATTAAAAAAATTTTGAGATGGTAACATAATCGGCAATGATTAGGCCTATGTGAGAGAGTATTGTAGTCAACGCACTTGAAAACCCAAGTTTCTTCCAGCTACTTCGGTTTCCTCCTTATAAGCTACCAACCTTACGCCTATATCCCCGCTCAAGATTGATTGATTGATTGTATATAATTGTTTTACGTCCCTCTTGAGAATTTTTCACTCATATGGAGACGTCACCATTGCCGATGAAGGTCTACAAAATCAAAGCCTATACTCGGCGCTTATGGCGTTTGAGCAAGGAGGGATCTTTATCGTGCCACACCTGCTGTGACACGAGGCATCGGTTTTTGCGGTCTCATTCGAAGGACTGCCTCATTTAGTCGCCTTGTACGACCAAAAAGCTCGGATTTAGAGGAGGTGGGAGTCTTGACCCCCCGTGAATTTCCAACTGAAAGAAAGTATAGTTATCTTTCACCCTAGCATCGAGTTTAATATTGCTTCATCAACTTTCTCGATCAACTTTATTCGCTCACTGGGGATGATTTCAAATTGAAGGTCATAATATAATATGAAAATTACCGTACCGTAATTTTGGGTGCAGATTTCTCATAGTCTACTATCTGTAAAAACGTAAAAATTCCGGAGGCTTCTACCTAGAACAGACTCCAGATCCCCGGCCTTTCGGACCCCCCCCCCCCCCCCCCCGATGAAAAAAGGTGGATCCACGCCTGGACAAGAAAGGGGTACTGAAGCTCTATTCTAACACGGATCCCCACGGGGTTCCGCCCGCGAGTGGGAATACAATTATCGTAAAAATAATTTTATATATATTACACCGTTTCTTCCTTATCAACTACGCCACCCTTTTCACGCCAATACTCACTCTCACAAGATGGAATACAATTGTCGTAAACTAAATGTACATAAATAATTTATACATATTCCAGTTTCATCTCCTTCACATTACAAACCTGATGACGTCACGATGTGTCTTGCGTACAGCGACAGATCCATGGCCTATCACGATGCCACGAGTTCATGTCACACAGAGGTCGGAGATCTCGTAAAAGTAGATTCTCTAGACAAGTTCAACATCTTAAAATATTTTTGAGTACATAGCTAGAGCGATGACAGTTACATATATATGAGCGCATCCTGAACTTTTCTCCAGGAAAGTGGGTTCCATGCATTTTTAGGGATCTAATTAAAACTGGTGTAATGTTTAGTTGTGCATACAAATAGGTAAATACATTTATTCTCTACCTAGTTCAGAGGTGGTGGGTAGGACCCTCTATCCCCAATATACGAGGATGTGTCACATCCTTTACCAAAGGTTGTTACACAAAAATAATTTATAACAATCACACTTCACCTCCATAAAACTAACAAAATTGACATGGATAGAAATTAGCCATCTAAAAAAGAAAAGGCGGAGGGCGGTTTGTTTGTTTTAATAACTTTAATTTCCACAATTATTTAATTGTGTTGATCTTTTTTGAAAATCCCACGGTAGTAATGGGCACGTGAATTAAACCGGAATAGTTTTAATCTGTAATGCTACATATTATAATAGTTGTATCTGACGTTATTCAGTAATAATTAAGTGTATTCCTTTTGTGTGTTTTTTTAAACGTAAAATTCTTTGTTGCAAACTTAAGAATGAATGACTAAACACATGTTATTGCAAAATTTGATTGGTCGATGTGTTTGCAGAAATGATAAGAGGGCGTTATACACATAGGGGGACTACGAGTTAATTTCACGCCCGGTTTTCCCCGTTATATACACATTAGGCAAGAATGGTTGTAAGCGCATGCGAAGGGTCATTGTACTCGGGTAACGTTAGGTGCGCTGCAGTACGTTTTCTATGCAATAGAATTGAATGTTCTAAATAAAAGTATACGAGTTTATCAAGTAGTCTCCTTTGGGTAATGCAAAAATTATACAATTTATTATTATTTGCATCTTGAGCGATTTTTTTTTCATGGAATACTTCGAAGTACAAAACTTATTAACTGAGAGACTTTCAAAAAGCAACGCTCCATAATTTTCTGCCTCGTCTCTTTTTTTATTTCATTAATTTCGAAAATATCATATTTCTGGTATATAATCTTTGATGATTAAAGTCTTATATCCAATCTAAAACATTATTGCTATTCCTTGAAAGGAATGGACAAAGATTCAGTTTTACTTTTACCAATACCTAATATGTCCACCATTATAGCGTTTATGACGGGACGTAGGTGGTGACGTTACATCGACTGACAAATGGTTCGAATGGTTCTTTGAGGAATATACTTCCACTCTTTCAACGATGCTTTTGAATTCTGCGTCTGCGGCTGGCCACGAATGTTCAACAGAATAAGGTCTGGGACTATGGCGATACAATCAACAACATTGATGTCATTTCCTTCAAAACAAATTCCGTGTCAATCTCGCAGTGTGCGCCCGCACACTGTTCTGCTAAAAGAGAATCTATTGCCTTGTCTGTGCTGCTGTATGTCTGGTGCCAACACAACCAGCAGTACGTTGTCTATACACTGTTGGGCAGTTATGTTTCCGTGAAAAATTAGCAACTAGGAACGAAATTTTGTGTTAATTGCACCGAAATCATCTCGCTATCTCCGCCAATCTGTATCGTTTAAACACGTAATTGTCTACGTAGTGTTCATGAACCTGTCGGTAAACTCTGTCGATATTCTGCCGTCCGCATTACTGACTCTCGATTCGTAAAAATATGAAAATATGACTCGTGTCAAAGTTTGGCGTCGATTGAGCCGCTGTCGGACCCACTGCGCTCTATAATATCGATGTAAGATCTTCTGCAGATAATTTCATGACGTTTCAATATTCGAGAAACTGTTCTACGGTGAACTGCCCTACCATGTCGTACAATTGTATGTTTCACCGTCGTCGCGGCAGCCATAAATCTATTCTACAGGTGGCGTTGCTGTATGGATGCCTTTTGACGTTCTGTTGTTACGAATGGTCGACCAGAAAAGCTTTTTTCCTGCTTTTAATTTTGTATTTTTTAAAGGATTGATCATATTGATCCCAATTCACGTACTTCACCTTTTTCAAGCAATAGTCACGAATATTTTATTGATCGCACATAATGATTTCCATTTCGTAACATTAAACAACATCTAGGAACACATACTGTAATCATAGTAACGTCTAAAGCATTTCTTGATAGCACATAATGATTTCTTAACATTAAGTAATATATAGGAACACATACTTAATCATAGTGAAGTAATGTCTAAAGCATTTCTTGATAGCACATAATGATTTCTTAACATTAAGTAATATATAGGAACACATACTTAATCATAGTGAAGTAATGTCTAAAGCATTTCTTGATAGCACATAATGATTTCTTAACATTAAGCAACATACTGTAATCACTGTGAAGTAATGTGTAATATATTTATTGATAGCACATAATGGTGTCCATTTCTTAACATCAAGCTACATCTAGGAGCACATACTGTAATCAAAGTGTTGTAATGTCTAATGAACTTATTAAGATGATGCATATTAAGTACATGTGTAAATAACAGTGAGTTCTGCTGAGTTTTCGGGACACCCTTTCCAATCGGAACTCCTCAAACGCACGTAACACTAGTGCAGTAGTCTGTTACGTCTTATTTAACAAAGCATCAAATTCACTCATGGATGCCATCGTCTTACACATGAGATATACATGTATGTGGAGCGCACGAGACATTCGAGGAGTTCCGATTGACAACCCGTCCCTTTTCATCAAAGAAATCTTACATAGGCGATAAACGCAAAATGCTATAAATACTTTCGCAATGAAACTAAACTCCAGTATGTAACATTTTTACGTAAGTAAAACAACATATTTACTGAATCCATGGACAACACTGCGTTACACTTAGAGCAAAGTACGTCCACCTAGTTCTTTTATTTCGCGATTTCTTGAACGTACCCAGAGTAAAACACGTAGAAACACATTTACTGAATCCATGGACAACGCTGTGTTACACTTGGGGGAACGAACGTTCACTCAGTTCTGCTATTTCTTGAAAATACCTAGAAAATTAATTTTAATATGGGTAATGCATTTTTTCATAATAAAATACATTTTTGTTCGCCGTCTTTTGATTTATTATACACCGCATTTTCAACCTTCATGAGCCTATTGTCCATGCGGGTTACATCGTCTCTTATTGCAGATATGTTTTCATTTGTTTCTACAAATTTATCTTTAATGTCTTCTTTCAGGTCACGAAACATCTTGCTTAAAATATCTTCCTCTTCAGAATTATTTTCGAATTTTGTAAGCTGATCTATTGTCAAATTAAAACGAGAAAGAACGTTTTCAATTGGTGTCATTAAGCAACTCCCATGGTCAGTTCGAGCAACCGCAAGGCCAACACATTTCAGTACAGAAGGATTTCCATTTACTTTCAGAAAAACGAAGGAACCTGAATCCCCATCTAAGATAAAATCAGTGCATTTGTAAGGTTTTATTTCAATCTGTCCACGTAATATTTGCCTTCTGTCATTCAACACAACGCTACGTTCTTCAATTACAGCTTCAGCATTTTCAAAATGAACATGTCCCCGTGTTAGCCCAGAAGCAGCTCCAACTTTCAGTACCATTCCTGATCTACATTCCTCTATAGTTGCTGTTTCGCCATCGATGAAAGATAGCTCGTCATGTTTTCGAAAATCTGTAAGATTTAACATTTTATCATCAAATAATGAATAGACAATGGCTCAAAATACGCAGTATATGTTATATTTCAGAACAATTGATATTTTATCTTACATACCTGCTTGTTGAATGTTTGATAACTTTAAATTTGAAGTAAAATGTCCGCTCTCTGGCAACCTGTCTTGTACTTCAACCAGAGCAGCATCGACAGTGACATCACCATCAGCGTTGTCCCAATCGAAAGCGTATTCTGTCACATGTCCAATAGTGTGTTTGTTTTCCCTGTTATCTAGGAGGCATACACGCATTTTCTTGTTTCTTAGATTCTCTGTTCGATTGTCCAAAGAAGTAAGTACGTGGGCGCAAGTTATGAAACATTTTCTTTCAGCATCTATATCAATGAAACCGCCCAATGTGCCAGTTTTATTCCCTTCTGTTAGTCCTATCCTATCGCCCATTTTTAAACCCTCATGACCGACAGCAAGAGTCACAGCACTTTCTCGGACGTCAACCGGAAACCCCCCAATTTGTGTTGGAAAGAGTTTTTCACCTGCGGGAATTATTCCTTTGACTCTACAATAAATAACTACCGATTTCACATTTTGGGTTGATCGTTGATTTAGCGTGCCATATCCTATTGATTTGACTGATGATGTTGATACAAGTGTAATATTGCTGTGATGTTTTATCAATTTGTGAATATCTTCTTTCCTCAACTTCAAGTCACATGAAATATCACTTTCGAGACGCATCATTTCTTTTGCTTCGGGGGAAAAATACATAACATCTCGGTAATAGATTTTTAATCCATGATATTTTTTCAAACTTCCTTGTATTGCTTCGTTTGTCTCTCTAGTTATAACAACTATTGTTTCAATGCAACTACTGTACTTTACATGTGACAAAGGTAGAAATCCAGCCCACACAGAGTGTATACTCAATATATTGCCGTATTTCATTAAAAATGTTTTACTAATTCCTCTACCAAATGCTTTTACTACATCAGTAGCTCCCCCTGATCTCAAGATATTAAGAGAAGATCTGAGACAAACTTCTGTTATTTCCTGTGGAAATAGAAACGCTATTCTAATGCACCAATTCATCGACCAAGTTAGACCCGTATCAATAAGTCTTTCTGGAAAGGTACATTTGTGGTGTTTTTCATATTTGACGAAATGAAGCAACTGACGGGAAACCGTGTGTACAATTTTTCCTTGATTGTTTAGAAATGTTTCATCATTCAAACAATCAGCCAATAAGAGGCAGAATGCTAACATTTTGCTTTCACGTATCCCTCTCAGTCCTTTTGGATAGACAGCAAGGTCAAGATAATCAAGG
Organism: Ostrea denselamellosa; assembly: GCA_024699665.1. Taxonomy (NCBI): domain Eukaryota; kingdom Metazoa; phylum Mollusca; class Bivalvia; order Ostreida; family Ostreidae; genus Ostrea; species Ostrea denselamellosa. The sequence continues at coordinate 1,602,767 of JAMZEH010000074.1, read as the reverse complement.
GCATGTAAGGATTTTAAATGGTTTTCTTGATATTGTGCTGTACCCCTGTACAGTATTTCTGGTAGGGACCCGGGATAGCCCTGTTCTTTGCACACGGCTATTATTGTTTTGATAGCTGTCGTGGTACTTTCTTCGTATTGATATGTACTGTTTGCAAGCACAATATCTAGAGGTGTGAAATTTTCAAATGTTCTCTGGCAAACATCAAAGTCCTTTAAATCATTTAACAAAATCTTGATTGCTCTTTCATTTCTAGCCTCGCAAGAACAATGCAAAGCGTTGTATCCTCGATCATCGTTTTGGTATTTTAGTTCAGGTAGCACTTTTGCGATATATTTTAAAATATCTGTATTACTATTGTAACACGCTAAATGTAAAATTGTTTGCTTATTCGTTGAGATAACATAATGGTCAATCTCGATATCTAACAGATATTGAATAACATCCAGAGAAGCGTTGAGTGCACTCATATGTAATGCCGTTTTTCCTGTGGAATCACGTCTTTCAAGTTCTTGCGGATACCTTTGACACAAATAGCTAACAATATCAACCGAACTGTGTCTACATGCAATATGGAGGATGCCCTTGCCGTCTGGTAAAGTCTGATGAGTGAAACATTGCATATCATCAAGATATTTCAGAGTTTCTAATGATCTGCCTTTCGCAGAGCTCAAAATTGCATCATATCCATTATTATCTTTTGTCTTGAGAAGTTCTGGGTATTTACTGAACAGAAAACGTACAGCTTTTAAATTCCCTGAAATACAAGCTAAATGCATTGGGATTTGTCCTTCTTTAGTACGCTGTCGGACATCAAATCCTTGAACTATTAGATACTGCACAATATCTAGATTTTCATTGGCAGAACTCGTGCAAGAGTGAAGCAAAGAATAACCTTTTCTTGTTGCCACATCTTTCAAATGCAATGTTAAACGCATAACAAATTCAAGTGTCTCTAGGCTTCTGCTCATGGAAGCACAATGCAGAACACTTTCGCCTCTATTTGATAATATTTCGAAAATATCATGGAACGGACTCAATAATTTGATAGCCTCTAAATTACCACTAATACACGCTGTATGTGCTGCAGTCATTCCGTGTTTATCTTGAAAGCGGATAATGTCTGAGAGATGTTTTAATATATACTTAACAACGTCATTATTTCCATTGCTACATGCAAGATGTAACAAAGTTTCTCCATTGTTTGTTTTGTCATACGGATTCATTTTCATATTTTCTATCAGAAAAATAAAAATATCTGCGTCTTTATTGGAAGCTGCATAGTGCAAAACAGACATTCCAGTTCTAGTTTTGACTTTTATTTGTCCAGGGACCTTCTTGTATAGCCACTTAAACGCTGAAAAACGACCAAACCTCGCCACCAGATGTAAAATCGTTTCGTTATCAACGGAGCAATCATTTGGATCCAAACCTTGTCTAATCAAACAATCCATCACGTCTACGGATCCAGATTTTGCTGCACAATGCAAAAGAGAGCAGCCTTGTTTATCTCTGAATGACGGGTCTATTTGCACATGTTTCATCAGGTATGACAACATTGGTAGATGATTGTGTCTTACAGCTGTAAACAAGGATGCAAGAGGAGGGAACTTGTCATCTTCAAGTGTAACTCCCAGATCACTCAGAAGTTGAAACATTTCTACAGAGCCTGTCTCAACTACTTTCATCACTATTTCATTTTCTTGACAAAGTCTAAGGAACAGCTTTTTCCTCAGAGAGCTGAATAATAATCGTATGATATTCAAGGATTTGGATTTTATTGCACAAGCAAGAAAATGCTCTTGTTGGTGGGGTTTTAAATTCCGACATGCTTCTTCGATTTCCTCATTTGCCAGGATCATATCGATGAACTCCTCACTATTCCATTCCGGGAGCTCTGTAACGCATCGTATTACACTTTCCGTGGCGTTAAAGCATAATTCGCGTGATATTCGCTCAACAATCCATTCAAAGATGTTATTTGTTGATATTTCTGTCCTTTCTTTCAGAAGTTTAAAATGAAAATATTGCAGTCTGTTGAGTGGAGCCAACTGAAATACAGAACCTGTATCAGTTCTTAATAGAATTGAGGCTATGTTTTCGTCTACGTTTCTGTGCAAGTATGCAAGATATGTAGTGTCATTTTCAATTATTTTTGTAAAGAACACATCCGTTAAGAGGTCAGCAATAAAAGGCAAGTTCACAGAGACATCTCTTGTTAATCCGTTTGCGGTTTGCTTGAATGTGCGATGTATGATTGCATATGTCTCATTTTCGTATAATTCTTGTAGGTTGATTTTTCCTCCTCGTAGGCAGACAACTGTAAGAACTAAGAAAAACTCGGGCTCGATACTTTCAAATCGTTTTGAAAGAATGCTATCAATATGTTCAGAAAATTCGGATACTGTCTGACAGAAATGACAAGCATTTGGAAATCCAAACGGGAATTCAGTTTTCAACAATGCAGTTTCGTCACCTCGCAGTTTCATCTGGTGTAGCCTCAACATTTCTTGTTTTTCACCGGATGTAAGACGCATTTTTGGCGAAGAGAAGTCGACAACAAACTGCTCGGAAAATCTGATATCCTCAGGAAGAAGTCGGTGAATGAAATGTAGAACTTCTTTCCTAAGAATTATAAGTAGTTTGTTAGCCTTAGTAGTACATCTATCGTGTATGTTAAAAGAAATTCCGGCGATATGGTTCATCACGTTTTGACAGAAATCTGCGGAGAAGATATCAACCTCGCAAAAATCCTGTACAATGATAAAGAAATTGTTGTCTGGGAAAATGTTGACCTGCCAGTCCTGGTGGTGTTGAACAATAAACGGTTTCATCTGCTCGTCTTTCTGAAAGGTTCTTGCGCATTGGTATGCTGTAAATCTTTTTCCATTTCCAGGAAGTCCTGTCAAAACTACTACGTTGCTTTCTTTCAATTTTTTAACTATGGCTTTGTATGCATTTGTTCGTAGGAAAGGACGTCCATCAATTTCCATCGAAATGAGTCTTTCTGAGGAAACTATAAATCAAAAACATACACTGATACTTAAAAAAAATATCAGCAATTCTTTGAAAAGAATCATAATTAATGTAACTACATCAGTAATTCCCATTCGGTGGATTCCCCTTTTTAGATAATTAAAAAAATTGGTGAATGTGACAGAAAACAACAAAACAATCAATCAATACTTTAAGTACCCCTTTCCGTAGACAACGAGTATATCACTGGATTAAAATTCTAGGCACTGCTTTTCCATATCGATGCAACGATAATATATATAATGTCGGAAATTTGACTAGTCCACTAGGAAATAATGTGAATTTGATGGGACTTTTTCCTAATACACATAGACGTAAAGACAGCCTTGGACGTCGTTCATATAAAAGACCTAGTATACACGATGTCACACTTGACTCGCTTTTACCTTACGTCACAGACAAATAGGTCCACATCAATTTCACACAAAACTCTACTCTGTTCCATTGAGAGTTTTAAATACGTTATTTGAAGAAACCAAAACTAGTCCATAACAAAAAAAAACCCATATGTGGATTTTTTTTACAACGGTCGCGGTAGCTCAGTGGTTAGAGCGTTCGTAACCGGGAGGTCATAACCATGAGCCCCGATTGTGCCATGGCCGCGTCAAACCTAAGACGAAAAATTGGTAGCGATTGCTCCTTTGTCTAACGCTCGGCATTTAGAAGTGAGAATCACGGGTTTTTCGGATATGACCTTAAAAACGGAGGTCCCGTGTCACAGTAGGCATTGGCACGTTAACGAACCCTCACTGCTACGGCCTTCCAATGCAGAGGCATGCAAGTTTGCTGCACAACACCCTTGATCATCAGTAGTATCCCTTGCAGATCGTGAGAGTGTGATTGATGTGTTTGGGTGATGAGTTTCTTTGCTTCCTCTTTAAGGAACTATACAACATGGTTTCGTATTCCTTTGTATATATGAACATTTTGATTACAAAATACAGTATTCCCCTACTTTCGTTTAATAGTATATTTTAATAGCACATAGAAGATTTTCAAAAGCAGATAGAATTTTATGGGGGGGGGGGGGGGGGGGGGGGGGAGGGGGGGGGGGTTATGTCGTGAAAGAAACGTTATGTTGCAATATCAATTCTTACCTATTCGATTTGCAATTCTATTTAAAATATGTGATCCTCCAAAGTCAAAGCTGTTTTTGCGTAAGACTGGAGTCATCATGGACGCCTGATTTTGTACCTTATCAGCAATGTATGTGATGTGCCCCCTAACTGTCGAAGAAGCACATATTCAATGCAACTTGCAAGAAATAGCACATATTCTCTCTCTCTCTCTCTTTCTCTCTCTCTCTCTCTCTCTCTATATATATATATATATATACTGAATGCATGTCACTCGAATGATTGTAATTTTAAAGGATTCTTATTACATATAACAAAAAGTGTGCTTGATGTACCTGTATCAAGTTGTTCTGACCAAACACCACTTTCATTTCTCTAAGTATACCTTCATGCCGGGTTTCCATTTCTTTTTCTATGTGATCTCGGATTGCAACATCCATCTCCTTCATATGTCGTTTTTGTTCGGCTATCTCTCTCTTAAGAAAATTTAAGTTTGACGACAAAGGAATGTAGTTCTGATGCGGATATCTTCCTTGTTCACCACCTCTATATCGAACCCTGTTCCAATGCTTATCTTCCATTCTTTTAACTTTACCAATTCAAGCTAGGGGACGATAGTTCCTTCTCATTCTTTTCTTACGTGGTTCTCATTCTATTTAAATAAAAAGATTAATATTACAAATTATATTATTCTTTCAAACCTCATTACCACTATAGCCGCCCGCGTGGCGCAGTGGTTAGAGCGTCGGGCTCAAAGATCTGATGATCCTTGAGTCGGGGGTTCGAATCCCACTGTGGGACGTGGGTGCCGGTCTTTCGGATGAGACCGTATAAACCGAGGTCCCGTGTCGCAGTAGGTGTGGCACGATAAAGATCCCTCCCTGCTCAAAGGCCCTGAGTGCCGAGCATAGGCCTAAATTTGCAGCCCTGTCACCGGTAATGGTGACAGCCGCCGGATAGCTGAAAAATTGCTCAGGCGGCTATAAACAAATAAACAAACATTACCACTATAGTCGATATTTATTGTATGGTTTATATTTTAGTTACAAACGTAAAGTACAGACGATTCTCATACTCTTATTTGTTATCAATATTCCATTAAATGAGTTAAAATTTGAACATTTTTAACTTCTTTTTTTATAACTACTTCTTTTCAAATTTGGTATGAAGCATCTTTGGGACAAAACAGACATAAATTGTAAATTTCTGGACTACTGTTATCAACCTGCGACCTTAGGAGTAGGACCAAATCTGCCCCAAAATGTCCAATCATCAAAAGTCTTCTTCTCTAGAACTGCACATTTGTAAGAAAAACTAAATGCATAGTAATATAGAGCAGAATGGCCTTTACCAGAATTGTAAATTTCATAATCTCCGGGATAGCGGTTCACATCCTAGGGTAGGGCAAAACTTAGTATATAGTTTTCAAGTGTAAAATATTTTAAAAACATCTTTCATCTCCTTTGATTGTTCTGAACAACTATAAAAAACGTAAAATTTTAGTTTCAAATGACATAGAAGGTCACAGGAATGCAGTTCAAAATATATTTTCCCCAGTGAATCAATAAAACAATCTTGAAAATATATACATGTATCGTTCTAAACGTTTTTATCCCCGTGGGGATCCGGGTTGTAAGAATACATCGTAAGAGGTGACTAAATGGGCGGTCCTTCGGATGAGACCGCAAAAACCTAGGTCCCATGTCACAGCAGGTGTGGCACGTAAAAGATCCTTCCCTGCTCAAAGGCCATAAGCGCCGAGCATAGGCTTAAATTTGCAGCCCTTCATCGGCATTGGTTCGTCTCCATATGAGTGAAAGATTCTCGAGCGGGACGTTAAACAATATTTAATCAATCAATCAATAGTCACAATTTACTTCTAATATATATATATATATATATAGATAGATAGATAGATAGATAGATAGATAATAGATAGATAGATAGACACACAACATGATATTGTGAATTATTTTTATTACCTTATAACTTCCTTTGCAACAGAGGGTTGTTGGCTCCATAACTTTCGTATGCAAATAAAATAGAATATACGAAGTTCAGTGTCCTTAATATTTCACAGCTGTCTTAATATATTTTCCATTCCATACATACGTTTAAAGGGATATGAAATTTTACTCCTCCTCGTCTGTGAATTATCTAATACGAGCTTTGTAGACACCATATATATATATATATATATATATATATATATATATATATATATATATATATATATACCCTTTTGATACCTGTGATATACAATGCTTGTCAGATATTAAATTTACACCGAAATCAATATTAGCATGTTTTAGATTACGGGTATTATCGGGTTATGTGACTGATACTATGACACTGAAAGGAGCTAAACTGAACACGCTGTATTGTGGGTATTTTTGAGTCCTGTAACTGATACTTAGATAACACTGAAATGAGATAAGGGAACTGAAGTTACTTTTTTCATCTCAATTACACAATTCTAAATTGTGTTGTTGTATTTTATATAAAAGTGATGGTAAAAATCGTAAATACTAGGCGTGCGTGGATATGGAGATTGAAAACATATTGCAATTTAAGATTCAAGTAGTCATTATGTCTGGGGCACGTTTTATTAATATCTCTTATATTTTTCATAAAAGAACATAATTTACGTAGATAAGTTTACGTATTCATTTTAAATGAACTCTCTGTGTGAATGATTGACATTGTTTTCTTGCATCTATCAGAAATGTAATGATGTAGTTGCCATTTTCATCTGAATTATATTTATTACAAAAGTCTGGTTTATCTATGTTCTTTGAGTTGCGCTATATAATCGAGGCAGGTTAATGTTACAGGGGTTTCAACAGTCTCGTTTAAAGTCAGCATTCACAATTTCTTATCCACATCAAACAATGGTTACCGTTAGTAATATATTTTTCAGTTTAATATTTGACACGATGAATATAAAAAAACAACAACATTTACGATTACAATGCAGAGCCCCAAATTGCTTCGGATTTTCAAACTTCAGTATTTAAAAATCCATTCAAGAATAGCCGGGTTGTTTTAAAGCATGTTATTTATGATGGAGACAGTGGTATCACTCATTTGCTACCAGTTGAATCTTGAGAAATGTCTATTGGGAAACATGTGAGAGGTGTTGAATATATGAAGTAGGTACCATCTATCCGCAGCATGCATAGAAATTTACGAAGTCCAAATATTTGTAATTTTTCTTTTAAAAAGTCTGAGCAAATTCAAGTTACTTCTACATCGTCAATGTGTCTACAACAACTTCACAAGGTCAAGGCTGAACGAGTTGTTTACACAAAGTAGGTGCCGTAAAGTGATGATGAAAAAAATGACTACATGTAAATTTCTCGAACAATTTTCCCAGCACTTCCAAAATGTCACGTGCATATCTTCGATGTGTCCACGACAACTCTGCAAAGTTTGGGAAATGTGAGATTAGAGGTTAGTGATGTGAGGTTAGAAGTCAGTGATGTGAGGTTAGAGGTTAGTGATGTGAGGTTAGAGGTTAGTGATGTGAGGTTAGAAGTTAGTGATGTGAGGTTAGAAGTTAGTGATGTGAGGTTATAGGTTAGTGATGTAAGGTTAGAGGTTAGTGATATGAGGTTAGAGGTTAGCGATGTGAGGTTAGAAGTTAACGATGTGAGGTTAGAGGTTAGTGATGTGAGGTTAGAGGTTAGTGATATGAGGTTAGAGGTTACCGATGTGAGGTTGGAAGTTAATGATGTGAGGTTAGAAGTTAGTGATGTGAGGTTAGAAGTTAGTGATGTGAGGTTATAGGTTAGTGATGTAAGGTTAGAGGTTAGTGATATGAGGTTAGAGGTTAGCGATGTGAGGTTAGAAGTTAGTGATGTGAGGTTAGAAGTTAGTGATGTGAGGTTATAGGTTAGTGATGTGAGGTTAGATGTTAGTGATGTGAGGTTAGAGGTTAACGATGTGAGGTTAGAGGTTAGTGATATGAGGTTAGAGGTTAACGATGTGAGGTTAGAGGTTAGTGATATGAGGTTAGAGGTTACCGATGTGAGGTTAAAGGTTAGTGATGTGAGGTTATAGGTTAGTGATGTGAGGTTAGAGGTTAGTGATATGAGGTTAGAGGTTAGTGATATGAGGTTAGAGGTTAGCGATGTGAGGTTAGAGGTTAGTGATGTGAGGTTAGAGGTTAGTGATGTGAGGTTAGAGGTTAGTGATATGAGGTTAGAGGTTAGTGATGTGAGGTTAGAGGTTAGTGATATGAGGTTAGAGGTTACCGATGTGAGGTTGGAAGTTAGTGATGTGAGGTTAGAGGTTAGTGATATGAGGTTAGAGGTTAGTGATGTGAGGTTAGAGGTTATCGATGTGAGGTTAGAGGTTAGTGATGTGAGATTAGAGGTTAGTGATGTGAGGTTAGAGGTTAGTGATGTGAGGTTAGAGGTTACCGATGTGAGGTTAGAGGTTAGTGATGTGAGGTTAGAGGTTAGTGATGTGAGGTTAGAGGTTAGTGATATGAGGTTAGAGGTTAGTGATGTGAGGTTAGAAGTTAGTGATGAGTTGTTTACACAAAGTACACTATATGAAGACGCCCGGCCAACCGCTCAGTCGGCATTCACTATACTCTAAGCCGGATAGACGTCGTGCAACCCGGCCAAATTTAATCCTGAATATATATATATATATATATATATATATATATATATATATATATATACAGGATATCGTGAGTAATAATTACCTCATAATTTCCTTCACAACTAAGAACTAAGGTTTGTTGATTCCATATATATGAAGCAAAAAATATCACACTCAAAGAGAATAGAACATAATAAGTTCCTTTACCTTAATATTTCATATCTATCTTAAACTTTTCCCAGTGCGTACAGTAAGTCACTTCTCATTAGGACGTTTAACAAAAGGTTGCGAATTCAAAGTTGTATTTCCCGTTTGTTGTAATGACTAACTAGCATGTGAAGTAAATAAAGACCAAAAGTAGATCTATTATGTAAGAGCTTTATAAACACAAATTATGTCCTATTAGTATACTTATCAATCGCACGATAACAAATTTAGATTATCGCTTGAATCACATGAATAATGTACATTCCAAATTCAAACTTAAGGTTGAAAAGAACAAGGGGTAACCTGAGTCACATTGGCCCATAGATTTCCCCCATATAATCGCATCTAAAAATTTTATCCCTTATTGTGGCTCCAAGCAACCCCCCAACCCGGGGGGAGGGGCATGATTTTTACAATTGTTAATCTGTACTATATCAGAAAGCTGCCATGTAAATTAGAATTTTTCTCGCTCAGTGAATCTTGAGAAAAAGATTTTTAAAGATTTTTCCAGCTGGCTCTGGAGTGGAAGGTATTTAAAATTTGTCAACATGTTTTGTTTTTTTTTTGGGGGGGGGGGGGGTATTATCCCTCCTTCGAAAAGGGCGTTGCCTTTAAATATATTTGAATCCCCTTGACCAAGGAATGATATGGTTGAAATTGACCCAGTGGTTCTGGAGAAGAAGTTGAAAATGTGAAAAGTTTACAAACAGACGGATGGACGACAGACAATGGGTGATCAGAAAAGCTCATTTGAGCTTTCAAGTCAGGTAAGCTAAAAAGTGTTTTACAGAAAACTGTCCCAGTGCACTTCACACTATACAACGTCACAACGGAAGAGTAAATCACGAGATACAAGTATATTGTACTATCATGTGAAAAAATAACACTTCCCGCTATCCACAATTCATTATCTTTAAGCATAAGCTATAACTAAAAAGTATTTCACACACACACACACACACACACACATTACGATTACCAAACAAATTCTATTAATACTTTTCATCGGCTCGTATTTTGGCGTACAGGGGTCATTGATGTGGGAGGAAACCGGAGGACCCGAAGCAAACCCACGCATCCGAGTGGGCCATCACAATACTCTCTCACATACAACATCGGTCTTGATGGTTGAATATCGGTGACAGCAGCGAGAAGCGAGTGCAGATGCACTGCGCTACCCAAACACTCACAGAGACTAAGCACGTGTAGTAAACATAGCTTAGTGTAACCAAATTAATAGAGATACATATTATTCTGTTACATTTCCTTTCAAATTTTAATAAAATTATTTGCTGTATGGAGAGAGAGAGAGAGAGAGAGAGAGAGAGAGAGAGAGAGAGAGAGAGAGAGAGTTATTTGCTGTATGGAGAGAGAGAGAGAGAGAGAGAGAGAGAGAGAGAGAGAGAGAGAGAGAACGAGAAGGTTTGCAATGAATAAAGTAATTAAGATTTTTATCAAAATCAAACAAACGTTACTTTAAATAGTATCGTTTTGAATTTAAAGTTTGACACTCAAAACTATATATCCCGTGATCTTTGGATAAAAAAAAAAGCACGTGTGTTATATCAAGCTGTCTATAAAGTTTTACACTTGGTGCACATTATGCAATGTAACTCAATCAAATTAAATATTAATCACGCTAATTTCGTATTTAATCATATAAAACATAAACGGTACCAAATCTGATGCACCAGATGCGCATTTCGAAAATAATGTCTCTTCAGTTGACAATCCGAAGAACAAACTTGGAAGAGCTGAAAGAACCAAAGAGTGGAGCCAAATCCGGCAAAGGATTAGACCTTAATTTTGAAATAAATTTAATAATTTTATCACAGTAAATTTCTATCCGTATTTTCATGAAAACTGTCCACCAGCATCGACCCAGTGGTTGTTTCTTTGTTTGTTTTACGTCCCGTCGAGAATTTTTCACTCATATTGAAACGTCACCAGCTGTAGGTGAAGTACCACCGTTTATAAGGTCATATCGGAAAGACCCGTGATTCTCACTTTTAAATGCCGAGCCTTTGGCGAAGGAGCAATCACTACCTATTTTTCGTCTTAGGTTTGACGCGGCCATGGCACGAGCGGGGCTCGAACTCACAACCTCCCGCTTACGAAGCGAACGCTCTAACCACTGAGCTAACGTGACCGGTCAGTGGTTGTTTGTTTGTTTGTTTTACGTCCCGTCGAGAATTTTCACTTATATTGAGACGTCACCAGCTGTAGGTGAAGTACCACAAATTTAGACCTATGCTTAGCGCTCAGGTCCGTAGCACTGAGGGTTCTTTAAGTGCCAACGCCTACCGTGACACGGGACCTCCGTTTTTAAGGTCATATCCGAAAAACCCGTGATTCTGACTTCTAAATGCCGATCGTTTGGCGAAGGAGCAATCACTACCTATTTTTCGTTTTAGGTTTGACGCGGCCATGGTACGACCGGGGCTCGAACTCAAGACCTCCCGCTTACGAAGCGAACGCTCTAACCACTGAGCTACCGCGACCGGTGTCAGTGGTTGTAGCATAAAAGATAAATGGTACCAATTTTGATGCACCAGATTCTCATTTCGACAAATAATGTCTCTTCCGTGATACTCAAGTCAAAAATGTTGGCAATCCGAAATAAGAACTAACTTTGAAGAGATGAAAGAACCAAACAATACTAAATACTGGAACCAAATCCGCCTAAGGGTCAGAGCTATGCATGGGGAGATAATCCTTAATTTTGAAATGAATTTCGTAATCTTATCTCAGCAAATTTTTATCCCTATTTCATACTAGTACCGACCCATAGGCTATACTATAAAACATAAACAGTACCAATTTTCCGGGTCTGATAGTGACCCCCCCCCCTTTTTCGAAATATTCATGATCACATGATGTGGGACTTGGAATGTCATAACAATTACAGCTCCGTAATGACATAGAAAGTTACAGAAAACTGACAAAAAATATTTCTCCTTACTGAATAAATAAATTATTAGTGGTAAAAATATATGTATGTATCATTCTACACATACTTTTGGGATCAATGTACGTCTTTAAATTCAACGACTGTCTCACATTTTCCCCTACAAAGTCTATCTCAATTTTACTTTTAAACGACAATCATGTACACGCTTCGTGAATTCCATAAAAGATGAAGACAACAAGATACTGTGAATTCTAATTACGAAAGGTTCTTAGTTCCATTTATATGAAGCAGTACATATTGCATGCAAACACAATAAAACATACTAATTTCATTTTCCTTTATCGTCTAGTCAGTCCATAAAGTAATTCATCTCACAAGGAAACTTAAGATATATGCACAAAAGTGCATGGAGTACACCAAAAAGAGCGTTAGAAAATATCTTGTAGACATAAACTACATCCTGTTTGAATACCTGTTATATACAGTGCTTGTCAGATATTGAATTTTACATTGAAATTATTTCCTAAGTCAATATTAGCATGTTTAAGATTACGCAATATTCGTTTCAAAATCTTTAACAGTTGTGTATGTATGAAAAGGTTTGTCAAATGGGTTAACGGTTTCGTGTTTCCTTCGACATTGTGCATGTAGACAACACATTGTACTGTGGGTATTATCGGGTTAAGTGACTGACACTGAAAGGAGCTAAACGGAACTGAATTTATTTATTCTGTTTTCATCATCATTATAAAATTGTACACAATTATCTTATAAAGGAACATAATTTTCATAGTGAAGACTGTTTGAATTCATTATATTTTTAACTGTGATGATATTTCTAAACGTACTTGGTTTGGTGATAAACATTGTTTTCTTGCATCAATCAGAGGCATCAATACATATTAAATGCGAAAATCGTAGAAGAGGAGAAAGGAAATTGACATCATTATGAATCGTTTGGCGCTGAATGCAAGGTAGTATGCAGCCCTGCAATCAATACAAGAGGTACTGGCACGGGAAAATTTAGTAAAATATTGGATGTTCAGATGAACCTCCAATCCACAACCTTTTGTCAGTCGTTTAGAACATGCATAAAAATGAGCATGACAGGCAATTTAGATGTAAATATGAGAGATAAAACTTTGACTAAGTTATTCCTAGACGGTAGAGGTCTATGTATTGTATTAAATTAAATTTTTCACCGAAATTGCAAGCGATGCAGCTGTTAAAAACACAAGATGACAGCGTGATATACCTTGTGAATAGTTTGTTTGCGGGAAGCCATTTTTATTGTACATATTTAAAACGTCGATAGCCTGTAGAAAAGACAAGGTGAACACCCGACATTGGTTTCACTTATTGATGCATTTCAGCTTCCATAAGATTTCCTTCCAAATATGCAGTCACATCATTCAATATACGTATTAAAATGAAATGGTGTGGAATAGATAGCGTACTAGATTACTGAAAACGAAAACGCTTCAGATCATTACAGCAATTATATGTTGTATCACTATGTTGACATCACAGACAGTTGCTTTGTCCACAAACGGGATAAAAGGAAATATTCATATCTAGTGATCAATCATCCCCAAAATTAGTTTGCTAAAAACCACTCTGACTCCACGCACAAATACTCTGAAGTTGATATTAAAAAGATGCTAGAGTTCCTCATTGACAATAGCTTCGTACTCTTTAGTGATCGGGTCTTCCAACAGTCTGTTGGAATTCCCTTGGGCAAGAATTGTGCTCCTTTGTTAGCTGAACTGTTTTTGTATTCTTAGGAAGCAGAATTCATTCAAAAACTTCTACATAGAAAGAAACGATATCTTGCTACGGCCTTCAATTCGAGATTTAGATATATCGACGACGTTTTATCTTTTTCATTCGATATATGCCAGTAAATTTCATATAAAAGATACCACAGAGTCTTCTACATCTGCTTCGTATTTATATATTTTACTGAAAATAGATGCTGGCGGCAAACTAACAGCTCAACCTTATGACAAACGGGATGATTTCAATTTCTCCATCGTCAACTTCCCTTATTTATGTGGCAATATTCCATCATCACCTGCATATGGTGTTTATATCTCCCAACTGATTCGATACGCAAGAACTTGTTCTGCATATCATCAGTTTTTAAATCCAGACAGTCTACTGAAAAAGAAGTTTATGTTACAGGGGTTTGTGCAATCGCGTCTAAAGTCAGTATTTGGTTAATTTTATGGTCGTTATAAAGATCTAGTTTGCCGTTACAACTTTCAATTTGGTCAAATGCTGTCTGACGTGTTTCATACCAATTGTTAGGCCGTTCTTAGCACACTGGTTCTGACTACGGATTACTCTGTTTACCTGATCGGGATGTAGGGCTCATAGCGAGTGTGACCGGTCGACAGTGAATGCTTACTCCTCCTAGACACCTAATCCCACCTCTGGCATGTCCAGGGGTCCGTGTTTGCCCATCTCTCTGATTTGTATTTATTATAGGAATTACTAGACTGGATACAATTAGTTATCTTCAGCTTTACATTAGCACGCAAACTTTACTTTAATAGCATAGTTTCTTGTAGATATAAATCCGTAGTAAGTGTACATTTAATTATACGAGGCGAGTCAATAATTAACCAGTCTAACTTATTTCCTCTTGCCAAAGACGGTCAAGATTTTCATGTCATGTTTCAATACATGTTTTATACCTGGGTACAAAATTACACGCGTATCATGTCATTCTTTAATAAGATATTGAATGTCAAACATGCTTTTCATTTTAAAGTGGAGTACCGTGCTGTTATTCGGTACTTATATTTAAAAGGTTAAACAGACAAGGAAATACACAGCGATTTAGCCGTTGTTTATGGGTCTTTTGCACCATCTTATGCTCAGATTAAATTCAGGGTAGTCAAAATTCAAACACGGAAGAACGTCTTTAGAAGATGAAGCCAGGTGTGGACGCTCACTGGATGCCACCGACGAAGAAATGTGTAACGAAGTTCGGGGTTTGGTTTACTTTGATTAGCGAATTCAGGTGGAAGAAATAATGCAGGCATTGGGCATTTTACATGGTAGCGTTTCAACAATCTGGCATGATTGTTTAGGTATGCGGAAGCTAACAGCCCTTGGGATGAGCATCATTATGCAGCGCCTTCTTGAAGCGTATTGATTGATTGATTAAATATTGTTTAACGTCCCGCTCGAGAATCGTTCACTCATATGGAGACGTCACCATTGCCGGTGAAGGGCTGCAAAATTTAGGCCTATGCTCGGCGCTTATGTCCTTTGAGCATGGAGGGATCTTTAACGTGCCACACCTACTGTGACACGGGGCCTCGGTTTTTGCGGTCTCATCCGAAGGACCGCCCCATTTAGTCGCCTCTTACGACAAGCTAGGGCTGCTGAGGATCTATTCTAACAACCCGGATCCTCACGGGGTAAATACCGGTGTGGACTTTTAACTTGAAATATGATGGAGTACAAGTCTGAACTTTTTTATGACGACGAAGATCGCGTTATCTTGACGCTCCATGGGGTACTGTTTGCTTTGCTCTCTGTTTTGTAATCTTTATAGGATTTTTGATCGACCATCGTTTGTATTTGTCACCTCCTTATCCGAAATCGATTAAAGAACTTAAAGTAACTCTTATCTTTGTTATATGTATTTGTATGCGCATTTACATACTCACAAACTGTTTGAGAATAAATGTTCTATAATACTGGAATATCATCAGGATAAGTCATCACATTGGTCCATTCCCAAAAAATCTATTTTAAATGTCTGTACATTGGCCCCGTAATCTTTGAAATGTATTGAAATACGGATTTTATTGAATTATCACTTGGCAGTACTAGTATTAC
Source organism: Ostrea denselamellosa (assembly GCA_024699665.1). Taxonomy (NCBI): domain Eukaryota; kingdom Metazoa; phylum Mollusca; class Bivalvia; order Ostreida; family Ostreidae; genus Ostrea; species Ostrea denselamellosa. Next base: position 1,587,068 of record JAMZEH010000074.1, on the reverse strand, counting down.
CATCAGATAAGATTAGCAGTGCATCTTTATCACTGGAACATTTTAGAGTAAACACACTTTTATACCACCGCAATAGTCCATACCTACTATGCAATCATTACCTTCAAGAAACTGTTTACTATTACGTAGAAAGTATTATTATTAATATACAACACTGTGTGATCCAATATATTGAGATGAATCATTTAAACTCTGCATTATGTTCACCCGGTGAGTTGGGTAAACAAGGACCCCTAGAGACAACACAGGTGGGATCAGGTACCTAGGTTTATTCGTATGTTTGTAATTTCTTTTAATTAACGACAATTGTGTGTATTCTCAAGGCACAAATATCGAGTCGTGTGGCGATACTATCATATAGCACTGAATTTTAAGTAAATAAATGGTTTATAATAATGACATGGGTTATGTAAAACATATACGGTACAAATTTTGATGCACCAGATGCGCATTTCGACAAATAATGTCTCTTCAGTGATGCTCAGATAAAAAATATTTGAAATCCGAAATATACAATCACAAAATGAAAATACATATAACAGGAATTTAAGCACCCTGCCCATCGGAGCTATAATGTGTCACTAAAATACACTGGTTGATTAATTGATTATTTATTGCTTTCCGCCACACTCAACAATTTTTCAGTTATCTGGTGGAGTCCAGTTTTTGTTGGTGGAGGAGAGAACCCAGATATAATGCATCTGGGAAGAGACCACCGACCTTCCGCAAGTAAACTGGCAAACCTGCTCAAATAACGCCGCGGCCGAGATTCGAACACGCGCCGACAGAGGTGAGAGGCTTTGTGATTTTGAGCCCGATGCTCTAACCACTCGGCCACGGTGGCCCCTCACACTGGTATTGCGCATGGTGTTTACTATATGTAAAACATAAACGGTACCAATTTTGATGTACCAGATACCCATTTCAACAAATAATGTCTTTTCAGTGATACTCAAGTCAAAAATGTTGAAAATTCGAAATAAGAACAAATTTGGAAGAGACGAAAGAACCAAAAAATACCAAATTCGGCTCAGGATCAGAGTTATGCATGGGGAAATAATTCTTAATTTTGAAATAATTTCGTAATCTTATCACAGCAAAATTTTAACCGCATTTCATGCTAGTACCGAAGTACTTAGCAACTGGGATGGTAAAAACCATAGGGGACTAACAATCCCCCAGAAGAGATATCAACCCAGTGGTTATAAAGTAAAACATAAATGCTACCAATTTTAATGCACCATGTCCGCATTTCGACAAATAAGGTCTCTTCAGTTATGATCAAAACTGTCTGTATGTATATGCTAAGTACACGAAATTTGCGATTTGTCTAGGAAACTTTAAGAGAAATTTAGTTTTTGTTTACATCTGTAAAGGCTAAGATAAATAACAGTATTCAATCTCGTAATTCCTAGAGAAAATACAAATCAGAGGTGCCGTGGCCGCGTCAAACCTAAAACGAAAAATATACTCTGCAAAAAAAGAAACGCATAGCCCTTTTGAAATTTTAAAAATGCAAATTATGTATTTTACCAGGTAAACTGAAATGGTCAATTGAGTAATTGATTTTTTACAGGTAAGTATGAAACTTTAAAGGTCTGTTCATTTGATTTGGCTCTCTGCCAAATTAGCTCGGCGACTCTCTAAAATTGCACATCACCTCTATCACCATGGAATTTGGCTTACGTTTTTCACGAGAACTTTGTGCTTAATTCAACCACTACATTAAAGCGTATAAAAGGACGAAGTTTGAAGCTTGAATTCATCATAACGTTAAAATGCTGCCATGCCAAGGTTGGACCCTGCTACTCGAAATATCGTCATTGGCCGTCTCCAGGCCGGAGTATCCCAAAGTGAGATTGCACGAACTGAAAACGTAAATCAGAGCACAATTTCTCGGCTGTGGAACAGATTCCAGCAGACTGGCTCTACTAATGACCGACCGAGGAGTGGGCGACCTCGCATTACGACTCCTGGACAAGATCGCTACATCCGGGTCTTTTATCTACGGAATCGAACCGTTGCTGCAACAGCTACTGCAGTCGGAATACCTGGATTGAGAAGAATCAGCTCGCAGACAGTCCGCAACCGACTTCGACAATATGGCATTAGACCCAGAAGACCGTATTTTGGAGCAGTTTTGACACCGTTACACAGACGAGAAAGAGTCCGATGGTGCAACAGATTGAGGGGCTGGACATTCCGCAACTGGCGTAGAATCTGGTTCAGCGATGAGTCCCGTTTTCTGCTACAGAAACGTGATGGAAGAATCCGTATATACCGGCGCAGGAATGAACGTTTCTCTTCCTCGTGTGTCCAAGAAGTGGATAGCTTCGGTGGAGGTAGCGTCATGATGTGGGCGGCGATCTCTAATGACCGTAAAACAGAACTGGTACATGTCCCGGGCAATTTAACGGCTCAAAGGTACAGAGACGAAATTCTCCAACCTCACCTTATGCGCGTAATTGACCGACAGAGGGAGTTATTCCAACATGACAATGCTAGGCCTCACACAGCCCGCTTAACAATTGACTACCTTCAGCAGAACAACATTAATGTGCTACCATGGCCTTCCAAATCACCGGATTTGAATCCGATTGAACACTTATGGGACCAACTGGATAAACGTGTGCGCCTGCGCCAACCTCCGCCTCAGACCCTCGATCAGCTCCGTCAAATGTTACAACAGGAATGGCGAACAATTCCACGCAATAACGTAAGAACATTGATTGACTCTATGCCAAGGAGATGCAGAACTGTGTTGGCAGCTCGAGGTGGTCATACACGGTACTAACTTAAACGTGACAGGAAGTGTTCTTAACTGTGATGATCTGACTTTTTTTTCACCAATATCTAAGGTTTGGACTGTAATTTTTTTCAATTGAAACAATTCTAGTGAATATCTACATTTTTTATTGTAAAATCATAATCCAAAATACATCTACTAAAATCTTAAAAAATCCATTATGCGTTTCTTTTTTTGCAGAGTATAGGTAGTGATTGCTCCTTCGCCAAACGATCGGCATTTAGAAGTCAGAATCACGGGTCTTTCGGATATGACCTTAAAAACGGAGGTCCCGTGTCACGGTAGGCGTTGGCACGTTAACGAACCCTCACTGCTACGGCCCTGAGCGTTAAGCATAGGTCTAAATTTGTGGTACTTCACCTACAGCTGGTGACGTCTCAATATAAGTGAAAAATTATCGACGGGACGTAAAACAAACAAATCAGAGTGATGGGCAAACACGAACCCCTGGTCATACCAGAGGTGGGATCAGGTGCCTAGGAGGAGTAAGCGTCCCCTGTCGACCGGTCACACCCGCCGTGAGCCCTATATTCCGATCAGGTAAACGGAGCAGTCAGAATAAGTGTGCCAAGAACGGCCTAACAATTGATATGAAACACATCAGACAGCATTTTACGTAATGGTAAGTTGTACTGGCAAACTAGATCATTATAACGACCATAAAATTTGCGAAATGCTGACTTTAGACGAGACTGTACAAACCCCTGTAACATCAACTTCTTTTTCAGTAGACTGTCTGGATTTAAAAACTGATCATAAGCAAAACAAATTCTTGCGTATTGAATCAGTTGGGAGATATAAACACCATATGCAGGTGATGATGGAATATTGCCACATAAATAAGGGAAATTGACGATGGAGAAATTGAAACCATTCCGTTTGTAATAGTTGAGTTGTTAGTTTGCCACCTGCATCTATTTTCAGTAAAATATCTAAGTACGAAGCAGAAGTAGGAGACTCTGTGATGCCCTTTATTTCAAGTTCACTGGGATATATCGAATCGACATATGAATAAAATCGATCATTGTTAATAGACAAAACGCCGTCGATATGTCTAAATGTCACATTGAAGGCCACAGCAAGAGATTTTTTCTTCTTATGTAGAAGCTTTTGAATGAATTCTGATTCGTAAGAATATGAAAATAGGTGAGCTAACAAAGGAGCACAATTCGTGCCCATGGGATTTCCAACAGACTGTTGGAAGACCTGATCACCAACGACTACGAAATTATGAGGAACTCCGGCATCTTTTTAATATCAACTTCAGAGTACTTGTGCGTGGAGTCAGAGTGGTGTTTCACACAGTAATTTTTGGGATGACCAATAACTAAATATGAATATTTTCTTTTACCATTTTTGTTCACGGAACAACTGTCTATGCTGTCAAAAAGTTTAATCTTTAATTTTTTGTGAGATATGGTCGTGTAAAGAGTTGTAAAATCATACGTTTTAATGTTGTGAATTCGAGAAAAGTTTTGATTTCACATTCAATAAAAGGTTTTAGAATTTTTAAGAATCTACATTTGATTAATACCACTTCTGGCATATGCAGTGGCACAGTACGTTTGGCGTTTCTCCTTCACAGCAGTTAATATTTTCGTGAGGAGCAAAGATAGGGGCTTGGTAGAACATTTAATGGATCCAGCAATATATGTTTGTAAGGGTTTTTGTGGAGTTTGGGGATCAAGTATAGGTACGGTAACTCATATCAATCCGCTTCATTGACTGAGATATTAAATGTATTTCAAACTGAAACATGATTTTGAAGAATTTCATATTTTGAGAGGGCAGTTGGAGTATACGTGCGATTAATAAATGTGGAATTAATGCCAAGTTCGTTTAGAATACAGTTGTAATAATGAGCCTTTCAAACAAATACAATGTTGTTGCCAGCTTTCTCAGCTGGAACCAAAACATATTCCCCATGCAACCTATTAACTCTTTTTATCACTTCTGATTTACTAAACACAGAAGGATAGATGGTACACATTTTTGTTTTGACATGTCCGATACGGGATTTTAATATTCCTCTTATACTTTTTATCCATTCTGACAAGTTATCAAGTTCTTCTTTTTCAGATTAAGCCCATCGTCTGTCATAATCTTCGACAGAATTCATAATAGAGATGTCGCCAATGGAAAGACCGAGGTTCTCTGAATTTAGGACCTTTCAAAAGAAGTGTTTTTAGATTTTCATTTTTAACTATATCAACCAGTAATGACATGTCCAGCTGAACTATAGAACACGTAGGTGGATTGAGTGTAAGATGGTCTATATCTAGGCACTGCAAAGTTTGTTTGTAGTTAAAAGGTTTGGATGCAATAGTCGAAGCATACTTGTAGGAAATACAAGGTGTAGACTTGAACTTGAAATAATCTGGAATACAAGACTGAACTTTTTTCACCATAGTAACCTCTTACATTTCGAAGGGTAAAGAAGGAAAACTTGATTATTCCCCGATTGACCTTTGGCTGACCCCACAAAGGGACGTAAATCGCGGTACAGTGTTGATACGTGTATTGTTGGATAGTTCTTTACATTTTGATTTTGACAATGGATTACTCCGTTTACCTGAGTAAGATGTAGGGGTGCTGGCGCGTGTAATTTGTCAACACGGGGTGCTTAGTCCTCCTAGACACCCGATTTCTACCTCTGGTATATCCAGGGATCCGTGTTTGCCCTTTTATATTCTGTATGGGGTTTGTTATATGGATCACCTTTTGTTCTCTGGTTAGAGCATCGCGCTCAAAATCACATGGCCTCCCACCTCTAGTCGGCGCTGGTTCGATTCTCGCTCGAGCTGACATATGTGCGAAATTTTGCCAGTTTACTTTCGGAAGTTAGGTGGTCTCTTCCCGGGTATAATTTATCTGGGTTCTCCTCTCCACCAATAAAAACTGGACGCCACCAGATAACTGAAAAATTTTTGAGTGTGGCGGAAAACAACAAACAATCAATCACATGTTCATATCAAAGAAAACTGAAGCGGTACCTGCCCACATGAGGAATGAAACGAAGAAAATTAGTTAGAGTGCACTGATAAAACATATCTTCTCTGTTCTTCATTTAATTCTATGGAGTACGTATGCGTCCACAGCACATAGCCCATGGGGATCTGGATTAAAATAGGTCCTCAGTACTCCTTGCTTTTCGTAAGAGGCGACCAAATGGGGTGGGCCTTCGGATGAGACCTAGGCCCCTTCACCGCAACTGTAGCACTCCCTGCTCAAAGGCCATCAGCGTCAAGCATATGTCTAAATTTTGAAGCTCTTCGCCGGCAACGGTGACGTCTTAATATGAGTGAAAAATTCTCGAGCTGGACGTTAAACGACAAGGAAGGGGTACTGAGGATCTATTCTAACAACCCGGATCCCCACAGGGCGCCTTTCATTAATATATCTACCAGCAAAATACAAAGTGCACTTCCTGTAACTCTACATTGTGTATGAGGTTCCTCGATTCCGTCACAGGAATGTATTTACAAATTTTGATTTGATGTCTTTGCTATTGACTGGTCCTCGAGTCGGATTACACAAACTAAAATATTCTGTAGGGAATATGTTGAACTTCCGGTAAAAAGGATGATCGATTAAAAAGCATTACAATTTGATTGAGAAAATGAAATGGCTTGTTCTGTTTATAACTTTAACAGCTTTGGTAAGCACCATCATGTACTGAATGATGCGAAGTGACATTATAAAAGTAAACACTACTGCATCCTCCTCAAAGTTCGTAATCACGTGATTGTATATATTTCTGCACATTGTGCTGATGTACATGGGTGACAGACAAGAAGCTATAGTTCGCCACGACACCACACTATCCAAGATGGCTGACAGATTCGCTGTGTTATTTATATCATTCTATGTGGTTGCCGGACAATTTTCTCAAAACCATCATGAGGCTACTCGGAATCACGAACAAATTTATCAGCAATACGCTGCTGTTTCGACACAGGAACCGCCAACAACGTCATGCACGATAACAGGAAGAACAGAGAGCAACACGCAGTGTTTCTTGCGTTGTACAATGACGTCAAACATCCGGTTTCTGTTCAGTCGTGATGACGATACAGGGAGCTGCGCCTGTTGTTATCTCCCTTTATCGGGATCTGTTCTTAATGGTTCCCAATGGAAATCTTTCCTTGAAAGTGAGTCTTCGTTACTTACTTATTTAAAATAGTCTAATACCACAACACCATCGCACCCTAATGTTATAGGGTGTCTACTTCCTCGTCTTTCTCTACAAGCACTAGGCATGCTATTTACTTCTTAAATGACTTGATCAATTCCATATATAGTTCAAAGGTATTTATCTAGATGTTCGTGTCTGATGAATTCTAGGGTAAAAGGAATAAATTACCATACATGTTTTTCAGTAAAATAATATACCTTAACCTCCAAATATGGAGATATACAGTCATTTGGGAAATCACGTCTGTTGTCTATCAAATGCACTATCATTAATTGATAGTACGAGAGGTGTTTGCTATGTAATGTGTATTATACGATATCTCAAAAGCATTCGACTCGAAAAT
>JAMZEH010000074.1:1404724-1574724 GCA_024699665.1 Ostrea denselamellosa | reverse complement strand
CGAGCGAGATTCGTACCCGCGCCGACTACAGGTGAGAGGCCTTGTGATTTTGAGCGCGATGCTCTAACCACTCGGCCACGGAGGCCCCTTGTATATTATTTAGACAAAGAATAAGTCACGTATTCAATTCAGACTTCGGTGGCCTTACCTGCGTAAAGCGGTGTATTTTATTACTACAGTACCGTGTCATAAGTGTAAGAGAAATAAATATATAGAATACCTTTTGTAATTCATTGTTTTACGATCTTTCAAATAAATTTATACAGTGATGCATCCGAGTTAAATACATCATGTTAGAATTTCCTTAACCACGTGGGGCTATTTATAGGATGTTTCGATATTACAACAAAACTTTCATGTTTGCGAAAGCCGTCAATTGATTGGTTTAACATGACCTCAAACGCGGTACTGTCAGATTCTTCTCCAGTGTAACGATTAGAGAAGATTTTATTCTAATTAGATTGTAATAATAATTATATGTGAATAAATTAAATAAATTTATGACAAAAAAATTGGATTTTCCGTACTCCGTACTCTGCTGTTTACATGCATCATGATCTGAACTTTTAAAGAGACACTACAGCTCATTTTGGTCAGAAATAGTAAAATGACCATTTTCCCAGAGCTTTCCTTAATTTTGTTGCATAGTTGAATGTATGAACCTTGCAAAAAAGGACATTTCTAAAGTTGAAAATTCTTGTTTAAATGCAAAAATTAATAGTTTTTGAAGGCCCCTTTTAACAACATTGCGAGTTCCTCTTTCGGACTTCAGACGCATGCTCAAGGAAGGTAAACAATCCAGTGAGAGTTGGCGTACAATGGCTAAACCCAGAATTTTGACAGATTATATGCGAGAAAAGGGTTAAAATGGAACGAAATACAACACATACGCACGCTAGAATTTATGTAAGGATATCACTATGACCCTCTAGCCACGAAACACACGCAGGGTTTATAAGTAAGAGCTATTTTTATCAAAACGTGGCGTGCTTTTAAAAAAAAAACATTACTTGGTTATAGGGACATGAAAGGTTTTTGTTATAGTAATGATTTAATAATGCTTAATTATAAGAAGCAGGAAATAAACCCATACTCGAGAAGCAAGTGTGGATCCTTTTAAGGGAGATTTAAATAACTTTTTACACAACACGGGTGTTGCCATACTGAATCACGTGATATAAAATGTCCAAGTCAGAATGAAGAAACCATTGAATTCCGGATGATCTTTAAAGCGCATTTGAGAGCAAACTAATGCATTCCTAATGTTAAAAATAGTCAGTATTGTTATGGTTTTTATTATTTTATCGATACGTGTTTTAAAAAGCACTCCATGAAAATGTGCAAAACGAACTATAATGATTATGAGCACTCCATTTACTTCACCACTTCGATCCCTGTTAAAATAATGTATGTGTTGCTCTATTCATATAATTATATACCATATTTATGAACATTTAATAAATATATGTTGTTGCAAAAATGCTAAAATGTCGGTTCATGACTTATAAAATAACAGAGTAAAATATTTTTCGTGTCACGGAATATAGCATATTCATTAGAATTACTGATATCTAATTCGTATTTTTAACAAATTGACTTGACAGGGACGGATTCAAGAATTGAAGTTAGGGGGAGGGGAGGCAACGTCAAGAGCAGGGGGTCTGGATACCGCTTCAAGGTCCCCAGTGGGTCCAGGACGAAGTCCTAGTGAGGAAGCACGGGCGAAGCCTCCGGAGGCTCCTGGATTTTGTAGATTTATAGGGTCTGAAATATGGCTCCTAAGAAGTCATATTTGCTCTTTTCTGTCATATTTGATTAGGTGAAATTAATAAAATGATACAAATTTTGAGGAGTATTTGGAAGAAAATATAAGGTCATACCTCTAAAAGTAGCAATAAATCTACAGATCTTGTCATTTATTTCTCTGTGATTAGAAAAACTTATTGCTTCGTTTATCGCTTTTTTTCTATACAAAAGACCATAATTTGTATTAAATTTGAAAATTTTGGGGTGGGGCGCGCGGCAGGTGCGCCCCACTGCTTGCATACATTCATTCATCGAGTGGGGGTTACTTCCCTTTTCTAGTGGTTATTATTGTGATGCATGGGAGAGTATTGGTTTGTTAGACTGGTTGTTCTAGATTTGTCTAAATTTAATATCGCGCACCTGTTTTTACCATTAAAAATCTTTACGCCACAAGAGACGGACCTGAACACTCGCAGCATTTGTTCATTTGCTACAAATACTAAAATCTTCTAAATTTGCTAAGATGTCCCATATGATCACCGCGTGTACATGTGCGTGCTCATATAACCATACCATAATTTGAATAAACTGCTAACTTCATCAACATAATCTGTCTTTGGAGGCTTTTTGAACTCGCACGGAGGGGGATTATAAAACATTATTCATCCCTCGACATTCGTGTTAAAACTGCCGAACATTAATTGTCAAAAAATGAAATATACAACATTCGTGATTTTCATCTATTACAGTCAAAACATTTGACATCATAATGCAATGGGCCAGATACTGATCTATCGCCGCACGGAGAAAATATTTTTCTGCGCTGAGTTATGCATTGTGACGTCACATGTTTTTACTGCACATAACGGATGAAAATCAGGAAAGCTGTATATTTCTTGCCACTTTTAAAATGTTCGGCGGTCTTATCTGACCAGTGTACCTACTCCAAATAAGGAAGTCCTGGCTTGGAGGTTATAAAACTTTTTGAGTATGTATTCCGTAATCAAACTCATTCAGTACTCCAAACCATACTCGTACTCAAAATTCCACTCTAATTTATGCATAACTTTTGAGTATGACTATGACTTTGGAGGAAGGATTTTGAGTTTGAGTACGGAGCACATACTCAAAAAGTTTTATAACCTGGCCTGAATTTCTCGAAATAAACTTAAGTCAAATTGACTGATGTCCGTAAACAATGATATCTATATCTTAGTATTTGATGCGCTCACAAATCACAAGGCCTCTCATCTCTAGTCGGCGCGGGTTCGATTCTCGTGCCGATATATGTGAGAAAATTTACCAGTTTACTTTCGGAAGGTCGGTGGTCTCTTCCCGGGTACATTGTGTCTGGGTTCTCTCCCCCACCTACAAAAACTGGACGCCACGTGCACCAGATAACTGAAAACAGTCAATCAATCAATCTTAATACTTGTAACTTGACAGTTTAAATAAAAACCATTAAAACAAGTTCGGAAATACCTGGCATATGGACATACATTATACCTGAATTAAAAAGGTGAGACATTAAAAATGCTGAAACAAAATAAAAACAAAGTGGCCGGTAGGGGCATAAGTGTAAACACAAAAAGGACAGTGTGAAAGATAGAAATAAAATCAAATAAATTCATCTTAAAAACCCGGTCGATGCAAAGAAAAGTAACTCAAACGCACGATATGCGTCTCGTGGCATCGAAACGTGTTACGACCCGCAATTAGTGAATAATAAACAAATAACACACAAAACAAGAAAATGGATAAATGGTAATTAGGGACTAATTACAAGTATTCTGAAATGAATTTTCCCTTCATATCAAACACAAGTCAACACAGACCTACGAAACAGATCAGGTGGTCACGTGCTATAAATTCCCATTACTCCCGCTCTCCGCGTTTCCTCCACTATCATCAACATGTTCGAATAAGAATTATGTCGCACATTTTCCCGTTTAACAAATCATACACTATTCATAAGTTATTCAACTTGGCTTTGTCTGTTATTTATTTATTTATTTATTTGTTTGTTTGTTTTTATTGCCTCCTAATTATGAGATCTTTTCTCGAAATTGCGAGATAGTGATAATTATATATTCTTATTACATGATACTATATCTATACGACAGCAAAGCTCGTGTGTGTGTGTGTGTGTGTGTGTGTGTGTGTGTGTGTGTGTGTGTGTGTGTGTGTGTGTGCGTGTTTTAAGTGCATATTGAATAAGACTGTTTTATGTTAATTAACATTTAGTTTTCACTAATTAATAGTATTTTTTTTAAAAATACTATGATGTGGTTTTCGGACGATTTTTTTTAATTTAAGGTAGATTTTATTATCATTATTATTTTTTTAAAAAAATGTAGCAATGCAGGTTTCGAAAGCAGAAAGGGATTACCGCGATGACAGATATCTTCGTGTCGTTACTCGTTCATTTAATACGTGCGATCTTGGGTTGTCAACCATTTTATACAGTGATTTTCTGATAAATCAAATATGAATGTTAAATACTTTTACACATACTTTGTTCAGGTTGTAATTCACTCATTTTCTCCAGTGACAATCGTTATGCGAATGCAAAGAATCGTCGTACATACTCGCATTATATCGATTGAATAGCCTCCCTTGTATATTTCAAAAATGAAGCAATTTATTGAATTTGCATAATAACAAATATCGTTTTTGTATAATGTTTTATAACAGAAAAATTATTCTACATTATTGTACATAGAATTGTGTAATACTTATAAAATGTTTTTATCAATTTTTAAAACTTAATGATATCTAATAAATACCTATAATATTTAAAGTGTAAGTTTAAATATATTGAAAAAAATAGCATTACTCACTACCTAATGACAGGGCCCGAAACCCGACCGGTTTTCGGGCAGTTCTTTGGAAAGATGTGAGAACTTGTGTTTTCACATGATAATGGAAGCTTGAGAATGACAGAGAAATTGAAGTGTTTAATAGTTGACCGAAGATGAAAACGTGAAGGAACAAACACTTTGTTGTAATCTGTGCATGTATTATTCTGTACACAGTTTATATGTACATGTAATAAATTACAAGAATCCTATGGTATAAACTATATACTATAGGATGGCGATGGGCTGATATACAATTTTCTTTATAAACGGGGGCAAGCAAGTCGGTTTACTTAATAAATACTCAAAACTTGTGCGTGTTGAATGATATGCCACTGATTAAAAAAAAAGTTTGGTTTTTGTTTTCATTGCAAAGAGAGTACTGTATGCTGGCATATCAAATCTAAAACAGTACGGTATTTTAGGGTTGGGGTGGGAGTGGAGAGGGGGGTTAGAATGAGAGTAGTTGTTAGTTTCATAATGCATGTAGTTTTTACACAAAATAGTTATGGGAACCTTGGTAATGTTCCTGGTGTGAGATTAATGACCTTGATGTGGGACTGGGCGACCTTGACATAGGACTGGGCGACCTTGTCGTGGGACTGGTTAACTCCGACTTGAGGCTTTTACAAAAAAAAAAACAAACAAAAAAACAAAAAAAAACCAACATAAGCTCTATATTTAGCTTTTCACTGTCATATACATGAATTGTAATTGTTTAAGCCTTATGTAGTATACATTAGGACACAAAGAAGATGCACATGCACAGTATGTACATACTGGAACAAACATTTACACTTAAACAGTACACACATGCAGTACAAATAATAATAAGATCTCTCTCTCTCTCAACGATGTAGTATACAGATCATATCCTATGCAAGAAAATGACATAATCACATAGTTTCTTAACGCACATTCATGACTTCAAATGCTCTTCTGTATATTTCGTCATACTTGTTTACATTTATAACGGGGCCTCCGTGGCCGAGTGGTTAAATTAAATGTGTGCATTAACAATCGAACATTATTTTCTTCTTGATAATTACCCTTCCAAATATATATATATATATATATATATATATATATATATATATATATATTCAAATTTCCTATACTCATGTAAAACTTTGATTCTCTTAGCTAACAGTGATATGTTAAATATGAATTTGCACTATACTGAAATGCTTGCATTTTTTATGAAAATATATCTAATCAATGATGTTATGAAAATTTTCAAAAGATTACGTATATTTTTTTCTATCCTAACTCCCAACAATGGATTGAGGAAAACTGAGTCTGCCTGCTATTGAGGAGAAAATTGCCATACATAATTTCCTAATATATTGTGTATAAATTTGACCCCGGGGGGGGGGGGGGGGGGGGGCATAATTTGAATAAACGGAAAATTGGACTGAGAATGGTCATGTATTGATATGACTAATCACACTCCTGCTGATCTTGAGAACATTTTGAAAGGATCCCCACACAAAACTCTGTTCCCATATTGACCCCCCCCCCCCCTCTCGGTGGCCATGAGTTGAACCACAGGCAAATATATCGCTTGGTTTCGAATTTACTATTAAAGGGTAAAGGTATAGATAGAACTCTAAATATAGGGTAAGTTTGCCGATGGAAAATCAGTAAACCAAATGGTATAAAATTCTACTCTGTATTTTAATACGATCACAGTTACTATCACAGTTGATCTCGTTATTTCGTATACTTCCCAAGATATGCAGAATTGAGTTCAGAATAATGCCTATTGTTTTTTGGTCGAGGTTTAAGCTGGGCCCCTGGCACTATACGACTAAACAGAATGTTTGTGCATTGCAACAGGCAATTACGAAGAATGTGCAACATGTCATTTTAAGTTGAATTTCTTACCCCAATTCATAAACTGAAGTCCGTAATAGCTCCAAGTGACTGAAAATTGTAAAACCGTCTGCACTTTCACATATCACAGCCATTTTGAACGGTGACACTAAATACCCAAATTAACTTCATTATTATAAATCGTCAAACACCTGTGCTGATGTGATTTGGATAAAAATAAACATAATAAGAGCTGTGTATCTTTACAAAGACATTTTATTACATATGCAGCATAATTTATCTACTATAATGAATTATTATTCATCATAATTAATAATTGAGACTCTAAATCCTTATGGGGTTTTATCCTTTTGGGTAATACACAATATCACAATGATTCAAGTTATTGAATGCCTAGTAATTTCAAATTTTGGGAAACGGTTTAACGAAATCTTTTTGTAATATATATTTTATTAACTGACCGATTAATGCATGTTCTAATTCCACCCCTGGAAGGGGCTATATATATATATCGGTTTGATCCACACTGATTTTCGAAGCCAGTGTGACCAAATAGTTAACGATTGATTGATTGATTGGGTTTTTACGCCGATTCAGCAATATTTCAGCCATTTTACGGCGGTTAAGCAACTGAAATATGGGGTTGGTTTTGAAAGTTGAAGTTTCCCTGGCGGCCCCCAGTGAGCCTACTCTTTTTCGAAAAATGGTTAACGAGTATGGCTCGTTTCTGCTATCCCCTTAAGTTACTTTCTAGGTTAATTTAGCAATATTACAATTTGATTTTATCTATATTACGTTTTTCATGTGAAACATGAATAAATGTGCGCACAATACACTGAACGAACATGTGTACAATAGTACGGCACTGTTTGTGTACCTGTAGCTTACAGTACAAGTTGCTCAGATATATAGAGAAAGTAAAAGCAGAGAATGGTAGAAATCTCACTGAAGTTTAGATATACTGCATTTTTTGTCACGAAAACATTAACTTAACCATTGCCCCATGTCGGTATTACCTTTTATAAATCCGTTTAAACACACCAGGCGGAAAGATTATTGGAGATGGCGGGATATCCTAAAACCATTAAAACAATTAAACACCACTATATAAGAAGAAATAGACACAGATAAGATAAATACAACTGTTATTTTTCATGTACCATGCATGGTACTTTTCAATGTGTTGAGCGCATTCCAATAATCCAAAAGCATTTCAATCAGCAATGAAGGACAGAGAAATACAGTTAGATATGTTGATCAAGAGCTGCTTTGGTTCGTCTTTCATTGATTCATAAAAAAAAGAGAAGAAAAAAACAACCCTGAATCCGACCGCGTCACCTGCTAATTTCGTAGCTGTATCATAAAAATAAAACTGTTTTAACAATTTCGAAATGCATACACACGACAAGTTTTTTTGCTCCGCCTACTACTTTCTGATTGGACGACAGTCAGTTTAAACAATTTCGCTGAAATTTTTCGGGAGATAACGTCGACTTAACGCTTCTGTGTAGTTCACAGTATTTAAAACAAGGAATCCTTTATTCTAGTCTACAGTGGCCTTCATACAAATTTTATCTAACTGAAGGCTACTAGAGAAAACAATTGGTAGAAAGAAACCTTTATTTATGACACCGCTTGAATTGACAAAATTGTGTGCAGAAAATGTATGATTTTCGCATTAAATATTCCTAAAATCAATTTTCCGCCTCGCCCCCCCCCCCCCCCCTCGAGCCTCTGACGGTACCCAGGCATATATGGTTGTGCATCACTTCCTATGAAAGGCAAGCTTAGCCCCTGCGCTGGTGTTTCTTAAATACGAATGGTTTTTACCTTTAACGAATCTTTTTAAACAGACCAACTGTGAGCACTCCTGCGAACTAAAATATTGGAACATGTTTGTGGGTTTAATGCATGTTTTAAATACACAATCTGATTGATGTAGACTCCATAACTTGGCATTGATTTTGTGACCTTATTTAATTCAAAGTTCAGCTAACGACAACATTGCGTTATTTTTCCACGAGGTGTTTTCAATGATTCGGAAGTTGTCATTTGAACCGAGACACGTAGCCCCGCTACACTAGGAATGATAACTTATTGATATCACCCATTTCGCTGAAACTTTTCGGGAGAGTAACATTGGCTCCACCCTTCTGAGTAGTTCACAGTATGTAACACACTGAATCCTTTATTATAGTCTACAATGGCCTTCATACAAGTTTTATCATTTCATCTGACCAAAGATTAACCCCCCCCCCCCAAAAAAAAAACCCACCAACAAACAAAAAAACAAAACAAAAACAAAAAAAAAACCCAAACACACACACACACATAACAAGCCCCGTGGGGATCCGGGTTAGAATAGGTCCTCAGTACCCCTTGCTTGTCGTAAGAGGCGACTAAATGTGGCGTCCTTCAGATGAGACCGCAAATTCCGAGACCCCGTGTCGCAGCAGGTGTGGAACGATTATATGTCTTGGGGATTTATGGTTACGATTTACACATTGTTTACTTCGCCATTCGATACGATGAAGATCCCTCCCTGCTCAAAGACCCTAAGCGCCGAGCATAGGCCTAAATTTTGCAGCCCTTCACCGGCAATGGTGACGTTTCCATATGAGTGAAAAATTCTCAAGCGGGACGTAAAACAATACATAACCAATCAATAATCAATCCCCCCCCCAAAAAAAAAACAAACAAAAAAATAACAACAAACCAATACTGACATAACCCATTTAGTTAATATTCTAAAGTTTGCTATATGCATTTCTTAATCAATTTTTTTGTTTAGGAGGGGCATGGGCCTTGATAGATTATCACTTAATCTCCTTTATTCAATATTGCTTTACTTTCTGATATGTTTGAAAGTGGCCAAGATATTTTGCAAATAAATTTGTACTCAAGAGTGAGAGACAAATGAATGAAACTTTAATTAAATTAAAAAGTTATCTTGAGCTAACGGGTCAGAGGAAATAAAACATGTAGTAAAGAAATTTGTATTTATCTTGTGTATGAATTCAAATGACAATTTGATAATTGCAACAAAATTGATCAATAAAAACACCACTTACAATTGTTGTTTTCTTTTATTTTGGGGGAAATAAATACATTTTCTAGCACTAAAGTAAATAGTTTCGTTCAATACAGTATGTATCTAAATTAACAAATCTTTTCCACCAGTAACAATAATTTGAGATGTAGGAAATCACTGAAAGTACTTTTGGTACTTTGATTATCGGGATGCCGTGGAATGTCCTGAAGTTTCCGATGAAGGACTTCCAGGAATATTTGTTTCCTCAATACCCTCCACACCATCCCTTTCTACATTTCTAGAGCTATGGTCACTTAATCTCACATCCCCCTCACTGGCCAAAGGAGACTGCTCTCTCAATAACTGAGCAAATCTTTCATGTGGTGGGCTGTCAGGAGATTTCCCCTGTTCAGAATACTCCTGTCGAAACAAATTGGCTAGATGCCGTGGTGGAGAGTTATTTCCCTTCGCAGACATAGAACTATCACAGTTATTGCCAATAGCACCGTCGTTACTAGAACTGGTGGAATTCAGATGACTGCCACCATCACTGGACTGGTGGTCACTACTGTAGTACCGCTGAAGAATCTCTCGAATTTGGACGGATGATCGGTCAACGTTTTCCAAACACATTCGAAGTTTATCCTTATGATGAGAGGTCATGAGGTCATAGGACAATTCTCGCACTGTCTTACACAGCTGAATGCAAGCTGACACAACACTCATACAGGCAGCTGCAAAAAAAAGTTCAAATTAAATAATATTTCAATTAAACATGATGCTTGCAACAGTAATATGTATATGAATATTGGGATCAAGGCAAGCTAAAAGTTCCTAATCCCTGGCTTTGTTTACGGGCAATTAATTTAAGGAGGAATAACACACCAGAGAAATTTGATATGGATGAAAAGTGGACAACAGGTACAATATTTTTAAATTGAAAACTTTGATATCTACTTTATTTAGTCAACAAAATCCAGTTTTAGTGGAAAATATTCTGAAAACAAAATTTAAAACCCCTGCTGCACTCGAACCCACAATCTACATATCAGCAGTCAATATGTTAATCAATTGAGCTACCTAGCTAGGCAAGGAATATACAAATAATATTCTTTTATTCAAGTTTTAAAAGGAAGTCATCCATTATGATGACGTAGGACATACCTCCTTAAATGCATATTTTCTGCAATGCAAGCATTTTGAACTGGAAGCTCTACAGCACTTCTACTATGAGTTTTCACTACTTATTTCTTTCTTAATGAGCAAGTTCAAGATATGAAGTTAACTTCTGAATTAGTATTGCTAAGAATTCACTAGACCATGTCTGAGGGTATGGGACACGTCAAGAAGCCCCTGAGATATGTACATACCTCTTATTCCCCAATTTTTAAATATTCAATGTTTTCAGGGTGTATTTTCCACAATAACTGCATTTTCCACAACATCGAAGATACATTGAGAAGTGACTAGTCCACAAATGTAAGCATTTAAGTCTCCATACACAATCACTTATTACGATAACTATTTTTATACACTTATAATCATAAATTATTCCTACACATTGATAATCAATGTTAACTATTCCTACAGACTTATAATCAATGTTAACTATTCCTATACATTTATAATCAATGTTAACTATTCCTACACACTTATAATCAATGTTAACTATTCCTACAGACTTATAATCAATGTTAACTATTCCTATACATTTATAATCAATGTTAACTATTCCTACACACTTATAATCAATGTTAACTATTCCTACAGACTTATAATCAATGTTAACTATTCCTACACACTTATAATCAATGTTAACTATTCCTACACACTTATAATCAATGTTAACTATTCCTACACACTTATAATCAATGTTAACTATTCCTACACATTTATAATCAATGTTAACTATTCCTACACACTTATAATCAATGTTAACTATTCCTACACACTTATAATCAATGTTAACTATTCCTACACACTTATAATCAATGTTAACTATTCCTACACACTTATAATCAATGTTAACTATTCCTACAGACTTATAATCAATGTTAACTATTCCTACACACTTATAATCAATGTTAATTATTCCTACACACTTATAATCAATGTTAACTATTCCTACAGACTTATAATCAATGTTAACTATTCCTACACACTTATAATCAATGTTAACTATTCCTACACATTTATAATCAATGTTAACTATTCCTACACACTTATAATCAATGTTAACTATTCGTACAGATTTATAATCAATGTTAACTATTCCTACAGACTTATAATCAATGTTAACTATTCCTACACACTTATAATCAATGTTAACTATTCCTACACACTTATAATCAATGTTAACTATTCCTACACACTTATAATCAATGTTAACTATTCCTACACACTTATAATCAATGTTAACTATTCCTACACACTTATAATCAATGTTAACTATTCCTACACACTTATAATCAATGTTAACTATTCCTACAGACTTATAATCAATGTTAACTATTCCTACACATTTATAATCAATGTTAACTATTCCTACACACTTATAATCAATGTTAACTATTCGTACAGATTTATAATCAATGTTAACTATTCCTACAGACTTATAATCAATGTTAACTATTCCTACACACTTATAATCAATGTTAATTATTCCTACACACTTATAATCAATGTTAACTATTCCTACAGACTTATAATCAATGTTAACTATTCCTACACACTTATAATCAATGTTAACTATTCCTACACATTTATAATCAATGTTAACTATTCCTACACACTTATAATCAATGTTAACTATTCGTACAGATTTATAATCAATGTTAACTATTCCTACAGACTTATAATCAATGTTAACTATTCCTACACACTTATAATCAATGTTAACTATTCCTACAGACTTATAATCAATGTTAACTATTCCTACACATTTATAATCAATGTTAACTATTCCTACACACTTATAATCAATGTTAACTATTCCTACACACTTATAATCAATGTTAACTATTCCTACACACTTATAATCAATGTTAACTATTCCTACAGACTTATAATCAATGTTAACTATTCCTACAGACTTATAATCAATGTTAACTATTCCTACAGACTTATAATCAATGTTAACTATTCCTACACACTTATAATCAATGTTAACTATTCGTACAGATTTATAATCAATGTTAACTATTCCTACACATTTATAATCAATGTTAACTATTCCTACACACTTATAATCAATGTTAACTATTCCTACACACTTATAATCAATGTTAACTATTCCTACACATTTATAATCAATGTTAACTATTCCTACACACTTATAATCAATGTTAACTATTCCTACACATTTATAATCAATGTTAACTATTCCTACAGACTTATAATCAATGTTAACTATTTCTACAGACTTATAATCAATGTTAACTATTCCTACACATTTATAATCAATGTTAACTATTCCTACAGACTTATAATCAATGTTAACTATTCCTACACACTTATAATCAATGTTAACTATTCCTACACACTTATAATCAATGTTAACTATTCCTACAGACTTATAATCAATGTTAACTATTCCTACACACTTATAATCAATGTTAACTATTCGTACAGATTTATAATCAATGTTAACTATTCCTACACACTTATAATCAATGTTAACTATTCCTACACATTTATAATCAATGTTAACTATTCCTACACACTTATAATCAATGTTAACTATTCCTACACATTTATAATCAATGTTAACTATTCCTACAGACTTATAATCAATGTTAACTATTTCTACAGACTTATAATCAATGTTAACTATTCCTACACATTTATAATCAATGTTAACTATTCCTACAGACTTATAATCAATGTTAACTATTCCTACACACTTATAATCAATGTTAACTATTCCTACACACTTATAATCAATGTTAACTATTCCTACAGACTTATAATCAATGTTAACTATTCCTACACACTTATAATCAATGTTAACTATTCCTACACATTTATAATCAATGTTAACTATTCCTACAGACTTATAATCAATGTTAACTATTCCTACAGACTTATAATCAATGTTAACTATTCCTACACATTTATAATCAATGTTAACTATTCCTACAGACTTATAATCAATGTTAACTATTCCTACAGACTTATAATCAATGTTAACTATTCCTACACACTTATAATCAATGTTAACTATTCCTATACATTTATAATCAATGTTAACTATTCCTACACACTTATAATCAATGTTAACTATTCCTACAGACTTATAATCAATGTTAACTATTCCTACACACTTATAATCAATGTTAACTATTCCTACAGACTTATAATCAATGTTAACTATTCCTACACACTTATAATCAATGTTAACTATTCCTACAGACTTATAATCAATGTTAACTATTCCTACACACTTATAATCAATGTTAACTATTCCTACACACTTATAATCAATGTTAACTATTCCTACACACTTATAATCAATGTTAACTATTCCTACACACTTATAATCAATGTTAACTATTCCTACACACTTATAATCAATGTTAACTATTCCTACACATTTATAATCAATGTTAACTATTCCTACACACTTATAATCAATGTTAACTATTCCTACAGACTTATAATCAATGTTAACTATTCCTACAGACAGAAGACCAACATCCAAGAAAATTTGACAGTGTGAAAATGTCATTTTGTTATGCAATTTCAGTGTGAAAATATCACTTCGTTTTAAATTTCAGTGTTAAAATATCACTTTGTTATAAAATTTCTGGGTGAAAATATCATTTTGTTATTAAATTTCAGTGTGAAAGTTCACTTTGTTAAATAAAATTTCAGAGCATGAAAATATCACTTTGTTATAAATTTCAGTGTGAAAATATCACTTTGTTACAAAATTTCAGTATGAAAATAATCACATTATTTCACAGTGTGAAAATAAAACCATTGAAATATAATCTCCTTTCTTTTTTTAAATTATTTCACTAGACTACTGAAAATGTCAATGAAATTACTTTCACCGATAAAATAAATGCTGTTAAGTATCGCAAGTCTGTAACATTTATCTGACACTTTCTGTACTATCTATCACTAGTGATCATATAAACACACCCTCGAGCCAGCTGTCACACAGGGAACATATTGATGGAGTTTGTCATCAGACAGAAACAGTCGCAAACATTACTTTATATACACATGTACACAAGAACATTTTCAGACCTAAACACAATAAATGGCTGATCATGGGCATCTTTTCCTAATCACGCCAGAAGCTTATAAAACTATTTGAGTATGCACTCTGGGCTCAAACTCATATTCAGTACCTCAAACCATATTCATACTCAAAATTCCATTGTAATTTCTGTGCAACGTTTGAGTATGAGTATGACTTTGGAGGAAGGATTTTGAGTTTGAGTGTGGTGTACATACTGAAAAAGGTTTATAACCTTCAGGTCAGATCCTATAAGAGGAACTACTAAGCAATTATCATTTCTTGTTCCTGTTTAAGAAATAAATTTTCATTTCTGAAAATTACATGATGGTATGAACTGTGACGCTTCACGCTGGTATATTTTATGAAGCCTGTTAGCTGTATGCTGTTGTGTTGCAGTTCATACCCTCATTTTTCAAAACTAAAATTCATTTCTTATATTTACATTCTACTTTCACTTCTGTTGGAGTTCCCAGCTGTTAAAATAGATGTAGTATTATATATTTTTCTGTATTCATACGCACATTATTCACAACTGTTAAGCATTCATGAGGAAATGTCTCTCTTTACAATTTTCACAGATATCAAAGGCAAGAATATTGGAATTGTAATATAATTATATAAGTAAAAAACCATTATATATTGGCAAGCAACTATCTTATCAGAGTAACTTAGATATACCATATCAAATATAAAGATATGGTAATCAAAATGAGCCTTCCGAATTTTTAAGGTCCCAAATCAGACGCAGATATATGCATGTTGGAGAACTAAGATTGTATAATTCAGAATAATATTTGCAGTGTATTAGTTTCAAACAATGCAATTCAAAGCCATTTAAAATGATGTAGCCATCAGGAAGAACATGGCAGATCTCCTTAATGGAAGCACATATCCTACATCCTTAATGGAGGAGTCAACAATTAGCTTGTTTCCTGTGGGATTTCAAGTGTTATCATCATTGACGAGTGGTAAACTGTCACACTTCAAAACCCCAATACTTAACAATGGGCGTCTCTCCCATAAACCTACAAGCACTGTCAATGCTTGTATTGAATGGGTGGGGCTGTTTCATAAAGGAAAAACTATATATGCTAGAGCAATGAATAGATAACAGACCATTGTTCAGAATTGATCAGGTTTCTCCAAGATCATTTATTGTTACAGCTAGCCTTGCTAAAATGTGTTGCTTTTTTTTTCTTTTTTTTTCTGAAATTTGAGTACTTTATCTATTTCTTTACAGAATACAGTGTGAAGCAAATAATCATCATTTTTATTGAAGTTTTGCATTAAATTAAAGATGAAGAAGAAAAAAAAGGCATTTTATTTTTTCGAATTTAAGAAATTTCAATGTTAAATCATATATTTTTAAAATTTCATTGATTTTGTACAGTGGAATAACATTTGTGTAAACAAAAATTGAATGTGGTAAAATTTTCACTGCATAGACTTTTAAAAATTTTCTTGGATCCATGAATTCAAAGCTCATTGACCTTGGGAATGTGTGCAGTTTGTTGAATGCAAGAGAGAGATTTAGAGAGAGAGAGATTTAGAGATTTACTATGACTCATTCTAATATTTGGGGAAAAAAAATTCTGTCACTGGTATATATGCCCCATACAACTCTGATCTATGATGGGGGGGGGGGGGGGGTATTTAATTCAATTGAATTATACCACAAGTTTAGCTCTTAGATAAAAGTAACACTATTGAAAAGTCATCTTGAGCACACTTTAAAACTTATCCAGGATATTTATAAGTCCTCAAACACACCTGTGATATTTTCACACAGGTAAAATTTATTCATCTCTCGAATTCCAAATTCTGGCCACACCCATGTTTAATGCTTGTATATCATCACAGTGAATAGACATCAAATTCACAGTCCCCCCTCCCCCCTCCCTGAAATTTAAGTATGCATAACTCCTATTCTGACTAGGCATTGTTTAAAATACATTAACCTTAAAATGTGACTGTGATTAATGCTTGGGTGGGGCTGCAAATTTTATCCCGAGGGAAATTGATCAACATGTTACGAATGACTCTGTATTGATTTTTTTTATTTAACTTAAAGGCGAATTCTAACGAGATCCCAAGAATGTCGATTTATCATTGTAATCATACAGCATTTCTATCTGGAGTAATCCAGACAAGCTTGGTATAATGAAAAGACACCAGACTTAAGACCATATCCTGAAAACAGAGTTGACTTAAGATCCGTGCCAAAATACCTCAATTGTTATTGATCATAGATTGTGTTTACATTGCTAATTTGATATTGTAGTCTACCATATATATATATATATATATATATATATATAGAGAGAGAGAGAGAGAGAGAGAGAGAGAGAGAGAGAGAGAGAGAGAGAGAGAGAGAGAGTAAAATTGTAACCATTTGTCAGAAGTTGTGTGAAGACAGAACTGCACTATGAGGACAAAATCCTGTCCTCACAATTTCATCCTCACAAAAGTGACCTAAAGCATGAGAAATAGAACACATACAAAAAAAAATCTCTTTAAACTTCTGGACTTTTATTCTCTCTCTCTCTCTCTCTCTCTCTCTCTCTCTCTTGTCAATAAAATATTTAGGGTTGGCTGCAAATATGTAGGAAGTGTAAGGAAATTTGAAATACACATATATTTATTTTAGACAAATGTGATTGTTCTAGATGTGAGAATTTTTATCATATCATTTTGGAGGGTGGGTACATATGAAAAACTATGTTTCATAATCTATCAGAAAAGTGTGCTAGTAGAATGCTACTGTACATTTTTATTTTTGTTGAATAAAAATTGATGGCCTGATTGCAGACAAGACAACTCAGACCTATACAATTGCAACGTTTGATACCATCTAATTTAATCAAATGAGTAAGTTGTATTAAAGCAAAGACACATCCTCTTACAGATGTCTCTGAATATAACTGTAAAATGCACTATTGAAAAAGGTCACTCAACACATAGGTTCTAATCATAAATTCATCTAAACAATTAATACGTATTATATCTCAAGATCACAACATCCTCCTGACTTCATATGGACTTTTTTTTTTGTTGACTGCAGAAAAGAAAATAATCTTAAACTTTGATCAGTGAGTTTGGTCTTTATGAATCATATTAAGATCATAATATATATCACCCTAACATCATGTGGTGTCCAAAGTGAACACAATTTTTTTTTTTATCTTTCATTAAGATATATGTATTTCATGCGCATATATATATATATATATATATATATATATATATATATATATATACATATACATAATACACACACACATACAATACCATCTGCACAGATTAAGATTGTAGCAAAATTTCTTTCCTCACATAAAATGTAGTTTACTCATTTAACATTTGTTTAAAACTTTAACTTTTTTGACAAATTAAATGTGTTAAAAACTGCTCCAAGCAAATTTAAATCCATTAACAAAAGTTCCTCTTTCAAGCAGTGATTTGTTGCTATACATGTGTGGCCATTTTCATCTTCAAAAAGGAGCAATATACTGTAAATGAATTAATGTGTATAGTTTATCTCAATTCTAAAAATGTACTCACAATATATCAAAATATTGTCCATTATTTACACTCTGAATACAGAAATATAAATACAGTGTATTGTCTATTTACACCCTGAATAGAGAATTTACTATCTAAATCTAGCGTATTGTCTATTTACACCCTGAATAGAGAATTTACTATCAAAATCTAGTGTATTGTCTATTTTCACCCTGAATAGAGAATTTACTATCTAAATCTAGCGTATTGTCTATTTTCACCCTGAATAGAGAATCTACTATCCAAATCTAGTGTATTGTCTATTTTCACCCTGAATAGAGAATTTACTATCCAAATCTAGTGTATTGTCTATTTTCACCCTGAATAGAGAATTTACTATCAAAATCTAGTGTATTGTCTATTTACACCCTGAATAGAGAATTTACTATCTAAAGATAATATATTGTCTATTTACACCCTGAATAGAGAATTTACTATCTAAATCTAGTGTATTGTCTATTTACACCCTGAACAGAGTAAAACCATAAACACAAATTATTCAACATGTCTGTCTACTCACTCTTGTATGCTGTCCGTAAAACAGACATCACCAAAAGCAAAAATGTGTAAATAAAAATCATTTTAAAAAAAAAAATTTGTTTATTCATATATACTTTATTTCTATTAATTTTTTTTTTAATGCAGTAATTTTGATAGTTCATGGATAAAAAGATTATTTAGTATTTACCAGGGTAGGTATGTTGTATGTTGAAGTCAAGAGATGAAAAGGGGTGAGATAAAGACTTGTATTGTGTTGAATTCAGGAGACAAAAAGTGATGAGATAAAGACTTATATTGTGTTGAGATCAGGAGACGAAAAGGGATGAGATAAAGACTTGTATTGCATTGAGATCAGGAGACGAAAAGGGATGAGATAAAGACTTGTATTGTGTTGAGATCTGGAGACGAAAAGGGGTGAGATAAAGACTTGTGTTGAAATCAGGAGATGGAAAGGGATGAGATAAAGACTCGTATTGTGTTGAGATCAGGAGACAAAAAGGGGTGAGATAAAGACTTGTATTGTGTTGAAATCAGGAGATGGAAAGGGGTGAGATAAAGACTTGTATTGTGATGAAATCAGGTGAAGGAAAGAGATGAAATAAAGACTGTAGTGTGTTGAGGTCATGAGACAGAAAGGAACATGATTAAGGATGTAGTGTGTTGAAATCAGAAGGAAAGGGTTGAGATAAAGAATGTAGTGTGCTTTCTGTTTTTGTTATAATTTTGAACATGATTTTAATGGCAGGGGCATCACCACAAGCCACAGCTGAAATGTATGCCCCTCACCCTTTTCATCTGTGGCTCTCAGTGTGAAAATTTTCTCATAAATATGCATGACAAAATTCACCCAATAGCTGAGCTACCGAGCACAGGTTAGTTGGAGATTTAAGCTGTTTATTGAATGCAAGTAAATTATTCTTGACTCATCAGAAAGCATGTTCTTCCACTTCTCTGGTAAACTAACCAAAACAGAACCCGTATTACACAAATAGGGCCATTTCCACATTGATTGATTAAATATTGTTTAATGTCAAGCACAAGAATCTTTCACTCATATGGAGACGTCACCATTGCCAGTGAAGGGCTGCAAATTTAGGCCTATGCTCGGTGCTTAAGGCCTTTAAGCAGGGAGGGATCTTTTACGTGCCACACCTGCTGTGACATGGAACCTCTGTTTCTGCGGTCTCATCCGAAAGACCGCTTCATTTAGTCACCTCTTCCAACAAACAAGGGGTACTGAACAGTTAACAAATGAACAAACAGGTGTATTAGGGTATATGATTTCTTGTCAATGAAAGTGTCTTTGCATAAAGCACAAATTTTCACGACTGCTGCTATTGACTATTAAGTTAAACATGGCTACGCCAAAATTTTCAGTTTTGGGCTAAAATTGAATTCTATTGGTCAGTGAATGACATCATTCTTGTCATGCATATTTATAAGAAACAAAATAAAATTTCATAAAGAGAGCAATGGGTGAAAAAGAAGCGTTGGCTCACGACAATATTCAGGGGTTGTAGGTAATCTGGACCACACTTGTGACTGCATCACTGAAAACTATAAATGTGAGACGATAACTGCTCCATGTCTCATAGAACAAAAGTTTCAGTTAACTTTAGATTCTACTGTCCTCAAGGGGCCTCCATGGCCGAGTGATTAGAGCATCGCACTCAAAATCACAAGGTCTCTCACCTCTAGTCAGCGCGGGTTCGAATCTCGCTCGCGCCGATATATGTGAGAAAGTTTGCCAGTTTACTTTCGGAAGGTCGGTGGTCTCTTTCCAGGTACATTGCATCTGGGTTCTCTCCTCCACCAATAAAAACTGGATGCCACCAGATAACTGAAAAATTATTGAGTGTGTCCGAAAACAGGAAAACAAAACAAACAAAATACTGCCCCACTCTTTCATCATATTTGTCTTAGGAAAAACTGGTTTGGCTGCAATTTCTGAGGAACTGATGACTGTACTACAGCCATGATAGAGCTCACAGTGCTGCTAAATCTGATCAACACTTGTGCATTTTTTTTATTTACTGATTTAGAGACTCTGAAGTGGCCAGAGACATGATTAGCTGCATAACATTAGGTCAAAGACTAAAATATAAAACCATAACGCTACAGTTCTGCAGCAAATACATGATTTTCAAGCAAAGAATTTTCAAATTTTATTTTCCCCATTTTTAATGTTTAAAATGCTGAACTAAAGGTATGTCTACTGGTCTCATAAATTGGAATGCCAATATTTTGAGTTACAAGAGAGATACATAGCTCACAATGCTTTGTTATATAAACATTTAGACTTGTGTCATGTGTTTGTTTAGATCTGGGCTAAATATACAAGTTTCGTTTAAAACAAACTTTTAATTTACACGGTAATTCTGAACACATTTAAACAGTTTCTAGTGTTTGTCACATCTCATTTTGTTTTAAACAATATTTCCCATTCAGCAATCTATATATATGTAAACAATAAAAGCATGAGCCTTGTTTACATCACAGAGACTTGTGAGTTTTGTATGTCATTTGAAATTCAACAACTGGCATTCAAATTTTTGCTGACCATTAG
Organism: Ostrea denselamellosa; assembly: GCA_024699665.1. NCBI lineage: Eukaryota > Metazoa > Mollusca > Bivalvia > Ostreida > Ostreidae > Ostrea > Ostrea denselamellosa. Next base: position 1,553,380 of record JAMZEH010000074.1, on the reverse strand, counting down.
GAATACCTTAGTTAAGAATTATAAACATTAACATTGGGAAAATAAAATTTTTTATTGGGAAAATAAAATTTTTAAATTTTTTGTTGGGAAAATAAAATTTTTAAATTTTTCACTTCAAATCATGTCCATGTCCCTTTAATTTAGTGTTCTAATTGATGATCCTCTTTCCCGGGTATTACTCAATATACAATATGACATGTTACACATACCAAGGATTGACTTCTGTATGTCTCGAGCTTCTGGAGTTAGAACTGCCTCCTTGCCAATGAAATCCGCCTCTGTTGCAAAACTGACTAGAGCTTGGGCCGTGGCAGTCACGGGATCACAGAAGTTGAGAAATCGAGAATGGTGCCGTGTGTTGGGAAGAGATTTGTAGGTTTTAATACTGGCTATCAGACACCCTGCAGCACACGTAACGCTTTTTACACACAGCTTAAACTGGTCTCTAGTTCCTTCATCACGAACTTTCTCATCTGCAGATTTACAAATATTTGTCAGCACAGATATATGTTTTGATATATTTGAACACAAATCGATAATAAGCTGAGGTGACAATTCGTCGATGCGAGTCTTTTTTAACCTATTGCAACTTAATTTAATTTCTAATCCTGCTAAACATATTGAGTACCGATCCACAAGCCCAGGAATTGCCTGGCAACAGTCTTTGAAAGATATTGCACAAATATAAGCTATGTGACTGCAGAGTTCCATAAAAGTTACTACTGTAGCTGTTAGCTCTGTCAGTCCTTCGCAGATTTCCACCGACTTCGTTGTAATCATGTGTATGTAATTCATAACACTCTTCATCAAAGTCTTAATTGTTTTTGTGCTGGCGATAATCCGTTCACTGATTTGTAAGAAGGTGGATTTACTGGAGATAGTTTCTGTTCTAATAGGACGAGCATCACAGGACAGGATCAGGAGCTCTGCCACTGACTGTAGAGTGCTGTGACAACGCTCACATGTTCCAGTGAGAAGACGAACGCTGCTGTAACTCATGATTAAAGTAAAATCTCATGACTTTCCATCAACGTTGATAATCACAAAATAACATGCGAACAGCTGATGCCGTTTCTTCCCCTACGGAGCCTCATTAATCACATAAAAATCAATGCCGCTCTGAATACTACACAACTCAGCTCTGCAAACATTTTCCGTATTTTTGTCAAAATAATTGCACATGTGATAATTAAAAATAAAAGCACAGATAAGAAACAAAACACGTGAATTTACAAGGGCCAAAATCGAAATTCCGCCTCGGTCGGCTTCCTCCTTTTGTGATGTATGAGTAGGCGTGGTCATTTTCAACAGCAGGAAGTGGTTTTTAGCTGCAGATCACGTTGATATCACACACTCCGCGCGATTTCCCGTCTGCCCATTTACGGTCTAAATCCACCTCCAAAATAGTCCAAATGCATAAATTTCAACATACAAAGAAACATTATTTCATCTCGGAATGTTTCAAATAATCTTTCAGTTAATAATAGATGATTTAAGATTTCTTTCATTCAAAATATATTAATTTGGTAGTTTTATTTCTGTCGCGTACGAATATAAAATAAGTACTGTAAAGGAACTACTTCCGGTTGTAGTCAGAAATTTGGAAATTTTGAGCCTTTGTGATTCGCAAAGAAGGTAAATTTACTGTGAAAACCCATTAAAATGTCCCAGATTAAAGAGAAATGTCTTACATTATGAATACTTTGTCAATGAAAACGGAAGTAAACAGAAAATTTTGTCTTCCGTTTCATGCACATGTTACTTCCGTTCCCGCTTTGTTTGTCTTCAATAAATTTATTTCATTCCATGAATTTGATTGATTTTTGATTAATTGATAATGCAACAGGGGGAAGACTGATGAATATATGAGATATGTTTTAAATACACACTAAGCCGACAGACCCTAGCCATCACTTTATTGCAAGTCCATTAGAAATCCGATGCGCTGCCCATAGTCTTTATTGCAGGTTTCGCTGCACCGTGGACTGTGATATTTCTACTTGGAATGTAGTTAGTTTATTTAAGTATTTGTAGTTATTTACATTAAAGGATTAGATACACAACAACACCATGCAATTTTTTAACATAATACCATACAATATGTATTTTAAGTGTGGATTCATTTTTCAGGTGTAACTTTTCCAACTGTCTGTATCAAACATTTATCGTCCTCACAATTTCTTAATGTTCACACGACGTCAATTAAGCCGATGTCAGCGTCACTGACAGAGGAGGGGCTGGACCAGGCTCTGGTGATATCAACTGTTGAGGAGCAGATTATTGAGGACCAGCAGGCTGCCAAGGAAATCATCCTCTGTCCAGAAATCCAGTTTGTGCAGCAAAAATCTCAGGTAACTACTGAAAATCCAGGTAACTACTGAAAATCCAGGTAACGCTGAGGAAGAACATCTCCTGTTATAACTGTAACAGGAAGAGAGAAAAGCAACATACCAGACTGAGATTGGCCCCCTGAATCTCTAATCTGGTGCTCTACCAGGGATTTCCTACCATTTTTACACTGGGTCCAGGGTTGGTAGAATTGGGAATATTGACACGTAAAATCTCCAAATTATGAAAATTTGAAAAGTATTACTGTATGCTTAATAGTCAACGAAAGTGAAGAAAAAAATGCTTTGTCAGTACATTCTAATGATCACTCAAAAATAATACTGATTATGATGATAAAAAGTGGTATATATTCATAGCAAATTCTTACCCCACTATCAAAAAGAAAAAAAAAATAGTGAAATGCTTTGCATTTGAATACTATACACCTCTTGAACCCCCAAACCATTTCATAACATTATTTTTATTAAGTAATTTTATGTACGCCTACCTATATTGACATTTTATTCATATTTATTATAAAGTGGTTTTGTGTGTGTGTGTGTTTTAAATTGATATTTATTAAGATAAGTTCATTTTGATTAAGATTTATTTCATACATTCAGATGTACTTGTCTGTGTTCATTTAAATAGACATAATTACAGAGAGACTGGAATATCTGGAGATGATTTTTCTTGACCCACATAGTCTGTTTTACCACTCTCTTGGACAAGTGAATATTGCTGAGCACTTGTCTGATTGGGCAAGTGCTTTTTTGTGTAAAGAAGTCTCCAAATGATAAAAAGAACAATTGGTGAAAAGTTCATTGGTAGTTCAAAGCTGGAAGCAGTGCATAAAAAATGAACTTCGATTCCAATATCAATCATAATGTAAACTAATTGAATCACACTCGATCGTGATCGGTGTTCACTTATTGCGTACTACTTTCAATTTTGTAAAGAGGCATGGATGTTATGAAATTTGGATTCTCTAGATCATCATCAAGCAAACATGGTCATTGATTCAAGACAGGAAGTCTAGATGAAATTTTGTTTTATGTGTTTGTTGTTTTTATCAATTGAATAAGATCAGAAATCAATCAAGCAAGTATAAAATGAACTCTATTTTAAGTAATGCAGTTTTCAAGTTGACAATATTAGATCTTCTTTGAAAATTTTTCGGACATGTGAAGTTGAAGTTCGGACAAGTAAAATATCTTTGTCCATTGTCTGAATGGACAAGTAGGAAAAAAAATTAATGCAGACCCCAGGGTATTGAACCTGGGACCTTGGCTGGCCTGCTTTACTGGTCAGGTGCTCTAACCACTGAGCTACCCAGGCCAATATTCACAGTCTGTATAGTCTTAACTACTACATTCTTCCCTCCTGAAATTCAAATGTAACAGGATGGGAGAAAATGCAATGTACTCGACTGGGTTTGTAACCTGGGTGCTCTGAATCTCTAATCAGGTGCTCGACGTACTGAGTAACTGACCACTGGCAATCAAACCTGTCTAACCACCACACCATAAAAATCAATTATCAGCAAGTCCATCGTAATCATTACGACTGGGAAATAAAATCTCATCTTTGATATCAATGTGCAGCAAGCCTGAATTATTAGTATATATAAGCTACATTATTCTATTGATGCCCCATCAAAATTCATTTAGAACCATTACCAGAGTAATGGTCGGGCTTGTTGTGAGCTCACACTGGACCAAAATTTTTTTGTCGCAACCTGGCACGACTGATGTGTATTTGATATATTATTATCCTGTTATATATGTCGTGTGTGTAACATAGCTTTATTTTGCTTTTATCATAAATCGCTATGATGAAAATTATACTTCCTGTGATCGTTTTTCAGTTAGTCAATGACATTGCAGTACAATGTTTTTTTAAAATATTGTTTTAGGTGAATTTTATTTCATTCCCAGAAGAGTCTTGGAGTATTTCATTGCCCATATCCGACTACAATAAAAACAGAAACGAGTTTCCATGTGTTTATTTATCTTGTTAATAGTGTAAATAACACAGGCATGATAAGCGCAATACTCATCGAAACATCAACTTAGCCGTCTTTAAACTAATACACAAGTGAATTGTGAATGGTTTGAGATGAAGTGTAGTCAAAAGATGATGGCCTAACATTTAGAAGCGTGCATTAAAAGTGTATGTCAGAAGAACCTACAATTCTGCTTTTCCTTATAGCCAATTTCCAAAGAGATCAAACCAAAGACCTAATGAAAGTGATGCCTTTTCCCAACATTCTTCAATTTTTATACTATATTGCCATCAAATGAATTTAAAAATGTTAATCTTTGAACATTCTAATATTCAAATTTGTACTTTGATGAAACGACAAATGAAATTTTGTATGCTTTTATTGACAAAGAAGCATCTTCCATTAGGGGCCTAACGAGTTTGTGTGTCTATCATGTCTACCCAGTCCACAGGGGCTCGTCATGAACATTTTGTCTTACTTAAATTAACATCATGCATATCTATGAATATAGAATAGAGAAGGTCAGTTTGTGACAAGCCCCTGTGCCCAGTATGACATAGGTAGCTTCCCATTAATGACTTGGGTCAGTTGGATAGCTTCCCGCCAGTAATTATGTCAGCAACTTGCACCACAGGCTCGTCACAAATTGTAATTATAAATGTAGATGGTGTTTGATAATACAATAAGTTTGTGACTAGCCCCTGTGCCCCTACGTGCAAATGTCATTTCATTTACACCTACCTGAACATAGCAGATCAACCCTTTATCTTGTGTAAACTGCTGAATAAACAAGAAGCTCCTAGGTGTATTGTTCGCAAGCAGCAGGGAATCTACATTGACCATTCTACACAGGTAAATGAGCTGTTCTGATGCACAAGCCTGAATTCAAGATGACTTCGCAATTTCTAAAATATGAAATGTCTGTGTTGCATTTTCCGAATTTCTGTTGCAATTTTTTCCGAAAATCGTAAAATGCAACAAATCAATGGGTAGCGCAAGCCCTGTGAAATTGTCCTATAGCAAACTTGTCAGTTTTGTAAGTTCGATGCCTGGCATTCACTGTGCCCCAAATTACCCATTGTTCTTGGTATTAATGTCCCAAAATAAGGAAATATTCCACAACAGAAAGACTTTTAGTTCATTAAAATACCAAAATATGACTGCAACATTTAAATTAACTTTATTTGTTTTACAACGATTAACAAACAAGTGCTATGACTTTTATTAATGCTTCTCGTCGGCTCAGGTATTGGCGTGAAGGGGTCGTTGATGTGGGAGGAAACCAGAGTACCTGGAGGAAACCCACATGTCCAAGTTGGTGACCACAATACCCTCTGCGTTAACCACTATGCTACCAGGACAATGAAACATTTGAATGTAGTGATTTGAAGTATTTATTAAAAAGTTTGGTTGACGTTTTTGCACTAATGATGTCATTGAATAGATTTTTTTTTTTTACAGCCGGCTAAAGAGAAGGACATTGTTATTTTCCCTAAATCCAGACAGTACTACGCCAAGATGTCCTTGGTTGACCTTGGCAAGAGGCTCTTAGAGGCAGCAAAACGAGGCGAGACGGATGACGTTCGAACGTTAATGTCTAATGGAGCACCTTTCACCACAGATTGGGTAACTTGTTACTGGAGAGTAGTTTAAGATATCTAATCCAACACCTAAGCGATTTCTTTTTGTTTAGTAAGAATTCCTGCCCATATATTTCTATGTTCTTCTTACTGTCCAATACAACTTCATGTCTCCTGCATTTTACCTCCCAGAACGTGTTGGATTAGACATGTTTTACTTTACTGAAATTTAGAAAGGTTTTGATTTAAGTTAGTTCTCTGATCCAACAAGGAGTAAGATTCAGATGGGCTCAAGATATATTGTATGTGCATGCACAGATTCAAGTGGGCTCAGTGTGTAGCCTACGTATACAGATTTAAGTGGGCTCACTGTGTACTCTACATTTACAGATTTAAGTGGGCTCACTGTGTACTCTACATGTACAGATTTAAGTGGGCTCAGTGTGTACTCTTCATGTACAGATTTAAGTGGGGTCAGTGTGTACTCTTCATGTACAGATTTAAATGGGCTCAGTGTGTACTCTACATGTACAGATTCAAGTGGGCTCACTGTATACTTTACATGTACATATTTAAATGGGCTCAGCATGTACTTTACATGTACAGTTTTACGTGGGTTCAGTGTATACTTTACATGTACAGATTTCATTGAGCTCAATGTATACTTTTGCTTGGCCTTAATAAAAATAAAAAGTTTATGATACAACCACATGAATGAGTTAATTTTTCACTGAAGGCTTTGATTTTTACATTATCATTAGTGTTAATTTGTGCTGCAGCTTGGTACCTCCCCGTTACACTTTGCCTCCCAGTATGGTCACCTAGATACAGCAGAGGTCCTGCTGAGGGCGGGGATCAGTCGGGACGCTCGGACCAAAGTGGACAGGACTCCACTCCACGTGGCATCACAGGAGGGTCACTCCGAGATTGTGGAACTTTTGGTCCAGCATGCAGCTGATGTTGATGCAAAAGACATGGTGGGTAAATTTGATACGTTTGATCATTCTTTAAGGCAATTACCCCAAAATTGTCAGGCTCTCCATTAGGCAATTACCCCAAAATTGTCAGGCTCTCCATTAGGCAATTACCCCAAAATTGTCAGGCTCTCCATTAAGTATAATGTAACAAATTTGTGCGTCTCCCTCCACTTTTTTGCGACTGACTAAAGCTCACTACATTTCAAAGTTTTCAGAGAGTTAGAATGTTAGACAATGTCCATAATGACAATGAGAAATGGCAGTTGTTGCAAAGTTAGAGAAACTTGTTTTGAATGATGCATGATGCCTATGATTTTTTGGCATTTAACTGCCTGAAATGTTGATATTTTTTGATAATTCTCATGGAGTGTGTTAAAAAAAATCTTTACTATTGAAAAAAAGACATTAGGCCAGAAATGACTGTTAGTGGTCCAGTTTTGTTAGGCAGTGTGGGGATTTTTATGTAATTCTGTGGCATTACATTGTTAAAACGCACGATTAGCGAAAGTCAAAACAAAATGACATTGCCGTGAAAATGAAGTTGCATAAAAATTTCTTGGTTAATTAAATGTTTGAATTTTATTTCTGTGGTGATTAATTTCTGAAATCAGCAGAATCAGATGAAACAGGAATTTGTTTATTCACATTATTTCTGTGTTTTGATGCAAATTTTGGTGTTTTTTTTTTAAAGTTAAAAATGACCCCTCTGCACTGGGCCACAGAGAAAGGACATGCCCATGTAATGGAAGCCCTGATAAAGCATGGGGCGGATACAACATGTGAAAACAAGGTTTGTCTCTAATTACTGTACGTATATTTATTTCCATAATTTTTTTGGATTATCATTTTTAGATTGGTCTCCGGGTACGAGATTCTGCTAAGATGCATATGTCTTACATGAAAATAGATTACACATTCTTAAGACCACTGTTGTATAAAACTAAACAGATTTTAAGTGTCTACAGACTTAGCAGAAATTAGTACTGTGCTTAAAGATGTATGTTTACAGTATCTCAGACCATGATGGTATTGACACAACATGTGAAAACAAAGTTTTGTCTAATTTTCCCTGACTAGGCCCTGATAAAGCATAGGGCTTACACAGTATTTGTGTCTAATTATCCCATGCACTGAGTGGGCCCTGATAAAGATAAAGCATGGGGCTTACACAATATGTGAAATCAGGATTAGTCCATGCTGTAACAGTAATAACAGTCTACTGCAAATTTTTCCATATTATATGTGTGTGTGTGTGTGTGTGTGTAGTGTTTTATGAAGATATGAGTTTTAGTTTATTAAATAGGAATATTTTAAAAAAATCTTCAGAGTCACAGAGCTACAATTTGTCAAATTGATATGCAAACATAGGTTTAAGTGTGTTTACAACTTGGCCGTTGATACCAGATTGGTGCCACTTGCACAATAATTTAAAATTAGTAAAATGGAATACTGTAGTTTGAATTAGATAAGTTTGAATAAAGGTATAAAAGTTTTACATGAGGTAAATGCAATTGCTTAGGTGAGGGATTTTTTGGCCCATGTGTCATTCATTATGTAAAAACATTTTATGCCTGGTAATCAGAGATAAGGTCTGAGGGGTATATAGTTTTTGGCCTGTCCCTGTTTTTCTCCACAAAAACTTTAACTTTGGCCATAACTTTTGAATGTTTAGTGCTAGGGCTTATTTTACATGTGTTTCATGTAACAAAACCTTTCGTTTGGTACCAATATTTTTGACCTTGTGACCTTCACTTTGGGGTTTGACCTACTTTTGAAAAAACTTTAACCTTGTCCATAATTTCAGAATAGTTGATGATGGAGCTTTCATGAATTACCTGAGTATTTCATTTGATGAGACCAAATGTTTTACCTCATGACCATTGGCCATATGGAGGCATCAGTGTTTCACAAACACATCTTGTTAAGGCGTTGAGCTTGCTCGAGAGCCTTCTAGCGATCATGCAAAATTTTGCCTCTACACCGCCTTTCCCATCTCAATGGGCGATTTCAAATAGTGCCTATTGGTATTGAATGTTTCTTATGATTCAAGACTTTGAAACATTGAATTTAATTGATATTTGAAAGGCACAATACCATTTCCATCGTTGATGTTGTTTATTATTGTATCTGTTCAATAGTTAAATAACGATTGTTTGGCAAGAAAAGTTCATTATTCGTGGATGGATTTACTATGCAACAGATTTTCCCATGAAATTTGTGTCACACAGTATCATTAAGTACTTACAATATAACCTGCTCAAATTTGGTTTTCATTTATATCTATAGTCTCATAGTTTCACCAAGAATCCTTATTTCAGATCAGTAGAAACAGATAAATACTAAATTGGATTGCACATTGTCACTGTTCGGTTCCTATTCCAAAAACACAAAGGCTATTTACGGTTTTGTTTTAGGTAATCCCGATTCTCAATTAAGCAAAATGAAAGTAAAATGTGCATCACGACAAAAATAACAGGTTATTTTGCGAAGAAACCCAGGCTAGGTAGAATTCATTGAGAATTGAATCTTGTTCAGAATTCCAATAACCTTTCTACATATTACGTTGAACTTTTGAATTATTAGACATTGTTGAAAACAGAGAGTTAATACCGTAAAATTGTTACATCATACATGAACAGAAGATATAACTTTTATAAACAAGTAGTGTCACTCTGATGCAGTTATATTCTTTTCAGCATTTTTTGTCTGCAATTTCAAGTTATTTATTATAACCTTTATATAGTAACTAGCCTTGAGGGGATATTATCTAACAAGAGGAGAGTACATGTATGAACTTGTTAGGATAAGCAACTTCAGCCCAAGCTCTCTTCTTAATTTCTTTTTATGTAAATAAACACATTTTGCTGACATTTCACAAATGATTTTAATGCTTTATTTATGTACTTAAACATGAGGAAATGTCTCCTGTGGCACTCAAACATTTCTTCTGTTACTTTCTCTAATTTACCTGCCCTCTGAATTTATTGAGAACCCTATAATGTATATGATATTGCACTCGACACCTTTGTGGCCCTTCAGGCTTTTGATTTGTGAAATTTGTCACAGATCCTTACAAACCAGACATTATTGCTGGGAACTAAAAAACTTAGAGTTTTAAAATAAGTAATAGCATGTAACATTTACCCATGATATTATAAGTTTGACAAAAATCCAACATTTTCAGCAGGCTAAAATTACCCAATATTTGGTATTGTACATTTTGACAGAACTCTTAACCTCTTTGAACTTTACATTTACATTTGTTTTAACATGATAATTTACATTTTGACAGAACCCCTTTAGACTCTACTGTTACTTATGTTTTAACATAATAATTTACATTTTGACAGGACCCCTTTGGACTTTACATTTACTTTTGTTTTAACATGATAATTTACATTTTGACAGAACCCTTTAAGACTTTACTTTTACTTATGTGTTAGCATAGCATGATAATTTACATTTTGACAGAACCCCTTTAGACTCTACTTTTACTTATGTTTTAACATGATAATTTACAGTTTGACAGAACCCCTTTAGACTCTACTTTTACTTATGTTTTAACATGATAATTTACAGTTTGACAGAACCCCTTTGGACATTGCAATTGCGAATGGAAGAGCAGACTTGGTCCAGATACTACAGCTAGCTCAGGTATCAGTAGAATTGTTGTGCAGTTTAAGCTGCAGATTAGTTATTGTTTTCATTGGCAATCCTCGTTATTCCATATTCTTGAAATTGTACTCGAGAAGAAATTTCATAACTACTAGGATGTATTTCTGATTGAAAGGAACAAATTCTTTTATTTAAACAGCACACTCATATAGGAAGCATGGGCGACGACGAGACTGTTACTATAGAAACCACAGAGGTGGATCCAGAGAATGTTGAAGAGACTGTGACGGTGTCTACAGACTTGGAAGGGGGTAAACAAGGCAAGAGAGAGGGTTAGGGAAAAGGGGGAGGTGGGGAAATAGTGGCAATAAAACAATTTTCCACTCCCAAACTTGTGTTTTATGAATAGATTCCCTTAATTCATGATTGTATGGTTTTCTTAGATAATGAAATTGTTAACCTGTATTTGTATTTGTTAAAATGATAATGGGAAATAAGAATTTTTTCATTGGCTAAATCAAGTAGATGAAATGTCATGTGACATAAATAATCCCAATTTTTTATTGGCATGATAGGCCCAGGGATTTTGGGAAAGGGGGGAGGGGGGACAGTGGAGTACTGAAAACAATGATGGTTACTTGAAAATCTCAGTAAACATTCGGAGATCAGAGTATTTCTGGTGAACAGTCCATCACTGCAATGACAATAGTTGTTTCTCTACGTAATCAGTTTTTCTGAATTTAGTTACTTAATATGTACTGTTAACTAATGATTATATGCCTCATGAATGGTCAATGGAAAATTAGTGTGCAACATTTAATTTCCACAATAGGCCACTAATTTACTTATAGGTGGTTTGTTTTGCAATGCCAGTGTGTCTTCTTATGGTTAAATAAAAACCAACAAAAAAAATTATTTCACATATTTATCTTGAAATTTGGGATGATTATTTTGAATTGATTTTTTAAAGTGTTTTGGTGAGGTTCCTGGTTTGTTTCAGTGGGCTTTGTAACTTGTTTCAGTGGAAACCCCCAGTTTGTTTACGAGTGATCCAAAACTTGTTTCAGTGAGGTCTCAAACTTGTTTCATTGAGGTCTCTTAACTTGTTTCAATGAGGTCCCTGAATGATGAATGCAGCAAATAATTAATGTCAGTAGTGAAATCAGTAACTGAGTTGTGCGAATTTTTTTGCTTTAGATGGTCAGGATCAAACGAACTCCTCTGTTTTGGCAACACTAGCAGCATTAGCCGAGGCCACTGCTCCAAACACTCAAGGTAAATATAAAGTGATGCTCTCATGGGGGTGGGGTGTCCCAGGTCACAGTCTACACAAACACATGGTCAGTGATGAACATCTCAAGGTGGGCTTGTGAGCCATCAAATATTGCAGGATAAAAAGGCTTCCCTGCCAATTCCCACTCACTGCATTAACTAGCTTATATGATGCTAACTAGAGGTACTTTCCAGAAAGCTAACCGCAATAGACAAGCTCTAAAAGCAGAGTTACAGTGATAGTCCTGCGTATTAACTGAATATAAATGGGCGATTTTGCTGCGTTTTATGATTGGTTTTTAATGTCTTTTTGTAGCGGGTTATGATTTTATTCTGTACTTCAGTGTCAACAGCAAATGCAGATGCCATGTCGTGGCTAGAGAGCCAGGGAATCACCATGATAACTACAACAGAGGGCGGGATTATCTCATCAGCGATGGAGAGCGGGCAGTCCATAGCTCTGACAGGTAATTAATTGTTCACCACTCCATGTGGCTAAAAGGTAATTATTTACCAGTCCATAGCTCTGACAGGTAATTCACCAATTTATCAATCTGTCAGGTAATTATCCATCGCTCTGATAGGTAATTATTCACCAGTCCTTCAGTCTGACAGGTAATTCTGTAATTCATCAGTCCACGGTTCTGAGAGGTAATTTGTAATTTACCAGTCCAAGGTCTAATGATGGGTCATGTAATTCATATCTCTGATTGTTAAGTTGAGATTTAAGTCTATAATCGAGACAAAACAGTCCATTTCTCTGACAGGTAAGTTTTTAATTTTAGTCTGTTTGAGATGAAACAGTCCATTTCTCTGATTGTTAAGTTGAGATTTAAGTCTATAATCGAGACAAAACAGTCCATTTCTCTGACAGGTAAGTTTTTAAGTTTAGTCTGTTTGAGATGAAACAGTCCATTTCTCTGACAGGTATGTTTGTGATTTAAGTCTATGATTGATTATTATATTTAACAATATTGTATTTGTGATAAAACTGGACTGTCTCATTGTCTTTTATATCAGATAAATGCAATGACCTGTAAACATGGAATAAAAACCTATATCTCACACAAAACAACAATAAATTCTATATATCACACAAAATAACAATAAATTCTACATATCACACAAAATAACAATAAATTCTACATATCACACAAAATAACTATAAAATCTATATATCACACAAAATAACACTAAATTCTATATATCACACAAAATAACAATAAATCTATAAATGTAAGAAATACATGTGAGGGTTGTTTGTAGTGTGGATGATATAAAAACAATGAAAGAAAAGAAAACTAGTTATTAAGATAAACATGAGGAATTTATTATTGTGTGATTTATCAGGAAGTGCCACTCCTGAAATAAAATTAGTCTTTTTTATTTATAAAATGCTGAAATACATGTAGAACTGTTGGTTAATTGACTGTGAATTCAGGTCCTCGTGGTCCAACGTCTACTAAATATATCAAGATATTAAGTATAATAGGGGATTTAAGTAATTTCTGTATATTCAGCTTTGCTTAAGAACTTTTTTGTTTGTATTTACAGAAGCAGGAAAGATAGCATTGACCAACATAATCAAACAACAGGGATTGTCTCCAGGAACGCTGATTACCCAGGATGCCGTGCTGTCTGACGATGCCATAGTATCGGATGATGCCGTGGTGACGCAAGAGTCGGCCATTTTGGGGGCAGGGGAAGTTTTGGAGGAGGATGTTCAACAAGAACTGGAGGAGGGGGAAGAGAGTCAGGTGGGCGGGGCAGGGGGGGATCTCTGTGACTGTATTATAGAAAGATTTGCTAAGTTATGTAAACATAGTTTGTTACGAATTGTAATTTGGCATCTTTAAACCGTATGTATAATGTTAAACAGGTGAGCGGGGGGGGGGGGGGGGGGGGCTACAGTTCACCAGCCTGATGCTATTACCTCTGAGCTATGATGATATACAACCAAATTGATCAATACAGACAATTTCACAAAACATTTAAATTGCCATCTTGTGACATTGTGTCATAAAGAATATAAGTCTTGAGTGTAGTGAGCTAACTAAAACTATATTTCCAAAAACAAAACTGGTATTACATTTTCATAAGTTCACATGATAGAATTGAACTTGCAACAAAACTGCTTCTCAATAGCATTCCAGTTGATGACCGACTTGGGGGTGGAGGAGAATTTTTCACTCATATTGAGTTTCAGTTTTATATTGTAGTAATATTGCCATACTTTGTATATGAACCTGTCACCTAGATAGTAATGCATGGATCCTGTCTTCAGTACCCAATTGTTCGAAATATTTTTCTCTGCTGCTTTGCTGCAGTAATGTTGCCGTAATAATAATGACTGACTTTACATTTTTATTAATTTCGTAGATCTTAAGTTCAAACAATTAAGCACTACTGTTCAATTATTGGATAGCTCTGTAGTCCTTCAAAAGTGTATCTACAATAGAGTTGAAGCTCTGCTGATGATCACAGATTAGCTGCTCCATTAAACACAGATTGCTGTCAACAATTGGTAGCAGCTTGAAACTTTTCTATTCATGATTGTGTTAAATTGTTTATACTTTCTAACATCATATCCGTTTTATAGTCCGTTGTCCTCATCAGCACTCCATTTTGAGTATTGCTACATTTAGTACTATTCATGAACAGAACAAATGGTGATAGGTAGTATTCTATAGTCAGTAGGACAAACTACATTAATTTTTTGTTTATGAATTGGTAATGATGTTGGTACTTATTTTTCATCCAATAGAAGGTGATAACAATCGTGGCAGCTGCAGGACTAGAAGAGAACCAAGAGGGATTAGGCGAAGTCATGGTGATGGGATCAGGGGATGCTACTGATGAACCACTGGGTAGGAACAAATTATTATGAACATGTATAGTTTTATAACACCATCAAAATATTTGTTCCTTAGGGAGGGAAATTTGCTTTGAACGACTCAAAACGTGGAGTCGGCGTTATCCCCCAAAAAATTTGGTTAATTGTTTTAACTGAATGTCATCCAATTAGAAAGCAATAGGTAGCATCTGGACATCACCTCATCCCTCAGGTAGAATTGCTGTGTGTAATTTCAAAGAGAGACAGGCATGTAATAAATATGAACATGACCTGAAAAACATGAAACTGCAGATTTAAAGCAGTATTCGTTTATATTATGATACATACATGTAGGTAATCAACATGTTCAGTCCCTCAAATATTCTCATGGTCAGCCTCATTAATATTTTTCTATTGGTCTCATGAATATTTTTATTGCAAGTCCTATGAATATTTTCGCAGTCAGTCTTGTAGTTATTTTCATTGTCAGTGTCATGAATACTCCCATTGTCAATCTCTTGGATATTTTCATTGTGAGTCTCATATGAAAATTTTGTGAGATTTGTAAATTTTGTTGCAAGAATAATTAGGTTTCTGTTCATTATTAGAGTGGACCTGACTAACGTGAGTTATTTTGCCCTCCTTTGAGAAAGAGGGGGCATATTGTTTTGCACCTGTCTGTCGGTTGGTCTGTAGACCAATCTTTTCTGCTTGATATCTCGAGAACCCATTAATTGATGGACATTAAATTTGGTACATTGGTACATCTTGAGGAATAGACTACCTTATTGATATTGAGGTCACATGGTCAAGGGTCAGTCTGCTCTGGACATAGGAAGATATTATCCACTTCATATCTTTGAATTGTTTTGGCACTGCTATCAATTATGTATATAACTCTTTACAATTTTGCACCACAAGGACATACGATGTACATGTTTCGGAAACATTTTTTGTTTAGATAAAAGTTGACCCCTGACTGATGATGTAGAATAATTTATTTAACCATTTTATGTATGGATAATCTTTTGCTGTTTTGTTATTATGGCCCATTCAAGAATTTTTCACTCGCATAGGGAAGTTCACCAGCTGTAGGTGAAGTTCTACAAACTTCCACCTATATATGGTGCTCAAAGCTGCAGCAGTGAGGGTTCTAATGTCTATGTTGACTCAGGATCTCCATTTTTACTTATACCCAAAAGACCTATGTCTTGTGCTGGATGCCTGGCAAGTCATTATGCATTAAACAGTTAAGGTTTGATACGGTGTTGGAATCATTAATTGAACCCAGGACCTCAAGGTTTCAATGCAAACACTCGGTCCACTATGCTACTACTGATAATCTGGTTGGTTAGTTATATATTGTTTAATGTCCCACTTGAGAATCTTTCACTCATACAGAGACATCACCATTGCTGGTGAAGGGCTGTAAAATTTAGGCGTATGTTTGGTGCTTACAGCTTTTGAGCAGGGAGGAATCATTATCATGCCACACCTGGTGTGACATGGGGCCTTGGGTTTTTGCAGTTTTATCCAAAGGACCTCCCCAATTAGTTGTCTCTTACAACAAGCAAGTCATACTGCGGACCTTTTCTAACCCTTATCCACATGGGATCCACTGATATTCTGACATAATTTATTACGCAAATAGAAAGTACAAACGAGAGGACATGATAATAATTTTGTAATGGATGTCCTTCATGATCTGGTTGTTGAAGTGTGTAGAATGCCATTGGTACATGTCTGCCTATAAAATATTGTAGAATCTGCAGAGGAACCTCCAATGAAGAAAATGAAGTCTGAGACAATAGAAGAAGAGGACACTAGTATATACACAAACCCAATAGAGAAAGACACCTCAGAGGAGGTATGTACACACTGATTTGTAGTAAAAGTTACCTCGGAGGAGGTATGTATACACTGACTCCATAGAGAAAGACACCTCGGAGGAGGTATGTACACACTGATTTACAGTAAAACACACCTCGTCGGAGGTATGTATACACTGATTTAGAGAAAAAGTCACCTTGGAGGAGGTATGTATACACCAACCCAGTATAGAAAGTCACCTCAGAGGAGGTACATATGCACTGACTCCATAGAGAAACTTACCTCAGATGAGGTACATATACAGTGACTTCATAGAGAAAGACACCTCAGAGGAGGTACATAAACAGTGACTTCATAGAGAAACTCACCTCAGAGAAGGTATGTACATACTGACTCCATATAGAAAGTCACCTCAGTGGAGGTATGTATACATAACTCCATAGAGAAGAGGTATGTGATAGGTACAGTGGTATATCATGATTAAGGATTTTTAATGGAGTCTCCTTGTGATTGTAGATTTTATACTTTTACTGTCAAAGGAAATGAAATTGTGGTCCACAAAATTGGAATGAAAGTTCGACTACTTGTGTACAATTTGTAACATGAACAATATGCAATGTGTTTCATATCATTATATTTATATATACTTGTATAATGACTGTCCCAATAGGAGATCAAACACTTTGAAATACGATGGGCTATGTTTTGATCTTGTAGGGAGATGATCTTGATAAGGAGAGCTTGCGTCGTCAGCTGGAAGAAATGCAGCGACAGGCGGAAGTGTACAAACTGCAGCTACAGCAGAAGGAAGAGGAGGCCGCTGCCTATAAAAAGAAACTGGACGAGAGCATCATCACCGAGGTGTCTACAGAAGAGACATAGGGGTTGGAGGTCATACAATAGAGAGAGATAATATGCGTGTTGATTGATGATTTGTAGGATGTTGGTTGTTAACGCATTTGTAGCGAGTGACATTTGTGAAAACTTCTGTAAATCGCTATTTATTCATAAAAAATTTGTATTGGACTTGAATTTGCAAAATTGTTGCAACATGAAGAATAAGATTATGTATAATATTATATACATAGTGTGGAACAAAGTGAACATTGATGAAAGCTGGTAAATCTGAGAAGAGAAGAGCACAGAATTAGTCTCATGAAATAAGAGTGAGGTATAGTGTACTTTTATGGTGTCAGAATAACACAAGCATATTTGTAATGTGAAATAAAACTGCTTTATCACAGGACAACAGGTGGTGTCATCCTTAAACCAATAAGAGTCACATTTACAGTGTGGACATTGAAGACATTGATAGTTTGTATGGAGGAAATTCTTATTCTTCAAACTGGTAGAGGATTTTTGACTATGTTGTGTTGATGATGAGAGTGAAGAATGTGTTGTTCAAAGAATTGGTGTGAACAGAGTTTTAGTGCCTGGGAGCATGATCTCACTGCATGTGGTAAAAAATGTACAAGTTCCATTCAAAGGGAGAAAACTCTGTGGATGATGCAGGACACAGTCAATGCAGGTGCCTGTTTTCATAAATAATCATGGTGACACATGGAGAATAAGTTACCAAGTAGGAGTTGACATTTTATTCATATGTATATTTTATCATTGTTTTGATTTGTTGTCATTCATGCATGTTGTATTTTGTACAATGTACATCATATTTACAACAGAAATCAATTTCATTTTGTCAAGATTCCAAATTCTTCCTTTACAATGTCACAGTTAAATTTTAATTGACAATAAATTTGTTGAACTGCTGATGTGTGGCATACTATTTGAGAACAAAGTTTTTGTTTGAATGAATGTTTAGGAACAAATATTGTATCCTAGTTAATGCAAATATTACAAGATGATTTCAGAAAAAGTGATGCTTGTATGGAGTAGGGAAGGTGTGGGGAAGGGGAGGGGGCAAATATTGTACATATATACTAATTTGTACTGCTCTATTCAATGGGAGAACAAGGCCACATGAATTTTGAATGATTGATATTTTTTTAATGTTGCTGCGGTATGACATTTTACGTACACTAAAGTAATATTTATAGAGCTGTCAGAAGCTAACAAGGCGGAGTTATTGGGGAAAGAGAAGACGTATATGTGTTGGATAGATATTCTGTGGTCAGCCACTTTCATGAATCGTATATTGTTACCCTGAGCGCTGTTTTAATTAATGGGCCTGTTACTTGACATTTTAACCTGATCATTCATCCAGAAATATTATACCACTTGTAAGTTATGGTATGCAACCAAAAATGCAGTATGCATACAAGTTTTAAACCACATCCATGTTGAAAATACATTCATTGAGTATGGCTCTTCTGTAGAAAAAAAATTTGACTCGGAAAATATAGGTCAGTTGATGAATACATTCCATCTCTACCCAGAGTTATCTTTCCTTATACTCGCATTTTCCTCTGTCAACGTCTCAATATTAGCAGTGTTATTCCTTGTGTAAATCCACTTTTTCACTGTTAATAAAATTAAAACTAGAACTAGTTCATGAAATATTAGGAAAATGTAGGGCAAACAATTTTTATTTTTCATTACAATGTATATCTACCTATATAGTGTAATCGAACAAAATCTAAGTTTCAAAACAATTCATTGATTCTTGTGTCACAAAGAGACTTGATATATGCTTAATATTTATTTATGACAAGCACTTGGGTCATATAAAAATTTTGTGTGAAGTACAAGAATTTAACTTCATATTTTTTCTCCGTGTGACATCTAAATGACCTTGGGATATAACTCGAGATACCATTGGGCAGTAAGCAGCACTTAACTTCAGTAGAAGAACCATCGAGTATTACCAAGTAAAAATAAAGATCCAGATATGACGTCCAAATGACCTACCGTCAGCCATGAAAATAAGGGCTGTAAGGAAATTACAAAAACATTTCGTTTCCTGTAAGTCTTTAAAAGAAAAAAAACCAATTAATTAAAATTCACTAAAAATGTAAATGCATCATTAAAATAGATCATGCTGCAAATGCAGACTTGTAAATGTCAACTGACCCAGATCAATTAACACATTTTTTCAATGTCATTGTTACACAAAAATTTAAATTTTGGTTGTTTTTTTTTTTTTTCACTTGCAATGAATACTCCATTTTAATGGATACATTTCTCGTACTACCCAATTTTCACATACATTTTTTGCACCAGTTGCTATTCAGGGATCCAACCACATTTGAAGTGGCTTGTTTTAATTCTTTGAAGTCACAGAATTTAATGCCAGGAAACTTCAATTTGATTCTCATAAACACAATCCGACAAATGTCATCCCTCAATAATTTTAATATTGCAGATGTTGCTTCTTCTGTGATAACTGTCAGCCGTCCAGTTCCTTTATTTTTAGTCTGGTTTAATCATTACCGAGTTGTTCATACCAATGATAAACTAAGAGTTCTCAACACTTCTGTTCACATTTTGTTTGATTTAGCAATTCTCGAATCTGAACAGAAGTCCTACGTAGCTTCAAACAGAATTCAATAAACGACCACTGCCCCGATTTGATGAAAAAATTTGTTGTTCTGTCATAGATAGATTTTTTACAGCTTGATAACAAATATAAATAATTTTCGTATTTGTCGTCAAAATTCTACCAAATTTCCACAAAGTGATCATTATGATATTTAAAAATGCACATGAAATATTTTGCCACTTTCTTTGGAAGTACGGAGACTTGGTACATAGCTTGCATTGATTTCCATTATCCATCACACCATTTTGAGAAAATTATAAATAATAGCTCAGATAAATTATCATGTTATTTATCGCTTGTATCTGTTTAATATATCTAGCAACTGTTACTCAAAGACATTAATTAGAAAGGAAAATAAACAGTATCTCAATAATTTATTAACGTCTCTGATTGATTGATTGATTATTTATTGCTTTCCGCCACACTCAACAATTTTTCAGTTATCTGGTGGCGTCCAGTATTTGTTGGTGGAGGAGAGAAACCCAGATACAATGTACCTGGGAAGAGACCACCGACCTTCTGCAAATAAACTGGCAAACTTGCTCACATAACGCCGTGGCCGAGATTCGAACACGCGCCGACAGAGGTGAGAGGCTTTGTGATTTTGAGCCCGATGCTCTAACCACTCGGCCACGGAGGCCCCTTTAACGTCTCTGAAGCTCATATTTAATGTTGCCTTGTTTTGTTACAGTTCAGGCTAGGACATATTTCATTTCACAGACGGAAGGTCAGACAGAATTTGACACTGAAACAACACAACAAATTTCTCAACAAATTTTATTGAATTTTACACATGCTGACAAGTACCACAAAAAGAACAACAGACTTCGAGTGCTATCTCAGAAGGAGATTTTCAGATGTATAAACAGTGGATGTACATTTACAATAATCAGAGGAGGATCCAGAAAATTTTAAAAACTGGGAGGTGTGAATGAAGATGGTACTTTGATGGGAATCACTCCATCCAAAAATCAAGTAAAAGATGGAATAAACGAAAGTCTAAAATAGAAATTCATAATTTGCCAACCAAGGAGAGGGTGCTACCCTTATTATTCCCCTAGCCTCTTCCTGAACCTACCAAATGGATGACCACATATATTCATAATGATCTAATGATTAGACAGAAGATCATCAGTCTACCAAATGTTTGAGAATCTTGTCATCCAAAAAATGTACAGTTAGGCATACAATTACACAACACAAAATGTCAATTATCATAATTAACAAACTAAAAACACAGAATCTAATGAAATGGGCATAATATTCATGGTGAAAAAAAACAAAAAACCTAGGTTTTTCATGAGATTTGTCTCCATTGTCTATTTTTAGGGCTGACTAAATGTCACCACTGAGTTGCAACTTCAATTTCTCAACAAAAACAAAACAAAAAATTACGGAGTACCTTCATATAGCTAACATGCATCAACAAACATACCACGAAATGATTGTTTCAACAATTGTGGAGCACCACCCACAATGAAGATCTAGTTTTCTGTTGACAACAAAAATTTCTACTTTTAAGTCCCTATTTGAATTTTTAAACACACTTTGTCACTTGCATATGAAAACGAATAAACATTCTTGGAGCTGTAACGTTTTACAAAGCTAAAAATAGTCACCGATTTTTAATAAAGATGTAAACAAAGCAAAGTTGCAATTTCAATTACTGTGTTATGTGGAGGTCATCTGTAAAATAATACATTTCGAGGGATTCAGTTTTGTGGATTTTATACCAATATTCCGTGAATTTAAACCACAATAAAATTGTTTTCACACACAGACAGAATATCCACGAAACTACATCAAAATCTCCACAATCCACGAAACTACATCAAAATCTCCACAATCCACGAAATTACATCAAAATCTCCATAATCCAGGAAAACTGAGCCCCATGAATTAAATAGTTTCTCAGTAATTCATTGTGCCACGACACAAATATTTTTCATCCTGGATATAAATGTGGAAATCAGGAATTGTTTATTCTGAGCTAAAACATTGCTGCCTGTTTTGATACACAAGCATACATAGGTTTTAAGAGCGAATAACTTCATTAAAAGGACATGGATACAATTTGAACTGAAAATTTTTCAAATTTTATTTTCTCATTTTCAAGGTTTACAATGCTATACTTAGGAATTTTTGACAGTCAACTGAAATTTGAATGCCAGTTGTAGAGTAACAAGTGAGACACAATACTCACAATTCTTTGTTTAAAATGTAAACAAGACTTGTGCCATGTTTTTGTTTACGTATAGATTGCATAATAGAAAATATGTTTAAAACAAAATGAGATGTGTCAAACACTAGATACTGTTTAAGAATGAACTTGCACATCGAGAAAACCTGTTTTAAATTAAACTTTTACTAGTATATTTAACCTATGTAAACAAAAACATGATGTGAGTCTTGTTCACATAACAAAGAATTAGTTATTATTATTATTATTATTATTATTATAACATTTATATAGCGCTAAATATAATTAAATTACTCTAAAGCGCTTTACATAATTATTTGAAACTGCACAATGAATATACACAACTAAAATTAATTGAAAATAATATGGGCATACAAAATATAGAAGGGGATTTAGATATAGAATGGGTTAAACAGTGATTAAAATATTCGAAAAACATGTTCAGCACAGATTAAGATCTAAATATTAAATTGATGAAAGGGTCAGTTAAAAAAAGCTAACTTAAAAAGATGCGTCTTAAGTAACTTTTTAAAACTGGCCAGGTTGTCTTCGAGCCTTAAAACGGCTGGCAGTCTGTTCCACAGTGCTTAACTCTGTATCTCTCTTGTAACTCAACAACTGAGATTCAATATTTGCTGACCATTAGAAATACCTTAATTAAGCACTGTAAACATTAAATACAGAAAAATAAAATTCGAAAATTTTCAGGTCAAATTGTGTCCATGCCACATCATACAGACAAATTGCTTTCAGACTTGACAAACAAACATATCACATGTCTGTACAATTATGATTCCTCAGTTCTGTTGAAGGGATACATTTACAGAATATAAAAGTACAGATAAAATAAATCTATGGTCCAATGGATTAAATCACTCCAATAATGAATCAATCTCAAAATACATTCTTATAGGGATCTGTAACAGTCAAAAAAAGCAAACAAAGTATCAAGTGATAGAAAACGCCTATTCTCTCTCTTTTTTTTCTTTTTATGTCTGGCAAGTATGAACTTCAGAGGAGAAATAAACTAGATTGTACAGTTGAATATACATGTAAATTTATATGCAAAAATTATGGTTAAAAGTTACAAATCTGATGTAAAAAAATTCCCGAGAATATTTCATGGATACAGAAAAACTTAATGAGAAAGATGACCTCAATCTTCATCCAAATAATTACTATTTAAAAAGAAAATAATATTCTTCAGTACAAACAGTATTAAATTATTGTAAAACTTTGAGAAGTATCTAAAAAAAACCAAACATATCAATTACACAGAACAGATATAAATACATCACCAGGCATACTGAACATTCCCCACCGACTTTGATTTTACAAAAAGTGAGTATACGTAATCGCATTTCTGAATAAATTCTGTCTAAATAATACATGAAAACAACATAACCGCAATACAATACATGTGAACAACTACAAGTGAACTTCAATATCGCAAACATCCATATCATAATTTTGAATACCATGAAAATGTCGAAGTGAGTTGGAAGTCTCAACTACAATTTGTTTATGTATTTTAACCTCAATATCTCGAACCCTTCGATATATATAAGTTTTTTTTTCTGTGCCCCATCGAGTTTGAGATAACGAGGTTGGACTGTAGACATACTCATGCACATGACCACTTCAATCTGTACAACAAAACATTCATCAGCATTCTCATACCTCATAAATTTCAAACCTCCACGCCCAAGATAACCATTGCATTTTTGTGTTGCTAAATAAAAAAAATCTTTTTCTATATATGGAATTAAATATCTAATAAAACAAAAATTGTGAATATAATACTATGTAACACCACATGGCCCTCTGTGAGTAAAATACTGGTAAAAAAAAAATCAACCAAACAAAATAGTGGACACTGTTTGTGATGAAAACAGAATATATGTAATGTTTCATGCCCGTCATTAAGGTACAGTATTAATTGATAAAATTACAAATCTTGAGATCATTGTTTTTATCGTGGTAAGTTGGGGAGTAGTTCTCTCTGCATTATGATCTAAGCTCATTAACACTGGCAAAAATCAAACTGCTTTCCACCAGTGACACAGTTCTTTGTGATCATTAAACCATTGTTAACGACCTGGAACTAAAATTAAAAAAAAAATAATAATAATAATAATAACATCTTGTCCTCATTGAATTCTGTTTTCAGTATTTGGCTCATTTTGCCATTAAATACATGTACACCATCTAGCCACAAAAATGTGCACAGTGGAGTTTATGTGTTCATTAGCCCAGCAAGTGCTTAGGGCTACTTCAAAGTGACATTTTATAAGCCCAGGGCAAACTTTTTTAGCCATAGAGGCCAAACTAAGAAATTTTCATTAAAACCAATTACTGTGAAAATTTCATGTAGTACAGATTAACAGGAGACTCTGACAGGATAACATGGGTGTTGTATAACAATTGTACCATGTAGATTTTCAGATTAATCAGTACCCAAGAATTTTTATAACCACACAAAAACAATGAATTCATATCATCTATTATTAAGATTTTTCCATAATTTTACTGAAATATCAAATATATCCATCCAAACCTATACAATAAATGATCACAAGGAATCTTTGCCCCTCCCCTCTCCATATGCATGTACATGATTGTTCAGTATCTGAATTTAAGTTATTTATGAAATACTGATATATTATTAAGTCACTGGGAACAATTATCACAGTGTAACAGTACAAGTACACTCTGTATGTAAATAAAACAACAATAGTCTGTATGCTGTAAAACAACGATAAGGGGCTAAAAGGCCAACACAAAGGTCAATAGGTCAAATGTGTGTCAAACAAAACTCACAGAGAAAACAAAAATTAAGACATTGCATAGTCCTACACAAATTGAACTTTGGAATTTTTTTCTTATCATTTTCTTTGACGATATTATTATTGAGATGTATTTGCCCTGTTGGTTGTTGGTATCCTGCAAACACAGAATGATTTTGATTGGATGAAACTTTTTTCAAAATGCTTTACAACAAAAATTACAACGTGGGAAAAAAAATTTCCACAATGCAAAACAACAAAATGAAAAGTAAAAGCCCTGTTATGTTAATTCACATCATAGAAATTGACATCACAATGCATTAGGTATTTGTAGAATCAATCATAAAATGCACTTTAATACATAATTAAAAACAAAATTAAAACCTGATAGAACCAAAACCTAGTTTATTAACAAATAAACAAATAGATGATAGCAATGAAAGCTAATCAATGTGGTCAAAGATATACAACTATGAAATATGTCAATAAATATCACTAATCTTTCTTTTCAAAGAAGTAAAAACAAACCAAATTGATAGAAAATTTGTCAGTGTATTTGAATTCAAGTTTTTAATATGGATGTAAATTGAATTTTTCTAATGAATAAGGAATGTTTAAAAAAAAAATGTCCTGAATATTTTTCTCATCCTGTAGTTCAAACAAAAATGTCATAACCAGTTACGTTCTCTAATTACCAATCACAGTAAACAAAAAAAGAATATGAAAAAGTAGTGAAAATTGATCTTTGCCTGGGTTTACAAATTGGGATGAATTTCAAATTGTCTCATCTAAAAAGAGAACAATCCTCATACTTCTGTAATACACAAAACACATAATCTCCAATTCAAACCTAAGCCTTTGACAATCTTAATTTGGTCAAGATACGTTTTGTTCTTCTGAGCTTAATAATAACAATTAACTGGTCCACTTTTCAGTATGAACAGTGTAATATAAACTAATCATGAGTCATATTTTCCATCTGAGCTTGTAGGTATAGATGTATGTTAGGTATATGAAAAGTCTTGTTTCTATCTTACAAGTCCGTAAGTGCTGATGTCCTACGTTTCCCTGTATTAAACCTCGCTGAATAATTCCTTCATTTCCACAAACGTTTGGAAAAGCTGATCCATGAAAAGAGTCGAGTCTGTTCCAGGGGCTGACTTTTTGGATGATACATGGAAAAACACCTTGTAGTCACCAGGAATCATGTATGATACACCGTAACCTTCGTCTGAGACTGGGCCAAAACCACCCCCAGGGCACAGCTAAAAAACAGAATGTAAGACTTAATGATTGATTGCTTGTATATTGTTTAATATCCCTCTTGAGAATCTTTCACTCATACAGAGATGTTACCATTGCCAGCAAAGAGATGCAAAATTTAGGCCTATGCTCAGCGCTTATGCCCTTTGAGCACAGACGGAACTTTATCTCATGCCCCACAGCTGTGACACGTGGCCTCAGTTTTTGTGGTCTCTTCCAAAGGGCCGTCCCATTTAGTCACATCTTATGAAAAGCATGGGGAACCAAGATCTCCACGGGGAAAGAATTAGCATAATGTCCAGTATGACATTGCATAATCATCACCTGATATTGGGTAATCTAATAATAATGATAATCTAAATCCTTTACATTGTAAAATCTGTACTCACAGCATGCCTGTACTGTGGAAGGTTGCAGTCAGGGGATGTTGCTATCTGTTGCTGAGGTTGTTGGCTGGTTGATAGAGTCCAAGGAATTGTCAGGGCTTCTTTCAAAAACTCGCAGTCCTACCAAAAACAAAAAAATGTTTGCCAGTGATTTTACTTAGAAAAGCACACTGATCAACACATTCACACTCAACTACTGCACTTGTCCTCCACATCTGAAACCGGGCAGTGCCACATTAGGCCACAATAATATATAAGTGTTTCCTATTTCCTCCCAAAACAATAGGTAGGTAAAACAGTTCATTTTATTAAAACATTTTATTCAAAATCTTAGTTTTTGATGTGTTTTCAATACAGGTCTATATACATTACATATACTTTTCAAACATCTTGAAATCAATAGCTGTCAAAATGTTAATCGAGAAACTCTAACACAAAATGAAAAACATTCCAGTTTGAAAATTCTGGATTTTTACTATATTCATATGAAATGTATCATTCATAAAATGTTTAGGGTCGGCAGTAAAAATGTAGGCAGGGTCAGGAAACCGAAAAACATATACTTTATTTTGGCCATAGACAATGACTACACATGACCTTGTTTACCTTCAGAAAAAAAGAATCAGCCTTGATAGTCCCAGATACATTATTATACAGTAAATTGTCCACTTCAGTATAGTGCACAATCCTAATCTCAATGTTGAGCTGAACTAAATTTTTTTAACACTATGTACCATGGTCACAAATGAGCAATAAAATTACTACAAAGCATCACAGTTGTAATCAGAGACATATATTTTGGGTTGGATTCTGTTAAGAATGAAACAGTTTAATACCATGCAAATACTTTTGAAGCGATTTAATACTTTTTAATGATACCACAATCTATGATCAATAAACAGTTATATTGTGTGTGTGTGTGTGTGTGTGTGTGTGTGTGACCTTTAATAAGAAACAGGGAGTTAAAAACAAATAACATCTGGTTACAATCAGGTAAAAAAATTAATAATAATAAAAAAAAAATAAATAAACAAAAAACCAACAATGTTTGTAATCTAGAGTGAATTTATACTTATTTCGCCCCAATAAGCCCAAAAATACTGAGGGGGATTCAACCATTTTTCAGGTAGAATGCTTTTTTTGAATTGATTGAGAGTTTGTTTTTCTTGTCTTTGAATTCATCAAATTTTATTTTGCTGTAGCATTTAAAACTTTGGTTTTAGTTTTTCAAATGTTAGTTTTGCATTTTGTAACCATGTGATTAGGTGAATATTATGTTTCATTCCTTACCTTCCATAAAATGTTTTTTAAAAAATGGTTTCCCCTCAACAACCCCAAATTGTAAGTTTATAATCCCATAAACTATGTCACTATAGGAGTTGTTTATCTCCTGTATGTCCTTTTTACAATCTAGCCAACATAGTTATTACTAGTCACCATTGTTATTACAAGTCACCGTGGTTATTACAAGTCACCATAGATATTACTAGTTACAATGGTTATTACTAGTCACCATGGTTATTACTAATCACCATAGATATTATTAGTCACCAAGGTTACTAGTCACCATGGTTATTATTAGCCACCAATGTTATTACTAGTCACCAAGGTTATTACTAATCACCATGGATATTACTAGTCACCATGGTTACTACTGAGCACCATGGTTAATATCAAACACCATGGTTACCACTGACGATCAACATGGTTACTATCAAACACCATGGTTACTACTGACGATCACCATGGTTAATATCAAACACCATGGTTACTACTGACAATCACCATGGTTAGTAAACTGTTGCTATTGCAACATCAATCTATCAACAAAGAATCCAGTACAGTACATTGTACAGTAATACTTACATAGCCCATTCCTTTACTGACAACATACAGAGCAAACAAATGTCTATCAACCCCGAGTCCACACATTGCATCTCTGTACGCATCCTGGTGTCTGTTGCAAGCTTTCCCCAGAAGTTCGATTGTTGTAGACTTTGGTACAGATTTGTCCAGGAATGCCCTGTAATGCACATGATTGATTGATTGATTGATTGATTAAATATTGTTTAACATCCTGCTCAAGAATCTTTCACTCAGAACCCTGATTATTTACAACATTTTATTCATGAACTATACCTAAACAGAAAGGAAACAGACTTTCATATAGCCGTAATTTCAATGAACCATGTTTAAACTGCAACGACAATTAATGTATCTACTATAGTTACACTGAATGTAGAACAATGTATACAGTAAAATATGGTTACAGAGAACACACTTATAATGAATTCTTGCTTACAGCGAAGTGGTTACAGAGAACACACTTATAATGAATTCTTGCTTACAGCGAAGTGGTTACAGAGAACACACTTATAATGAATTCTTGCTTACAGCGAAGTGGTTACAGAGA
This sequence comes from Ostrea denselamellosa, assembly GCA_024699665.1. Taxonomy (NCBI): domain Eukaryota; kingdom Metazoa; phylum Mollusca; class Bivalvia; order Ostreida; family Ostreidae; genus Ostrea; species Ostrea denselamellosa. The sequence goes on along the minus strand of JAMZEH010000074.1, from coordinate 1,524,393 downwards.
ACACACTTATAATGAATTCTTGCTTACAGCGAAGTGGTTACAGAGAACACACTTATAATGAATTCTTGCTTACAGCGAAGTGATTACAGAGAACACACTTATAATGAATTCTTGCTTACAGCGAAGTGGTTACAGAGAACACACTTATAATGAATTCTTGCTTACAGCGAAGTGGTTACAGAGAACACACTTATAATGAATTCTTGCTTACAGCGAAGTGGTTACAGAGAACACACTTATAATGAATTCTTGCTTACAGCGAAGTGGTTACAGAGAACACACTTATAATGAATTCTTGCTTACAGCGAAGTGATTACAGAGAACACACTTATAATGAATTCTTGCTTACAGCGAAGTGGTTACAGAGAACACACTTATAATGAATTCTTGCTTACAGCGAAGTGGTTACAGAGAACACACTTATAATGAATTCTTACTTACAGCGAAGTGGTTACAGAGAACACACTTATAATGAATTCTTGCTTACAGCGAAGTGGTTTTTATTTCCTGAAGTTTTACAGCATATTATGAACTTATTGGATGTACTGTACGTGTCATTATTTTGGCAGGATTCAAATTTTAGTGGCTTTGGTGGTGAAGCAAGAGTAGTAATTGGTAGTTCCTCTAAAACAGGAAATTTTGTATTTATTCATTATCACACACAGAGAAAAGTTCTAAATTATAATTATGCCAAAAAGTGCATCTACTCTGACTGCATCAAATTTTAAATATGCTAAAATAAGAATTATGTTTAATATTATGAATCAAAATAGTTCATCCCTGGCACCTCACTACATGCATCTTCACTAGACGTGATACTGCCAGATAATGTCTATTTTTACACTGACAGCCCAGGTATACAAATCTATACCTGTATGCTTTGATATGAGAATATCCCCCCCCCCCCCCCCCCATTCGAAGATTCTCACTCAGTGAATAAAAAGTATTATGCAAATGTATAAATTTTAACTGAAATATTGTATGTATGTATATATATTGTTTAATGTCCCACTTGAGAATTTTTCACTAATATGGAGACGTCTACTGAAATATTGTATTACTAACTTTTATTCAATTAAGTGGAATAAGGTGAGAATGTGGCCAAATAAAATGGCAACGTCTGCTATTTACAACTAGCGATGTTCAAATTTCTTGGCACCAAAATATTATTATGTCTACACGCTTTCTCTTCGATTATACCTTATTTACCTTGACCAGTATCAAACAAAAGACAGTCTATATAAAAAGAATTGCAATAGAATAATTTATTTTCACCATTTGAAATATCGATCCCAAGCTTCAATAAAACCCAATTATAAGTGGAATGTATTTTTAAGTCTTATGTCAGCAAATGTGAGGATACAACAAGTAATGATGTCTTGCATACTAATGCATTTACTACTGTTTAATTGGACTTTGTGATATGTTTCTAGCAGTTAGTGCAATCTTATGTAAAGTTTGGACCCATGTGTTAGACCCAACCTTAACCCTGAGGGCCTTGATTTCAACAAACTTACATCTACACTGCGTCAGGAAACTTTTATATAAGTTTCGTCTTTTCTGACCCCGTAATTCTTGAAAAAAAATTTTTAAATGACCTTATCCTATTTTTGCCTTTTCTTGATTATCTCCCATTGGAAGGGGACACTACCCTTCATTTGAACAAACTTCAATCCCCTCCACTCAAGGATGCTTTGTGGTAAGTTTGGTTGAAATTGGTCCAGTAGTTCTGGAGAAGTTGAACAAGCGTTTTATGAGAAATAGTCCATAGTAATACATGTACCAGCCTCAAGTCATCTGTGTAATATTCTGTGTGAATAATCACACATCCACATATTGTTGACAACAATAAACAGGTCCCCTAACATAAAAGCCTGACTCAGATTCCATATTTTCAAAGTCCAAGGGTCATAACTCAGAATAAATAAAACAAAATTCAAACTTCATCTGTAACTTGTTATGGTAAAAAATTTTACCAGATATCAAATGAATATCTGCAATCTTGATGACAAAGAGAACGAGAAACAGAGTATTTGTGTTTATTTTCTATATCCATGGACCATAAATCTGTATAAAAATCAATGGACCAGAACAAATTTCACACTTGATCTGCAGCTTGTCGTGATAAAGGAATGTACCAAACCGACAAATGGAAGGAGTGCAAACCTAAAACCCCTTTCGGTTCTGTTGGTAGAGGACAAGAATGCGAAAACTTTACCCCGACACACCCTGTATGATGACAGACAAAAACAGATAGCAAAAAGCCACCAGAGTGATTCATGCAACCTAAAACCAAAATTTCTTGTGCTTCATGCTCATTTTTTTAATTTTTTTTTATTTTAAAACATGATCTCTTGATATTAGATCGTTCTCCAATAATTCTGAAAACAAGGTAATTATTTCTTCAATTACGTACTTGACGAATGCTGCTGAGTCTGTACTGAGGGACCGGACAGTTTCCGTTCTGCCTTGAAGATAGAGACGTGTCATCGATGACTCATACGTCAATGCAAACTTTCCAGCATTCTTAAAGTAAGTCACCTGCAGTGCCATCTGTATAAAAGCATCTGGACTTACCTGTAAAAAAAGATTGCATTGATAAGAATGAACATGGAATGTACAGCACATGACAAATTCTAAATTTCCTGACTCTTTCTTATATAGGTGCCAGATATCTATTAATTTTCACTTAGTGCAGCAAGAAGACAATCACATCCTGTTGGGCACACAAGAAATGTGTATACTTAACAAAATGTACATCTTAACACCATGTTCTACTGCAATCCCAATGTATATTTGCATGCACAATATTTACAATTCATAAAAATATGTTTACTATTTTTATTACAGTACTGAGGCCAACAAAAGCCATTAATTACAGTTTATTTTCTCTCTTGGGCAATAAATATTGTGGTTTTGACAAAGAAGTGCAGCTTCTTTGAGGACAGCTACGTACAACTTACATATGTATTAAAATCATTGTATCAGAGACTTAGCATCAATAATGGAGAAAATATTGAATTCATATTATTGGAGAAAATTCTGAATTCAAGCTGTTTTCCAGAAATCTAATATACATATTATTTCCTTTATATAGTGTACTCTATATTTGGAGCTTTTTTTACATACAAATATGGGAAGTACACATCTACTAGTACCCACCCCCACTTTTGAGGGGAAGGGGGGGGGGGGAGAGCAATATGTACCTTGTTTGCCTCTATATAGAAAAGGACATTGGAAAATTCCAACCTCGAATATGCTTACTTTACAGGACTTCATAAACCCTTTTCCATAGACAGTCAACTCCCTCAGACAAAGGTCAAGGTCACCTGAGTTCTACAAATAGAAATATACATCTCTTTTCGAAAGTCTTCACAGCACACTTCTGTTTTAACATACCCGATCTCTGTGAAATGCATTCACTAAACAATCCTAAAAAGTGTACTACATGAAAAAGTACAAAAATATTCTCAGTAATTGAAGTTTGTCCTTGCTAATTACTAGAAATATTTACCAGTCCAGAAAATGTCTTTACCTCTAGATTCAACTCCCCCCTCCCAACCTCTTTTTTTTTTTTTTGGTCATACTTTATGCAAATTGATTTTTTTTTTTTTCACTTTACACTTTGAAACTTACCGCATTACAGAATTTCTCTGCTTCCAGAATGGCTGTTTTGAGATCAGGAGTTACCTCCCATATATTTCTGACTGGAGTAGAAATAATAAATTTGGTGTCCTCCTGATTTGGAGGAAGAGAGCCGTCCTTTAGAAATCCACATTGTTCTAATGCTCTGAAAACAAGGAGAATTCATCAACAAGATTTCATAAAAATTCCTGGACCCTAGATATTTGAAAGCTTAGTGGGTAACTGATGACCAGTAACCCATCACATGTGATCGCGTCAAAAGAAAGACAAAAGTGATAAATACAACCCGTGAAATTTATCCCCTTAACAATATTCAACAAGTCCTGTCCTACTGGAACTGATACCTATTTCTATGGTATATTTCAAATGCATTTCTATGGTATATTTCAAATGCATTTCTATGGTATATTTCAAATGCATTTCTATGGTATATTTCAAATGCATTTCTATGGTATATTTCAAATGCATTTCTATGGTATATTTCAAATGCATTTCTATGGTATATTTCAAATGCATTTCTATGGTATATTTCAAATGCATGCTGAGGGAAGCAAGAAAACGAGAGCTTCAATGTACATGGTACATTTAACTGTCTCAGTAACGGATGGATGGATGGATGAAGATGACCAAACGGTGAAACCTAAACAACCCAAAAAGTTGTTGGTGGGAGTGTGGACACTGTCAGAATGTACTGAAATATCATGAAAAATAACTACAGATACATGTGCTCTAAGACCCCGAATGATCAATTAATCATACTCACTCTGCAGTGAAATTGTACTCCAGTAGATGAGCAATGATGGGTGCGTCGGCATAAGAGTGTTCACTGTTACAGCCCATTCTCCCGTCGGGGAAGGAGACCAGATTAAAACACTTGTCGTACCACAGCTTGCTGTCATTCTTACAGAGTAGATATTCCCCTCTCTGTGACATTGTCTCGTATGTCTCGGTCTCCAGTGTCAGCTGAAAGGTTAAAGTGCAGTTTACAGAATGAAGGTCATCAAAAGACCTTCATGAAATGTGCATGGATTTTTTTTTTAGTTATCAGACAGAGCAAGTTAGAGAACCATGCAACCCTTTCTTGCTACTTAATGCTAAAATGAGTTGTGCTGAACTTCAGATTTGGGGGACTGCAGAATACTGTCAACAAACATTTATTCGCTTGCGATAAATTTTTTCAAAAACCTCATTATCATGAATATTTCTTGCTGCAAAGCAGTTCTTTCATTTTTTTTTTATTTTTGTGTGTGTGTGTTTAAGATCATGACCATCACGGAAATTAGTTGCCACACTCCAGTTTGTCACTGATAAATTGTAAGATAAAGAGGAAATTCAGTCTACCTAATAGATTATCAAACTTGCCAGTGATTATTCGTGCAACTTTGCAAAACCACCGAAATATGTTCATGCGTAGTGCATGGTTTCATGGTGCAAATTCAGATAAAGAAGGTGTTGCACATCTCACGTTAAGAACCCTAGTAACTACTATGTTGTGTGAAACATCCATAAAATAAAGATATTTAAATAATTATATAATAAAACCAATTAGAACTTATCTCTTGATTCAAACATTTTTTAACATAAGTTTAGAAGACGTGTATTGACAAGAAGTAGCCAAAATAATCTGAATTTAAATCAAGCAATAAGCGATTTATATGATTTTTAGCATTAAAATAGAAGGGTATCCCCGAATTTCAGAAAACCTGCCTCCGTGACACAAAATAAATTTAGCATATACCTGTTCTTTGAGCTTTCCACTAAAAAACTGTTGCTTTGAAATTTTGTTTCATGAGGGCATTTTTTTGTAAATTTCAAAAAATCAAAAGAATTTCACCAAAATTATTTTCAACTTCACCTGTACGTTAATTTTCAATAGGTTTTTGTGGTCTACTGCATGGCTCAGTGGGCAAGGTCGCAGACACCATTATTTTTCATATTACATTTTCCAGCTAGATTTTTTGCTTCACATTTGAAATGCACTCTTAGTCTTTATAATTTGTCAAATTTCTGCCCGACTATGAAATAAACTTCCAACCTGGAAATTGTGTAGTTTGTTTATGTAATAAACGACATGAATGAGAACACGCCACATACAGAGTGTGATAACCCATGTTTTATTAGTCAAGGCTGCTGACGAGAACTTGCATGTTTTTCTGACGGAAAGGTGTTGACAAAGGTATAATGTCTTTTACGAAAAACTGTTGTGAACTTTGCAAAGAAGTGAAAGAAAAAGGTCAAACAAAGAAAAATAAACTGTTAAAAAGTTTGAGTGGGTAAGATACATGTAATATCCAGTAACAAATTGCTATGGTAAATCAAAGTTTTCAGGTGCATCTACTTTTGAGTTTTGTTGAACTTTATTAATACTTATTAAACTTTCTATATTTTGTCATGTACAGGTGGTTGTAGGAAATAATATATATACGAGTCTAAGAGCTTTTAGACTGTAGTAGTATAGAATATGAAAGATGTGATACACTCATAACCGTATACATTATGTCTGACACTCAGAAAAAAATAAAACAATTTAATTTTCATGATATCAAAAATTATGTTTAGATTATAATGTATTGACACATAAAATGTTTTACGCTTGCCCTTAGTACTGGGGTATTCTACAGGTATTTAAATTACAAATACATGTACTTAATAAGAGTTTAAATATAAATGAAGGCCTGTTCTACGTAACGAGAGTTTAAATACCAGGCACGAAGCCCCGATTAGGGTACGTTACCGTCTCTGTGCAACACCCTCTTTTGTAATGAATCATTTATAGATACCATTATGGTCTACTCTAAAGAAACTTCAAGTCCTCTGGTGCAAAAAGACTATGACCTTACGCTAACCTTAATTCATGTCAGTAGCTCAAATCCACCATCAATATGTATCAAACATTCATAATGAAATAGAAATCTCTCACATTACTCTCCCTCTCATTCTTACACAAAAGATGGCCTTCTCTATCATGTCCATCGTGTCTCTGTTCACACCCCTACAGAAGTGTTGATCCCGGATCCTCCACCACTTGGTCCGCTCCTGACCTGTCAGACATGCCAAGATCTTCTCCTCCCGTGAGTAGGACTCTGTAGTAGAAAAAAAAAACAACTGAAACATTTATAACCTATACTTAACAAACTGTCCATAATTTACTTTTAACAGCTGATACCACAATAACGGTGCTACTTTTAATTATCCTAAATTTGAAAATTTGACTTTTATATATGCAATAAATCTTTTCTCCATGACAATGTACTTTTCTTAAGCTTTAATGTCTTTGGAATAAAATTGCATATCATAAAACTCATCTCTAAAATTACACCAGTTTGTCCCCCCCCCCATCCCCCCCCCCCCCCCCCCCCCTTCTCCCTTTGCGACCAGAGTAGAGCAGGCAATATTCATGTCTTCAAAATTCAATATGATGTTATTAATGTCAATACATTAACTATGGTATCATCACAACATTATTACACTATACCAAACTTAGTGTCTTAAAAATTTAGCATGCTATCCACTATATATCAGCATCATTCCATAGAATATCAGTCATAAAAAACTACATAACAGAATCATGTTTACATCCTACAGATACAATGTAAACTCTCAGGCAACCTAATTAAAATCAGATCTTAGATCTATTCTAGTAGTGTTATAACATTACCGGAGCCGGAGCAGATCAAATCAAAGATACGATTTTAATCAGATTGACTCTCAGTTCAAGAGGACGACTCAATTATGATGTCATAATCAAGTAGTGACCGGTTACATTCTCAAAAAAAAAATTAAAAAAATTAATGCATTTCTGCATGTCTGTTTACAACTGAGCTTCTGTATTATCTCACATTGATTACAAATAAGGTATTACTATTTTAAACAAAGACATGCAGTTGGTACAAAGTCTTTCATTTTATTTTCAGTTAAAAATAATATCACAATTTTTTTTTTTCAATAACACATCACCAAAATTTTAAAACTGAAAAGCAATTTTATGTTATATCAAGGTGCACTACTAATTTCTATCACCAAAACATTACTACAGTATAGTTTTTTCATTCATTGTTGATGTGATAGATTTTGTCTAAATGGTACGATTTATATATGACAGAGTTATCTCCCTTACCCGTGTGTTTTTCAGCATCCATTATGATCCAGTCCAGCTGTTTCTGGATTAGAGTGGGGGTCAGGAGGCGTCCATTTTTGTCAAAGATGTCAAACTTGTACAACACCCCACTCCTCCAAACAGCAATGTGCTGTAACAAAACAGACCCAATTTAAAGTTAAAAATAAATTTTTCTTGGATCCTAATAAAAAATCATTAATGATTCTTATAAATAATTTACATACATGTAAGTATTCAATGTTTGAGTAAACCAAGTACTAGGTAAGCATTGTACAAAATTTTGATTTAGAAGAAGTCATAAATAAAAAAATCAAAATAAGAATGGTTGTCACTTACCCTTGACATCAGAAATTAAAGATATTTGTCTCTTACCTTGGACATTAGAGATTAAACAAGTTTATCACTTACTTTGGACATTAGAGATTAAGGAAGCTTGTCACTTACCTTGGACACCAGAGATTATGGAAGTTTGTCACTTACCTTGGACACTGTAGAGTCATAAGTCAGCAATGTATCACACTCTTCCCCAGGAATTCTACAATGGTAACAAAACATAATTCACTAATTTCCCCAGACTTTTATAGGAAGAAGAGTTAGGCAAACAATATACACATAACAAGAGAACCATGGGTCACATCACTCACTTCAGTCACCTTGGTCCTGCTGTTGTGATTTTTAGAAGATTTTTTCTTCAATCTTTATTCCAATAAAAAAAATTTTGACCCCAAAACTGAACCCTCTATTGCTACCCCACCTAATCATCAGAGGGTCATAGAATGTACACTACATGATGATGCTTGCACATTAATTAAAAAAATGTACCTTCCTAATTCCTGAGAAGAAGATTTTTAAAGCATTTTCCCTAAGAATACCCAAATCTTTGGACCATTACTGAGGTTCCACCTTGACCCAGGTGTCATCATTTAAACAAAAGTTGAATCTTCAAGGTTTGGCTACACCCAATTTTCACTACATTTTAGTCATAGCCCATAGGAAGGAGGTATGACCATTCACATGAAGAACCTTGACAAATTATCTTTATCCAAGGATGCTTTAGGGTAAGTTTGGTTGAAATTGGTCCTGTGATTCTTAGTGTGAAAAGTTTACAGACAGACATACTGACACCAGATACATTTGAATCAGAAAATCTCACTAGATTCTCTGTGAAAAGGTCAACTGAAAAATACATCCTCAGAGCCCTGGAGAAAGTAAACAATATATCTAAATATCAAAGTATTGAAAACAATAGTGATATACCGGACACTTTCAGTTTATGGCTTAAGTATTATGTTTATATAGCAAAATGCACTGAGAAATCTTTAAACTTGCTCACTGTAATATCACATATGAGATTTTTCTATGACACACATAAATACATCTCATATAAAAATGGTGAAAAAGAAAAGTTTGATATTCAATGGAACAAATGGAACTTACTATCTACTTAAAACTAAAACTAAAACTCTCTCTCTCTCTCTCTCTCTCTCTCTCTCTCCACACATGATGATTATAAAACATGATTGATATACATGTATTCAAATGCTTTATTAAGTATACAAAAAACAATATATATATATATATATATATATATATATATATATATATATATATATATATATATCAAGACCCTTCAAAACATTTTTCCCACTCAAAAATATCAAAATTTGACCTTTGCAGAAATTAGTGACCACAGTTACATTGTATGCTGGTTTACCTGGTGGTTGAAAACATTTTCTCATACTGTGCCATACACACAGGAATAGTGTTCCTGATCAACAGCGGTTCAAGAGCTTCTCGATCTCTCAACTGTTTGAACTTCATTAGATTGTACACTGTGCTGGCAATTCTACAACAAATAAGCCTTATAATGCACCTCTTTATAAAATACATTAAGTTTTATGAAAGAACTAATCTCTGATTGGTCAGAATGCAACATCGTCTATCCATATCATCAATCAGAAACCCTCTCTCATAAAGATGCCACACTGTGAGTTTTAACACATAGTTCATCAATTGTATTTATAGGAATAAGGACCTATCACACTACATTCATAATGCTAGATAATGTGTTAAACACTGATGGGTAGTTTGAGAGATATGCTAGATAATGTGTTAAAAACTGATGGGTACTTTGAGAGATATGCTAGATAATGTGTTAAACACTAATGAGTAGTTTGAGAGATATGCTAGATAATGTGTTAAACACTAATGAGTAGTTTGAGAGATATGCTAGATAATGTGTTAAACACTGATGGGTAGTTTGAGAGATATGCTAGATAATGTGTTAAACACTAATGAGTACTTTGAGAGATATGCTAGATAATGTGTTAAAAACTGATGGGTACTTTGAGAGATATGCTAGATAATGTGTTAAACACTGATGGGTACTTTGAGAGATATGCTAGATAATGTGTTAAACACTGATGAGTACTTTGAGAGATATGCTAGATAATGTGTTAAACACTGATGGGTAGTTTGAGAGATATGCTAGATAATGTGTTAAAAACTGATGGGTACTTTGAGAGATATGCTAGATAATGTGTTAAAAACTGATGGGTACTTTGAGAGATATGCTAGATAATGTGTTAAACACTGATGGGTACTTTGAGAGATATGCTAGATAATGTGTTAAACACTGATGGGTACTTTGAGAGATATGCTAGATAATGTGTTAAAAACTGATGGGTACTTTGAGAGATATGCTAGATAATGTGTTAAACACTGATGGGTACTTTGAGAGATATGCTAGATAATGTGTTAAAAACTGATGGGTACTTTGAGAGATATGCTAGATAATGTGTTAAACACTGATGGGTAGTTTGAGAGATATGCTAGATAATGTGTTAAAAACTGATGGGTACTTTGAGAGATATGCTAGATAATGTGTTAAACACTGATGGGTACTTTGAGAGATATGCACAGATCTAACCTGGATCTAAGTATTGGTGGAAAAATTGCACGTGGCATGCTAATAAGACTGTCAGCACTTCATTTGTTTTAGAAAGAAAGCAAGGGCTGACTTCTAAAAGTTGTAAGCCCTGCCAAAGACATCAGAATATAACTGCAATATTTGAAACTACTTTCATTAATAACTATCTTCTATTTAAAACTACTTTTGCACTATAATATTCTGTATTATGATGTGGAAAGACATCATAATTAAAATTTTAGCAATCATCCAATTATAGTATCACCAGTGACAATGTCTGAGTTTCTAAACATTAAACTCCATAACATTTACTCCTAAATACCTTATTTTGATTAAACAGATTTGTATTAATGAGTCACACTGTTAAAGAGAGGAATATCCTTATTGATATAAGCATCACTTTCTCACAAATATTTATTACCTGTAATAATACCTATGCAAGAAATATTAATGACACTCGCAAGCATCACATTACTGTGAAGATTGTCATCGCTGATGATGTCATTTTGTCTGTGTAGATTGTCATCGCTGATGACGTCATTTTGTCTGTGAAGATTGTCATCGCTGATGATGTCATTTTGTCTGTGTAGATTGTCATCGCTGATGATGTCATTTCGTCTGTGTAGATTGTCATCGCTGATGATGTCATTTCGTCTGTGTAGATTGTCATCGCTGATGATGTCATTTTGTCTGTGTAGATTGTCATCGCTGATGATGTCATTTTGTCTGTGTAGATTATCATCGCTGATGATGTCATTTCGTCTGTGTAGATGACTTCCTCAGAAATATCACTGTTCTTACCAGGGATACACAAATATCATTGGTCAATATCAGTGATACACAAATACCACTGGTCAATATCAGTGATATACAAACATTATTGGTCAATATCAGTGATACACAAATATTACTGTTTACAAACAGTAATAGAAGAATATTACTGGTCACAATTAGCGACATGTGTATATTGCAGGTCAATATCAATGATTCTGAAACATTTTACAGAAATTGAAGTTCGGAACATACCTCGCAGTCTGTATGGCAGATGGGGTCCAGTGTTCCTGATCCAGGATGTAATAATTACTGTTAATTGGCAGGGGGCTTCTGCTGGACAAGTACACATACTTCTCCCTGTAAACATCAATTAAATCAAAAGTAAACATCAGTCAAAACATCAGTCAAAAGTAAACATCAGTCAAAAGTAAACATCAGTCAAAAGTAAAACATCAGTCAAAAGTAAACATCAGTCAAATATATCATCCAAATATAATTTGATTTTGTTAAAAACCAAAGTCTCCCCAGCTCCCCAAATTGAAAGTGCATGTACTCCAAATTACACCCCAGCCTTTCAATGTACTGCATGATATGGAGACAAAAGCCAGAACAGCAACATGCCTATTAGGAACTGCACTTTTTGCTAGAAGGAAAATAAAGGAGAAAAGATTCAATGTTAATGTGACCAATGTCGTTGTATTGTATATGAAACAAAAATAATGATGGTTATGCTGAAGTGCCAGTAGGTAAGTAAATATACCCTTGTTCACAAAAAAACCCCAAACTCTTTGATCCACTGTAAATTATAAGAAAATATTAGATCCCTGGGTCAAAACAATGTGAACATCATTTAATGATAATGAAGTATTACATAAAATCTCAAGCTATCTGATAAGTCATACTGGAGAAGTGTTCACAAGCTATTTTACACCACTACCCCTCTTAGATCCACTATAACTTTAAGGATAATAATTGGATCCTCCTGGTCTGACAATATGCACATCTGCTAATGGTAATGAAGTCTTGTACAAAGTTTCAAGTCTGTGGGATAAGCCATCTAAGAAGAGAAGTGTTTACAAACTATTTTACATCCTCCTACCCCCCTTACATCAACTAAAACATTTAGAAAATTATTTGAATCCTCCTGTCCCAATACTATGCACATCTATAGAAGATAGTGAAGCACTGTACTAAGTTCCAAGTCTATCAAATAAGCCATACAGGAGAAGCCTTCACAAGGTTTTGTGATGGACAGACTGACAAACAGAAAGTACAAAAACAATATGCCTCTCCCTGGAAGAGGAGAGATAAACATAAATATAATAGTAACAAATCCACTTACCACCAGTCTGTGACATAACAGGAACATAACCACTTACCACAAGCCTGTACCATAATAGTAACATAACCACTTACCACAGTTCTGTAACATAATAGTAATACAACCACTTACCACCAGTCTATAATTTAATAGTAACTGAACCACTTACCACCAGTCTGTAATGAAATGATAACAGAACCACTTACCACCAGTCTGTAATGTAATACTAACAGAACCACTTACCACCAGTCTGTAATATAACAGTAACACAACCACTTACCACCAGTCTGTAACATAATAGTAACAGAACCACTTACCACTGGTCTGTAATGTAACAATAACACAACCACTTACCACCTGTCTATGACATAATAATAACACAACCACATACCACTAGTCTGTTATGTATTAGTAACACAACCACTTACCACCAGTCTGTGACATAATTGTTACACCACCATGACTTCAGTTTGAGTATTCTCTGCAGTTTGGGTCCATATCCTCTCTCAAAGTCTGCCGCATCCTTTTTGAGCTGCTTCCACTTCTCAATGTCGTCCCCATACAGAGGTTCCAGTGAGGTCAGGAGCTTGCTTAGTGTGTCACCAAGGGCTGGGACAGGCATGCGGGCCAATGATGACTGACAGCTGTAAATTTTGGGACTGTATCCACTGACCAGTTTGACCATTAGACCCCAGACTATGGTGCTGACCGACTGGGTCTTGGGTTGCTCATCTGACAAATACATGGTCACGAAACGTGGAAGTGAACTAAGATGAATGGCAGTCCTATGCAAACTAAATTGTACTTAATTAAGCTTTAAGTCCAATTTTCCTTTTGTTCCTGGTTAGTTTTCATTCTGTTTTAAATTTACAGGTTTATTTTACTTATCGTCATTTAAAGGACATTGCTATGCTATTTTAACTGATCTACTCCTTCATAAAAATAGGGAAAATAAAAATGCAGGAAAAATACAACCAATAAATCTATTACGTTTTATTCATTATCACTGGAATATAATTGTCGTGAAACACTATGCCCCTGACAGTGGGAAAAGCATCAATGCCCTCTAAACTGTTTCGCAAATTTCTGGAGGATTTTATCTCCTCCCACTACGGCTGCCCCGAATATGTCTTGACAAAAAAGCTGACCCTAAACTTGAGACCCTTGGCCCCTTTAATTCAAAGCTAACTTCCTAAACCCCAAATCATGACCTAACACCACAATGCCTAAGCCTGTTCATTTACACATCCATCCTCTGTATGACAGCAGTCCCCTCAGCAGGTAACGTCGGACGTAGATCTTAATAAGGAAGAACCAGAACCCAACAAAACAGGAAGTAATCACAGCATTCACCACCAGAGGGAGTCCTACAAAATAAAATATGTTGCTTTCAGTGAAAGTTGCTTAGTTTTCCCCCAAAATGTTGTTGTCTAAGAAATGTCATACACTACACACAGAGCCATAAATACTTATAATTAAAAACCACATTACCCACCAGTTCTTCAGTGTCTTCATTAGGAAAGCATGAAAAGTTCTTTAGATTTCAAAACTAAAAACTGAACTTAAAATTTTTATACACAGCAAATATAATTTGCTACACAAGTTTGTCTTTGGACATTCCACATGACTGTTCTTTTCACCAGGTAATTTGCATGCTGATGAGATCTAGTTGTCCCCCTACTGATATGTACAATATGTGATACAATCTCCATAGTTCTGTCAGTCTCTAATTCACACCTTTCAATATGTTCAAAGTGGCCTGATGCTGACTTACAGTCACTGTTGTAGAACAACTGTAGCACTGGGTACCTACCAACGACTACACAGTGGAAGATTTCATGGCAGACAGAGGGACCTCTCTATCTTTCCTTACTTTAATACCTTTAGATCACTATACTCTATTTCACTTTGTATATATATATATACAACACAACTTTCTTTTTCTCTGGTTTACCTTTGGGTATATACATATATACAGCACAACTTACCTTTAAGTCACTATTCTCTATTTTGGGTATATAACCAGAACAACTTACCTTTAAGTCACTATTCTCTATCTTACCTTTGGGTATATATACAGCACAACTTACCTTTAAGTCACTATTCTCTATCTTACCTTTGGGTACATATACCACACAACTTACCTTTACGTCACTATCATCTATTCTTTTTTTGTATATACAGAGCACAGCTTACTTTAGGTCACTATTCTCTATCTTACCTTTGGGTATATATATACAGCACAACTTACCTTTAAGTCACTATTCTCTATTTTGGGTATATATGCAGCACAACTTACCTTTAAGTCACTATTCTCTATTTTCGGTATATATACATACACAAACACAACACAATTTACCTTTAGTTCATAATTCTCTATTCTTTATCTTACCTTTGGATCTATACACAAACACGCTATGTCTTTTTCACTATTCTCCATCTTACCTTTGGGTATATATATCATTTGGTAGACTTTCCATAGTCGATCATTAATGGGCCTCATCATCTCGATGTCTGTTATCATGGTGACGGACAGAATGATCACCATAGCAGCCAGATTCCATATTGAAGTTGGCCACATCCCATTGTACAATAGGTTCCTACAGGAAAATAAATTGTTGTTTGAATTTAAACTCTTTGGACCTCAGCTGATAGCACTGAATTTATGAATGAGCAATGATACAACTACATTACGATACATTCCATTCAAGAGAAGAAACATGTGTTATCTGTAAAATGACTGTCATCTTAAATATGACCTTGACCTCCATTTTATGTTTGCTTTCATACCGATTTTCTGTGAATACATCATTGTGACCTCATAATAACTTTTTCCTGTGCTTTACATCATTCATTAAATCATATTGTGGTTCTACAGAACCCTCCCATGGGGAATTGGGTTAGAATAGGTCCTCTGTACCCCTTGCCTGTTGTAAGAGGTGACTAAATGGGGTGGTCCATCAGATAAGACCACAAAAACTGAGGTCCCGTGTCACAGCAGGTGTGGCATGATAGAGATCCCTCCCTGCTCAAAGGCCAAAAGCACCGAACATAGGCCTAAATCTGCAACCCCTTCACTGGCAATGGTGACGTCTCCAAATAAACGAAAGATTCTCAAGAGGGACATTAAACAATATACAATCTACCAACTTAAGAATAACATATTTTCACTAATTTTTATCTCTCTCCCCTTGGATGGGAGTATGACCCAACAATCTTGAATCCTTTCTTCTAAGAACAATTTTATATAGAACACAGAATATTTACCAAGTATCTAATTCAAACTAATTCTTATGTAAGAGGGAAGCCATATATTTAATGGGTTTTTTTTTCAAATGAATATTAAAAATTCCAGGATGTAACGTTTCCTCCAATATTTACTACAGGAACATCCTGTAAAAGTTCATAATTAATGATGTTTTCCTCAAAACCCTTGATCCAATTTAAAAATGAAGCATCACAACTTAGAATTAATGCTCAAAATTTCAAATCGCTGCAGAATTCAAATCCCAGATTAATTTGATCATTTGTGTATTTCCCTTTAAGGTTGCTCATAACACCAACACTTACTGTTTATGATACAATGTTACAAGATGGCGATTTAAATGGTATTTTGTGAAATTACTAATTTTGTATTGATCAATTTGTTTGTCTATCATCATATTGGATAAAGAACTGAGTTAGTGACCCATATATCCCAAGTTCAAATCCAATCTCAACTGTACAATGTGTATGTTTATTCTCATTAAACTTCTTTGGAAAATGGTGGTACAATGAATTTGGTGATGGATATAGACCATACCAATCGATAGCTTGATCATACATGTGTACTTATACACTTTTAAGATTAATTCACCACTACTGAACACCTCAAAATACATTTGTGAATTTTTTAATTTCCAAATTTAACATTTAACAAACACTAGAGACAAGTACTCTTATTAAAAGAATTACATTTCTTACATACTTCTGTGTTTTCTTATACAGATCAACAATTAAAGATAAACTATATATACAACAAATTATACATGTCCTAGGCCAGTTTTAATAATGGCGAATCGAGGCCAGTTATCTACCGTTGCCGCTGTTATAGATGGCGCAGCAAGTGTACCGGTCCATCACGCATGGAAGCACCAATGTAAACAGTAGACGAGTAGGGTACACACTCGTCGTAAACAATGCCTTCTACCTGTTGCTGTGTCCCTGGCTGTCACAATAGAGGGGGACACTGTTTTCCCACTGATGTTACGTTAAAGAAAGCGTGGGTTCATGCAATTAAGAGAGGGGCTGATAGATATAAACCGTGGGAACCGCAACAACACAGTGTTGTGTGCAGAGCGCATTTTAAAGATGGAGACTATTTTCAAACGACAGTTTATGGTAAGTGCTACACCCGTTTTCATGAAAAAGAATGTATGAAATAATATCAATATTTTATTATGCATGAATGACCATCAGCTTTATATGAAAACAGCGTACAGATATCATTATCGAAAGGATTACGCGGTTAGGCTGATGCGCTGCATGGGCGGATCTAGCTGCAGAACTTGCGTAATACTAAAATATAAAACGCTCTGCAGCTAGGGGCCTGGGGCGAATTCAGAATAAAATAAACTGATAAAAGGGAGGAAAAGGGTGTTGGTGTCCCTTCCAGGAATGTAGCTGCCTATAGTATATTAGTAGCCTATACCCCAGCATGCAGCACGCCTTTGCGTGCACTTCACTCGGTTGAATTTTTTTGTTTATTTTTTTTTTCGAAAATTTAAAAAAGTGATATGCAATAAAATCAATGATTAAAATAACAAATTCTTAGATCAACGGGAGAGGGGGGGGGGGGGGGGGGGGTGATAGGGGTAGGGGGTATTCTATATTGTCTAAAAATTCAGTCATATAAAAACAAATTTTAAGATTGGAAACAAAATGCATTTACAAAAATATTTGTTTCTGGTAAAACAGCTGGCTTTAGTTTTTGGTTTCCTCCCGGCCCTGATTTTTTTTTTATTGGAATGGTAAGGAAAAACAATGATTTGGGGAACAAAATCAAAGATTTAGTTTCATGTTTTTATTATTTTTGCTATAATGATCATTATAATAAATTTATTATCATTTAGAACAGTAGAAATGAATTAAAATTGCTCTTCAATGTTGTTTTGAATACACCCCCTCTCCCCGAAATCCAAACAACCCCCTCTGATAATGATAAAATGGCATTGTGAAATGCTATATATATTATATACATAACCAAAGAGAGAGGGAGAATGTGTACACAATACTACACATGATATAATGTCATAAATGTTATCAGAAACACGCACCTATTTATGGCCACTTTATTTTCCACGCATTTATGCCCCAGAATCAAAGAATTGAAATATTTAGAATTTTAAGTGTCTGATCTGTCTGTGCTTCGCCCTGGACCCATTGGGGGCCTAAAGGCGACCCCCAGACCCCTTTCTTTTATTGGCGTGCACATATTTTCCTTCTAGCTACACCATTGCCTTCCAAAAATAATAGTAGACCTTCCATGGCATTCAAATATTGTTATATCCACCCTTGTGCTGGTTGAAAACATCCATAACATTTCAGATTTATAAATTAAGGCCTAATAGTTATCAATAAGAATAATTTTTGGAAAATTAAAAAATCATCGCAACTGACAAAATGTATTCATGAGGTTGTAATGAGTGTAGTGTACACATACAAGTTTTGATTATTTATGGCTTCCTTTTTTATTTGCAGGAGATAAACCTCTACATCGTCGCTTAAGGAAAGGTGTTGTACCAAGTGTGTTTCAGTGGACCAATGACAATTGTCAGAAAACACAAGCAAGGGAAGAAAGAGTAAGAAGTAGGGCAAGCAAGAGAAAACTTGTATTTGATACACAAAAGGCAGGAGAAAGTACTGACACTATACCAATTCGTGATGTTGGATATAATGTGGAGATAGGCGATTGTGACGAGGAAGCATCAAATTCTGATCATCAGGATGAATGCACCCAGATACAAGGTATCAAATCAAGTCCACAGACACCAGCATATCCTATGTTTTGTGTTGAAAACTTCATGAATGATAATCCTGGTATTCATTTTTACACTGGACTGTTACTGCAAACAGTATGGTGCACACATGTTTACAGTGAGCATATGGCCCCATCCCTGCTGCACACTCACACTGTGATTCGAGTACGAATCCATTGGAATCAAATGATATATCTACTTTATAGATTGTTGACTTAGACATTTCAGCATGACACGCACTCCTCACAAAATAATTGTTGTTTTGTTCAGCGCTGCGTATGTAAAGCAGAAATTTTTCGTTGTACATTTTCTGGGAAACCTTCTCTATGGTTTTATCAAAATTGTCGAGAAAACAGTTGACATTTTCTATTGTAACGTTGATATGTTTCCTGTCACTGTTCACATCACAGTACAATTTTACATCAGGTAGGTCCATTGTATAATCAACAATTTTAGAATCATCTTTGCTACTTCCAGCACCAAAGTTTTTGTCATAGAATTCCAACCTACCATAACAAATGTTGTATTTGTGTTATCTAGAAATATAGTTTGCAAGTGGTGTATTTGAGCATTGTTTTTCACACTTTTTTTCTAGATCAGGGAAAAATCATCTTCGTTACAGGATAACTGCCCCTGTGATTTTCACCTTTGAAATATAATCAACAATGTGCACAATATAAGTGTACATATCAAATATTTAAAAACATGTTTCTATTCAAGTTTATTTACTATATATTATTGGGAAAATTTAATAATGATTTTTGGAAAGTGTTGTTGAGTTTTACAACGAAAGACAGACTTTGATCTATATTTCAGGTGTGAAAAGCAATGGTACAATACACCAAATATTTTGACTTCATTAATGTACGGTAAAATCGTCGGTTTAATAAATAAACATTGCTGATAATTTTGCTTTAGATCACATAATTGCGTTACTTAAGATATTCTTTGAATATATTATGCATCATACGTGCATGTTTAATACATAAAACATGTAAGTACTACATGTAAACATTACGTTGGCCCTTCAGTGTAAACAATACTTATCGTACTGCATTACCTCATAATGAGATCCTTTTTTCTTCCCGAAACTCTAGCATTTCTTCTACGAAGCTCTGTTTTAAGCTTTTCAATTGACCAAGAACCGCATTTTTCCATAAAGATAGTTTTAAACGAGTTGGTAATATCGTTGAACAGACACATAATGCCGCTTCTAAGGAAAACAATAAAACGAAAGTTGGACCTGCTTGACTGTAGCACCGCCTAGCGATCGTAAGAACGATAACTGGCCTCGATTCGCCATTGTTCATCTACTTTTGATCATCAACAAAATTTCATTATTTCATTATATCTCTTTTTCATACTACATGTATGTTTCCACAATCATATAGACACTTGACTTCACCATTCCACTCTATCATATGCTTAAACATTTATCTGATTCCAAGACAAATTTCTGGACAACTCGGCCAATGACAATTTCTAGTGCTATATAGTTCAATAGACTCTCTCTCTCTCAAATAAATATATATGAGGATTAATTTTAATGATAATTAATAGATTTATGACCAGTCATATTCTTAGTATCTTTGTCCACATTGTTATTTAATTCAGTTCAAAATTTACAACTCCTATAATTAGATGATTATACAACAGAACTACCAGAATATTGACTAAACAAAAGAATTTTTCATTTCATGCTTAGGAAATCTTATTGCCAATGGAAAAAAATCTGCAGCTGCAATTACATAAATAAACCACAATACACCAATTTATGGTGTCATCGACCTAACTGGCCTGTGGTATTTTGTTTTATGAATAATGCATGACCCAATATCTCTTCACAATATTCCCAATTAGTATGAGTGTACTTAAATATAAACTAGATGTTTCTGACGTGTGTGTAGTACGCAGCTAGATATAAAATGGACTTTGACTTCCTCGTTAACACTGATACAAACTAGCACACACTGGCAGTTAATGTGAACAAACTAGGCCAAAAAAAAAAACTAAAACCCAATCATATCTTGTCAACCATGGAAATGTGGCAATGATTGTGCTCATTCTCAATATTTTCATACCATTTTTAATTTTTTATCTTTTTAAGTTTAAACTTTTTCTTTCAAATTGAATACCTTAGTTTCTTTATGATTACATATCTTTATTTAATTTTTCTTAACAAGTCACTTTTTTAATTCTTCTATAATTACCATTAACATTAATATCTTTATTACAGTACTTTTTGTTTCTTTTGTATAAATTGATAACAATATTTTTTAGCAAAAAAAAATTAAAATGGGATATTTTTTCAACATTTGTAATTGATGAATTCTTGTTTACTCCTTAACAGATTGGATTATTAAAATTTTATAATAAATACTATTTCTTGATATGAAAAGAAAAATTCACATTTTATTTTGATGCTAATTTTCCACATATTGAATGGGTATGTACCATAGAGTAGAAATATTAAAAAAGCTGCTGTTTTTTTTTTATGTTTTTTTTTTTTTTATGTATATCATTTTTTAACACCATACAGTCCTTAATACAGTAAATTTGACCTCTTGTAAATAATTGCAGTGAATCTAACAAACTTCATGGTGGCTCAGTGGTAGAGCATTTGCTTCATAACAGGGAGGTCATGACTTCAAGCCCCGCTTGTGTCATGGCCGTGTCAAACCTAAGACATAAAAATAGGAATTGCTCCTTTGCCAAATGCTCAGCAATTAGAAATGAGAATCACAGGTCTTTTGGATATGACCTGAAAAATGGGGGTCCCGTATCACGATAGGCATTGGCACGTTAAAGAACCATCACTGCTACGACCCTTAGCGCTAAGCATAGGTCTAAATTTGTGGTACTTCACCTACAGCTGGAGACGTCTCAATATGAGTGAAAAATTCTCAACAGGACATAAAACAAAGAAAGAAACAAATCTAACAAACTTCATTACAAATTGTTCTATTTAATTTCTTTTCAGTGAATTATATGGATATCACACATATACACAAAAAAACCCCCCAGAAAACTTGACAAAGTAGAAGAATTATTCAATAACTATGAAAAAAAAGTCTTACAATTTTTGTTACAATAATAAAATTGTGACAAAAGTGAAACGTAACATGCATCTATACTCAATAGATATAACCACAAATCAAATTTCAGTTTCGCAAGTTAAGGAAAGTCCATAAAACTACATATCTCATAAATTTTGTAAAAATCAGTCCTCTGTGACAAAACTTAGACTTCATCTATAAATATTAAGTAAGTTCATTCAGCCATTAAACTTAAGTAAACAATATTCATTTGGATAAGTCAGCCATAATAGAAATGAATCTTCATTTGTATCTACTTATTAGGTAGTCAAGGCATCGTCCAATAAAGTCCAGATTCAGAAAGCTATAACTGACACAGAGTCCCATAAATCTTGTGAAACCCAGTCAACCATGACAAAACTAAAACTTGATCCAGAAACATACATTTGTAAATCATATACCAAATTTCAGCTTCATAAATGAAAACAATTTGAAAGAAGTCCAGAAAATAAAGAAAACAAAAGTTGTGACACACACAGAGAAAGACAGACAAACAGAGTACAACCATTAGTAGTCCCCTTCAGCTATGTCAATAGGGGACCAGTAAAATAAACTTAAAGTGCATTCTCCCCATCTAATTTCAACTTCCCTTGTAACATGAAACACAACTCTTCTTTCTACTGGCCTAGACTTTTATGTGTAACATTGATACAGTAGCTGTTATGGGTGACCAACATTGATAATTTCAGTGACTGTGCTACTTGTCCTAACTTTTCAACTGATTGATAACAGTGTGGTAGGACTGATTATATCTCACACAGACACTCTACTACAGACACCAATGTCTCTTCAAAATTTACAATCATTCATTCATTCATATAGTGAATTATGCCATTTTATTACATCATATACAAATTTACCTACTACAAATGCCCATTGACTGGATTGTGATTTTAATTTCTTATCAATTTAAGAAAATATTCAATAAAACATATCTAACAATATTTACACACTCCATCGTTTTGTGTATAATAATGTTTTACTAGTTCAATTATTTATAGGAACTAACTTGAGCTTTCATCACAAGTGACTTACTTTGCATAATATATATATTTTAAACCACAGAGATTGCATTGAACTCTTAAAAATTTCTCAATATTACATAATTTTTCATGAAATTTTACATACAATTCACTAGCAATTTATCTTGTTTCTACAAAAAAAATCTGGGGTGTGTTGCCATGTCTCTTTTTAAAGTTAGCATAATTTGATAGTTCCTGAATATTGCAAGAAAAAAATGGAAAGTCAGATCTACTGTATAAATGGGCTTCATCTTATTTAAGAAGGAGTGAAAAATCTGTGGAACAATGGAGTATCAAATCCAAGACCCTAACATTACAAGTTAGGTGATGTAACCACTGAGCTACCCAGATTGATGTATAGTATTTGGTAATTTTACTACATTACAAAATTTAAACCTATTATACAAAAACTCTTACTATCAAGGAAATGAAAAAATAATTTTAGAGAAAATGTCAGAAATATAGTGTGTGTGTGTGTGTGTGTGTCCTTAAATAAACATAAATGCCCTAAAAGTGAAGAAATCTTTGAAGCACAGAAAAATTCACTGGATATCCACTTCTGCCCTACGTGGGGTTGAACCAAACCTCTGAGCAAAGTGTGACCAGCACACAAGAAAATCCCACCATCTGGGCATAAGGTTAAAAGACTTGTTTTTCAGTGACAATGGATTTTTAGACTGAATGTATATACAGTGCTCCTTCGATATATTCCCACCACCCATCCATTATAATACCACCCCAGCTTATTGCCTGAAAATCCTAAAGAACAGATTTCTCCCTGAGTTAGCACTCCCAAGCCTGAAAAATGCAATGTGCCACTGATTTCCAGAATCAAAAAAGAAATGGTCAAATTACATGGGTTTACTCTAGATAATATTAATGCAAATTATTTAAGACCCATCAGTGTTCTCAACTGTACTTTGAGAGCTGAGTGCGGTGAAGTGTGACTGGCTGAACAAGACATTGAGGTGGTCATACAGGTTAATTATGAATAATTTCTTGAATAAAACCCAAGATTATTTAAATGTTTATACACTATATAGCCCAAATAAATTATGTAACTAAATTTCTGTTGACTACTCAGTGAATTGTCAGTAATGGTGAATTTGATATACTACTTATCTAGCTTTATCGCCCAGATTGGTCTTGAACAAAAGTTGGCAATATATTGAGGGAACATTCTGTGCGTGTGTGAACAACATACATACACACACACAAATATATATATCTATAATGACCAACAACATGAACAGTATTGAATTGTCAATTTTTTGGGACAACCAGTCTTCAGGTTGGCAGAACACTTACAAATGTAATGTATAAAAAAAAAAAAAAAAAAAAATCAAGAAAAAAAAAATTGCATTGAATCTAAATTAAAAAGCCTGAAAAAGGATGTTTTTTATATATCATCACATTTTTCACAGAGATTTAAAACATGTCTATTCTCAATGAGAGTAAAGACTAAACTACACATATACCCAGGTGTGGTGATCCTGAAAGTCAGATCACACTCTGTTAATTCAGTTATTAACATGTGGCTCAATGATGGGCATCTAATCAATAAATGTGAATACATTACATATTATTTATAATACTCATGTATAATGTATCGCAGAACTCAAACCTGCACATGAACCCCTGTATATGTGTACAAAATAATGATGAATGCTCATTTTTTTTGGAATAGATTAATTGCTCAATGGCAGCACAGCAATCTGCAATGACAGATTTAAATATGGTGAAAGTTTGGGGGGGAGGGGGTAAAAAAAAATCTCTTTTATTTTGATTATTAATCTTTATTCATATATTTATTAGTTTAAAAAAATATCATTTTCCACATTTTCATTTTACATGCATGATCAAATACTGGAAGTAATTTAAAAAAGGCAAGTATTATCCATATCTAAGGCTCCTGGGTTGCTTTGTGAGTGTTCAGGTGTGAACAGATGTCCTGAAACCAGATACTTAACACTCATTCACACATATGTGCTCTTAACAAAAGGAAAATTAGAATGATTTTGTGATTTCCTCATATGATTATAAGAAATAATAGACTTTGATTTGTTGTTACTATTGATTATAATTGTTGGCATCTAGTCTAACATTCCACTGAGATTTTTCAATTGTCAGCAGTCATCATTTTATCACTGGGTTACTGACAATGTAAGGTTTGTTCAATAACTTCAGTGAAAGGAAATTTACAGAAACAAATTATCAAAAAAATGTCCAAGTGGTAATATTTTCTATGCATTTTAACAACGATTTATCCTATCATTGTCAAAAATTTGTCTTACATAACATAATTAAAAACAATTCATCAGGATTTGAAATAATATATTGTGAAAACCAACAAGCATTTTGAGTGTGCAATACAAAGTACCCTACCAGTAGGATAATTCAGTCAAAAGTAGGTCAAGCATAACAAAACTCACATATTATATGTAACTAAGACAAAGTTATTTGTAAAATCTCATTTGAATATCTTCACCCAATGTGGAGAAAAATCCCGAAAACCTCAAGTGGAATGACAGACAATCGGAGAGACAGACAAACTGAGGGTAATCTAATGGTTCCCTTTAGGGGACTAAAAACCTGTTGTCAGTCTTCTCATCTTGTTTACAGTGATACACCAAATACACAAGTAGTACTGTTGCTAATCTTCTTTAATCAACATTATTTGCTATACATAGTGACCAAGGACAGTTTTAGGTGACACAATAAGTCTGCGAGTGACACTGTTGTCAACCTTTTCATCATTCTATATTGCTATGTCTTTCTGAAATCTAGTTTTTCCATTCCATATTTCATTTTTTCTCCCCCTTAAGTTTTGCTGTTATCTAAAATATCACAAAATATATTCATAAAAATTTTCAAATCTGATTAAAAATTTTCAAATAATATTCAATATAATTTCAGGTTTTACTGCAGTACACCTCACTTTACCCAAATTTTCTATAAATTATATCTAAATAAAACAATTTCAAAGAAACATTTTACTGATAAACTTGAGATGAACTTTCTATCTATTGAAAAACTTAGAGATGGAAATCAATGAAGGTTTTTTTTAGGAAAAATATTGGTTATGGTTAATTTGTCATTAGATGCATTGTTCTAATGAATTATTATTGTAAAGAACACATGGAAAAAATAAAGAATGAAAGAACACATCACATATTGCAATTATACATATACTATAAAAATTGTTTCTTCCAAAAATTGCCTTTTCAATTTACATACAAATTCTCGGGTGCTTTCAAGTCCCAATCCGGTCTAAATTTAACCTGGTGGGCCTATTATTTTTTTTTTTTAATAAATCTTTCCATCTTCAGCTGTCCTCTGCCAAAATCTGACACTGTCCCTGATCTTACCATTGTAAATATGTGATCATTAGTTCTGTGTTCAATGACATAAATAACATGTATGTACAGTCAAGAATAGGACAGACCTGGGTTCAAATTATCTCAAATGATCTTTATTATAGAAATAACATAATAACATTATATAAGCTCTAATGAGCTATCTACCCACTAAATATTGTTATAAATACACTACAAGCCCATTCACCTAAAGTATATACAAGATTTAGTAGTATTTAAGATAAAGCAAGAGATCACATATAACTTGAAGAAAATTGAACATAGCACCTGCTAACCAGAGAAAGAAATATCACAAAACTAAAACAAAGGGTTGAAACGAAAATTTATGATTACACTAAAAAATTCTTACAAACAAAACAAATAAGGATAATGCTGGTTACTAGTGTGTTGTTAGGACTAAAGCATTCTGTATATTGCTCAATAGCCATAAATGATCTCTATCATGTAGAGAGTAGTAGTTTACATCGCCTGTTTCTGGAGGACTAACACAATAAAATTGCATCGCCTATAAAGAGTAGACAGATGTAAACAATTTATCTACTATCGATCTGGTGCTATAACGTTACCTTGTTCTGTAAAACCGACGAACAAGCGACCTTCGCCATTCATTGTAAATATTTCTCTGGTATTCCTCCTCGGACGTCACATGGGGAACTGTCGGTTCATGCACTGCACATCTCGCCTCCGCCATCGATATCAAGGGAAAATAAAGTACAAAGTCTTTATCAATTGAACGATCTCGAACAACGGGCTCTGCTCCTTTCTGTCTGTGGCAGCGTCGTCCGTCTGTTTATGCTGTGTTGGAGAGCTACATTTGAGATCGGATATGAATTATTACCAAAACGAAATTTAGGGATCAGTGATCAACAATTTCAATATTTTTCTGTGATATGTGATATTATAAACGTAAAATCTATTTGTTATACATACGAGATTTCAAAAAATTATTTTCATCAAAATATTGAATAAAAGTAGAATTCAATTTTTTTCGTTTTATAAAAATAGTAGATCTGTGAAAAAGGAATCATTTACATCATAGTCGATTAAAAGCTTCGTAATAACGGATTTCACTTTTTCTTTTGGGTAAGTCTTTTCATAACGTAGAATAATGCAATTTAATCTCCATGCCAAAAGAAAGTAGAGTTTTAAATAGATTATCACGATCATGCGTTGATAAACGAAAAATCTGCATTAGATCCGATTTATTTTACGAGGTTATTGGTGAAAATTAAACAACGTAGTCCGGAGCTTCTAATGCAGAAGGACTTTGAAATGCAACTCTGAAAGGATCAGGGTAACAATAGAAAAGTCCTATAGGCAGAGAACAATTTTTGGGGTTAACAGGTTAGGAAGACTGATTATGTAGCAAGATCTTTTCACTCAGACGCGATTATCCCTCTTTCACGAGAGTAAATATATCCCGTACAACATAGGAAAACACACGAGGAGAACATCTCTTCGTGTTTCATGTCAAAAGAAAAAGTACTAAAATGTCTGACACTACTGCAAATAATAAATCAAAACCAAAACACTCGTGATCTGCATTGGATTACAGCAACGTTGATATGAATTTTTTTTGCCTGTGCTGTCAGTTTCATAGAGAAAATTCATACCTTGTTAGGTGTGTGTCACACTTATTCGGCATTCCTTGCCATTATTTTCAATGTAAACATTATACACCCGTTTATTTATTTTCTTGCAGAAAAAAAAGAATAATCGCATTTTAGCATGAAGATTTCGCGATAGGAGTTGTGTTCCAAACCTGGCTAAGTCGCACTGTGATACTGAAAAAAGTTTTAAAAAATTGCCTATGTATGTTTAAATTTTGAAAACATGAACTGTAAATTTATTTTGTGATCCTGAAATTAATTTTCAAAAGTTGACCTAAGCAGTAATTTGCCTATTTTAGCACCTATTTTGACAGGAATCCTTTATCCTTAACTAATTATGGCTTTTTGATAGGTTGCAATCTTAAGAACAATTTACCTCTAAGATTTTTTAGGAACACCCATCCTGGGATTGAAATTGACACAAAACTTACCAAAAATTAGGGAACCTGATTTTTTCACTGATACCCTCAGTTCTTGTAGCTTACATACATGTGATAATTTTTTAACCACAGATCTGTACAATGCCTTTAAAAAAGCATGATTTTGAGTTACTGACAATGACTTCTAATTGATTTTTGCTGTTTTCAAAATTATCCAGCTTAATTCAGAGATTGTACTGTACTTGGTTACTATGTACAGAGATTGTACTGTACTTGGTTACTATGTACAGAGATTGTACTGTACTTGGTTACTATGTACAGAGATTGTACTGCACTTGGTTACTATGTATAGATTGTACTGTACTTGGTTACTATGTACAGATTAATCTGTTGATCTTGTGTTGGTGGTGCTACCTCAAGAGCAAGCACAACAAATGTGAAGTGGCATATGTAGATTGAGGCTCTGATTTATAAAAATGTGTTGTGATGGGTGCTAGAGGTGACACCAAAAATAGACATAGTATATTCTTTCAAATAATTGAAAGTTGTGTTGAAATTTGAGAGAATTTTGATCCTTGTTTTCCTAAAATATGCAGGTCCACCAGGTATCCCCAGTAATTTTTGAACATGACCAACTGTAGAATATGATTTTGTCAGCCCAAACATCCAGCAGATATTAAATCCTGATGTTTTTTAAATTACTGAACGTTCTCATTGTCACAAAACATTTCATCTGATGCGATCAACAAAAAGTAAAACAAACATGTATACATCATGATTTTCTCATCAGAATTCCGGAATTGTGTGTGCTGATTTATAGGTGTTATTTTACTTTCAGTTTATTTGGTTGTTATTTTACTTTTGTTGTTATGGAGATGTTAGTTTGCTTTCGGTTTGTAGATATAAAAATTTACTTTCAGTTTATAGAGTTGTTAGTTTACTTTTGGTTTTTAGAGATGTAAATTTACTTTCGGTTTGTAGAGATGTTCAGTTGTATAATAATAATAATGATTGGTTTTTATATAATGCTTTTCCAGTATATGCTGCTCAAAATGCTGCACAATACATTATTACCCCATCAGACCTTATAACATTCCAGAGCTTTCACAGTGCAAGCTGCTGTTAAGGCACTAGAGCACAAACAGTCTAACAATATCTTTCATTGTCTAAAGCTAGGTTCCCCTTTTACACTTGGGTAGAGTGAGGAAATTCCCAAGGACACAATGTCGGTCCTGTCATGGCCAGGACTCAAACCCACAACTTTTCAGTCAAGAGTCTAACAGCCTAACCACTTGGCCATCGATGCCACAATTTAGATGTTATTTTACTTTCACTTTTATTGAGAAGTTAAATTACTTTTGCTTTATAGATATGTTAATTTACTTTCAATTTGTTTGTTTACTTTTGGTTTTAGAGATGTATATCTATTTTTTAAGGCGTCGAGCTTGCTCAAGAGCCTTCTAGCGATCATGCAAAATTTTGCCACTACACCACCTTTCCAATCTCAATGGGCAAAATCAAATAGTGCGAATTGGTATTGAATGTTTCTTACGATTCAAGACTTTGAAACATTGAATTTAATTGATATTTGAGAGGCACAATACCATTTCCGTTGTTGATGTTGTTTATTATTGTATCTTTGTTTAATAGTTAAATAATGATTGTTTGGCAAGAAAAGGTCATTATTCGTGGATGGATTTACTACGAAACAGATTTTCCTGCGAAATTTATGTCACACAATATCTTTAAGTGTTACAAAATAACATGCTCAAATTTGGTTTTTCATTTATATCTATAGTCTCATAGTTTCATCAAGAATCCTTATTTCAGATCAGCAGAAACAGATAAATAATAAATTGGAGTGCGCATTGTCATGGTTCGGTTCCTATTCCAAAAACACAAAGACTATTTCCAGTTTGTTTTCGGTAATCCTGATCCCGATTCTCAATTAAGCAAAACGAAAGTTGAGTGTGCATCGTGATGAAAATAACAGGTTATTTTGTAAAGCAACCCAGGCTAGGTAGCATTCATTGGGAATTGAATCGTATTCAGAATTCCAATAACCTTTCTACATATTACGTTGAACTTTTGAATTGTTAGACGTGATTGAAAACAGAGAGTTAATACTGTATAATTGTTACATCATGCATGAACAGAAGATACAACTTCTATAAACAAGAACCCCGTGGGGATCCGGGTTAGAATAGATCCTCAGTACCCCTTGCTTGTCATAAGAGGCAACTAAATGGGGCGGTCCTTCGGATGAGACCACAAAAACCGAGGCCCCGTTTCACAGCAAGTGACACGTAAAAGATCCCTCCCTGCTGAAAGACCCTGAGCGCCGAGCATAGGCCTAAATTTGCATCCCTTCACCTGCAATGGTGACGTCTTCATATGAGTGAAAAATTTTCGATTGGGATGTTAAACAATATATAATCAATCAATCTATAAACAAGTAGTCTCACTCTGAAGCAGTTATACTCTTTTCGGAATTTTTCATCTGCAATTTCAATTTATTTACTATAGTCTTTGTAAAGTAACTAGTCTTGAGGGGATATTATCTAACAAGAGGAGGGTAGATGTATGAACTAGGATAAACAACTTTAGCCCAGCTCTCTTTATTTCTTTTTATGTAAATAAACATAATTTGCTGACATTTTACAAATGATTGTAATGCTTTATTTATGTATGTAAACATGAGGAAATGTCTCCTGTGGTACTCAAACATTTTTTCTCTTACTTTCTCTAATTTACCTGCCCTCTGAATTTATTGAGAACCCAATAATGTATATAATATTGCACTCAACGTCTTTGTGGCCTATCAGGCCTTTGATGATTTATATAAATGTTAATTTACTTTTGGTTTGTATAGTTAATTTACTTTCGATTTGAACAGATATTGGCTACTTTCGATTTGTATAGATTTAATTTACTTTCGGTTTGTAGATGTTATTTACTTTAGATTTGTGTAAATGTTAGTTTACTTTTGGTTTTTGTAGATGTTGATTTACTTTTGGTTTATACAGATGTTAGTTTACTTTTGGTTTGTGTAAATGTTAGTTTACTTTTGGTTTGTATAGATGTTAGTTTACTTTCGGTTTGCGTAGATGTTATTGCTAACTTGTATTCTTACTAAAGTTATGCATTCTTCAGTTCTCACTACTCTTTCAAAACAAACTTCTGAAAAATTCCTATCCACAACTCTTATCAACAATATCAATGGAAACATAGCCACCCACCAAGGCACACAAGTTTGTTTACATAAAACTAAAGCAGGTGCTTGAAATTCAGATTTCAGCCCAACCATGTTTTCTGTAAATACAGCATGACAAAGATAAAAAATTGACACAGTTATTCTTCTCAGAAAAAATATTGACCTTTCTCACATTATCACCTGTGTGAGACTGACATTACTGTGTGAGACAGCCATGTGAGATTTTTCAGTCTCACCGCTACATTAAATCATAGAAAATGCAATTCATGACATATTTTCTATGATTTATGGGTAATATCATGCTCTTCCTGACTGTCTAATTAGTTTTCACATTTTTGGTCATCTCAAAGCTCCTGAATTAATGCACTAATCTGTAAATAAAATGTGAGAAACATAATCCTGCATTATTTACTTATGTGGGATGGGGAAAATCCACCTTGGAGACAAGATTTGCTGTTTAGGACTTGTCCTAAACTGTGGATGTAGTCTCCTCAGTGAATCTTACGCTTGCACTATTGAAGGATTTTATTGGTCACTTGAAAGCACCCAAATCTGAATGAAAAATTTCATAATTATTTTTATTCAGTATGTTTTCACTTGTACTTATTTTAAATTTCTATTTTTAACTAGATAGAACAATGGTGAAGAAAAGTGGGCGGAGCTCGTCGATAAACCTACGTAACAGTGGGATGCCGCTTCTGGTCATGGACTGCTGGGAGGAATCTCTAACAGCCAGCCAGATCCATGACTACAAACAGAAACTCCTGGAATGTCAAAAAGCACAGGAAAAGGTCAGAGGTCATTGTGTTATTTCTTCGTAACATTAAGTGTGTAATCTATAGATATTTACAAGACTTTTAAGTCAGATGAAGTAAATATTATACAATACCAGAGTGGTGACTAGTTGGTTAGTTTTTTAGTGTTTAATGTCCCACTTGAGAATTTGTCACACTTACTGAAACATTTCCTTTGCTGGTGAAGGGCTGCAAAATTTAGACATGCTTGACACTTGTGGCCTTCAGGCAGGGAGGGATCTTTATCATGCCACGGGGCCTCAGGATTTTGCAGTGTTACCTGAAGGATTGCCCCATTTAGTCGCCTCTTGCAACAAGCAAGGGCACCGAAGACCTATTCTAACGCGGATCCCCATAGAGTGTTTCAAAAGAAAGGAATGCATCTATTTTATATAGATTGTTTGGGCAGAAACTGAATATCAGAATTCTTACTGGCGACGTTTTCTTTTACTCAAATAAAAAACACAAGCAAACATGAAAGATTACTGTAATTTCACTATGTATTGAATGATAAAAGATTAAAATCTGTAAAACTTTATAAAACAGAAAATAACACACTTTTAACAGATGAGGGAATCTAGTACAATGGAGAACAATCTGTTCTGATTGAAATGTGATTTTTGTAGTTTTATCTCCACTGATCAGTAACAGATGGAAAATGTAAACATACTGAATTTTTTTTAAGATGCAAATTTGAACAATTTCATTCTTTGGATCACTCTTGGTCAAACACATACATGAACAAGATTATACCAGTTTGCTGCTGGTGTGAAATCTGATGATGGCATCTTTTGTCTGCAGGTGAAGGAAGCTCATCGACTAGCACAGCTAGGCTTAGCCATTGTCACTGTGTTGGACGATCCAAGGAAACCTGTTCCTCAACCTACCCTGCAACAGTTACGTCCAGATCTGATAAAAAGCCCTCAAACCCCACGAACTCAGCTGAAGGGTGAGTCAATCTCAATCTCTCTCTCTCTCTCTCTCTCTCTCTCTCTCCCTCTCTCCCACCCCACCCCCCCACACACAACCCTGACCTCATGGCAGCTTCACCCTGTCCATACACAGGGGGTCCAAATACAGTCCAATCATCCCCCAGGGTTAGTCAAAAGAAGAAATTTATTTTCTTCCTCCATTTGACAGTGCCACTTGATGCATACATGTATGCATATGGTCTGCATATAATCATAGATATCTAGATACATACACATATTTTTATATATGCATCTATGCATATAAAAGTTAAATGCAGATCGAAAATATATTTGCAGAAGGTTCCTTATAATTGCATGAGTAATTAGTTTGTCAATACTGTCCTTCAGTGTCAATTTGCGAGAATATAAAAATCAGTAGTACTATACTTTAGACTAGATCTATATAATAATGAATCTTTTATCTATGTATAACTTCTTTACGATGGATTTCTTTCTTCACAGAACCTCAAAGGTCCACCAGTCCAGACATTATCTTTATTGGAGAGAGTCCCCCAGTCCAGAAAACTCTGCCAACCCCCACCCAGACGCCACAAGTTCGTACACCCACCACCCAGACTCCTCCAGTCCGCACACCCCCTGCAAGTCAAGCACCAACTTTACCAGCTGTGCCACGACAGCTGATCCAAACTCTTCAATTCCCTGGTTCACAGGTAAAGATTGTGAAAATAATACCAGGTGTACAGGTAAAGACTATGTGAACAAAATGTTTAGTGTGCAGGTAAAGATGGGAGAATTGTATTTATAAGTTGACTGTCTTGAATTCATCTTCTGTGTTGTAGTACGATATTTTGCAATATTAACCTGGGAAGTTTTGTCACCACCATGAAATGGCCTTGGAAGATTGTGTTACCCTTCTCAGTCATTCTGTCATAATTATTCAGTCTCCATTCATTAACTCTGCTACAGATGCACATATTCAACTGAAATTTGGTATACACACTGTAGATACAACATGAAAATATCCAGGTCAAGATCATATTTGGTTCTGGTTAAACATTTTAGACAGTTGTGCCCCTTGGACTTAGAAGATTTCGAGCAATCCATAGTTTTCATTCATTATTTCAGTCATACATGGACATTTTGAATAAAAATTCAGAATATAGCTATGTCACACGACTACATAGGTCAAGATTGTATTTGGTACAGGTCAAAAAAAATTTGGCCTCTAAAACTTAATTTATTTTTTTTGAAGAATTCACAGTTTCCACTCATTATCTCAGTCATATGTTGGCATTTTGAATTGAAATTTAGGATATAGATAGTCCTGAAAATATGCAGGTCAAGTATCTATAGGTGGGTCAAGTCAGATAAATTTTGGCAGAGTTATGGCCCTTGGGTGTGGCATTCCTGTCACTCCAGCACATTAGTGACATTGAAATTACAAAAAGTACAAGTGTCATGAGATTTGCAGGGCAATGTTATGTAGAAGATACAAGTCTCACAAGATTTGTGTGGAAATGTTATATGTTATAAAATTATTGGTGATGTACTGTTCAGTATGTACGTGTATGTTACATTCTGTTCAGTAAGTACGTATATGTTACATTCTGTTCAGTATGTACGTATATGTTACATTCTGTTCAGTATGTACGTGTATGTTACATTCTGTTCAGTATGTACGTATATGTTACATTCTGTTCAGTATGTACGTATATGTTACATTCTGTTCAGTATGTACGTGTAAGTTACATTCTGTTCAGTAAGTACGTCTATGTTACATTCTGTTCAGTATGTACGTATATGTTACATTCTGTTCAGTATGTACATGTATGTTACATTCTGTTCAGTATGTACGTATATGTTACATTCTGTTCAGTAAGTACGTGTATGTTACATTCTGTTCAGTATGTACGTGTATGTTACATTCTGTTCAGTATGTACGTATATGTTACATTCTGTTCAGTATGTACGTGTAAGTTACATTCTGTTCAGTAAGTACGTATATGTTACATTCTGTTCAGTATGTACGTATATGTTACATTCTGTTTAGTATGTA
The DNA here is from genome assembly GCA_024699665.1 of Ostrea denselamellosa. Classification (NCBI taxonomy): domain Eukaryota; kingdom Metazoa; phylum Mollusca; class Bivalvia; order Ostreida; family Ostreidae; genus Ostrea; species Ostrea denselamellosa. The sequence continues at coordinate 1,489,110 of JAMZEH010000074.1, read as the reverse complement.
CGTATATGTTACATTCTGTTCAGTAAGTACGTCTATGTTACATTCTGTTCAGTATGTACGTATATGTTACATTCTGTTCAGTAAGTACGTATATGTTACATTCTGTTCAGTATGTACGTGTAAGTTACATTCTGTTCAGTAAGTACGTCTATGTTACATTCTGTTCAGTATGTACGTCTATGTTACATTCTGTTCAGTAAGTACGTATATGTTACATTCTGTTCAGTAAGTATGTGTATGTTACATTCTGTTCAGTAAGTACGTGTATGTTACATTCTGTGGTGGTATTTATTACAGCAGCTTCACAGATTCCCCTCATACCAACAAGGACCTACTGTCCAGATACAGGGAACCAACATCAGGTTTATACAACAGAAAGGCGGTAAGTATCCCCCACCCCCAACCACCCCACTCCTCATCGTCATTCTGCAGATAGAAAGGGTTTGATTCTAAATACCCTCCTTAGTAAAATCAGGGTTTTGATATCGTATGAATTACTAACATGTTGTAAGTTGTATGGAAGGATAAACAAAATGGACTTGGTCCACAAATTACTGGACTTATATTCCTAAATACACGTTATAGGACTCAGTACACAAATCACTGGACTTGTATTACTAAATACACATTATAGGACTCGGCCCACAAATTACTGGAATTATGTTACTAAATACACATTATAGGACTCGGCCCACAAATTACTGGACTTATGTTACTAAATACACATTATAGGACTCGGTACACAAATTACTGGACTTATATTACTAAATACACATTATAGGACTCGGTACACAAATTACTGGACTTATGTTACTAAATACACATTATAGGACTCGGTACACAAATTACTGGACTTATGTTACTAAATACACATTATAGGACTCGGTACACAAATTACTGGACTTATGTTACTAAATACCCATTATAGGACTCGGTACACAAATTACTGGACTTATATTACTAAATACACATTATAGGACTCGGTACACAAATTACTGGACTTATATTACTAAATACACATTATAGGACTCGGTACACAAGTTATGGGAGCTGATACACAAATTGTAAGACCCATTTAAGAGTCACAGTACATAATTATACTGATGTCTTCTGTAAGTTGAAGGGTTTCATGTCAGTCAACTTAATTTCATTAGAGTTGTTGCCCTTAGACTTAAAAAAAAGTTCTGCTGTTCTTGTAAATAATGAGCTTGTATTTTTTGATATGTCTCTTCATATTGAAGACATTGATGAAGTTTGAGTTCAGTGTTGAATTATTGACCTATTTTCATCAAAGATCAAATTTAAACTTTGAAAACATCTACATTGTACATGCAAATTAATTACTTTTTAGGGCTTTTTTTGGTATGCATGTAGAAATGAGACAATTTTTTTTTATCGTCGCTTGAAGACATTGAGCAGATATTTGATATGTTTCTTATGTTGATGAATTGCAGATCAAATTCGAGTTTTATTGAGAAACGTCTTTCAGTTTTTGAAATTTTATAAGTTGATTTATCTTAAACTTCTTCACAGCAGCATATTGAGTGGAGCATATTACTACACCTTGAAAAATGTGTTGCTGTGAAGAGGCCCAAGGCATGTCATCGCATAAACTTTCAAAAAACCAAAAGACATTTCTTATATCTGCATTTTCTGTTGTATTTACCGTGTTACGTACAGTGTTATGTTGACTGCACATCGTTTTGTTATTTAGCATTTGAAAAACAGCAAGTATCGCCTTTCGACATTTTCCACTATGTTGTCATGATCAAAAATGTTAGAAATACTATGTTTTGATTGTGACATCCTAGTTTCTATTTTTTTAAATCCGTGCTCAAAATTGAAAGTATGTATAAGAAAATAGTCTTCGATGTCAATAATTTATTAATATCAAGGAAAATATAAAATGAATGTAAATATTGTCGATTGGCTTATTTTCACCAAAGTTATTGTCCTTTGATTTAAAAAATTTCTAATTCGTTTCTGTTTTTTGGATTTTAATTCGAGTGTTCTTTCAAATGATAATCAGATTTTTATTGTGTAACTTTATAATGATAACTTACAGAGAGGTTTGTAGGATACATTTATATTATAATTCTACAATATACAGTTATGGCATAGTATACATTTATATTATAAATCTACAATATACAGTTATGGCATAGTATACAATTTATATTACAATTCTACAATATACAGTTATGGCATAGTATACATTTATATTATAATTCTACAATATACAGTTATGGTACCAGAATTTTTTTAAAATATTACCCAACATTGGAAACTTTTAAAATCCACTTGCAACAAAATAAAATTTTCAGATTTGGAACTGATTTTAATTTAATCTTTTATAAGATCCATGTTGTACTATGATGTCTTTAAAAACTAATTCAAGTCATTTCTCGTCGCAACTGATTCAGGAAAGCGAACGTACCACCACAGTAACATTCTACACAGATTTATTTTTTTCATTTACACCTAATGTTATTTTCACATCCTTGAACTTTCAAATAGTACGTTCTTGAATGTGTTGGTATTCATGCCCTACATATACATCTGGTGGCCTATGTTCTATATACTGTTCAATCCTACGACATGAAATTTGATGCAACTTTAAGTGATCTTGCTGTACATGTAAAGAAAATGCCACTGGAGACTAAAATGCGATGATATTAAAAAGATATCTGGTAGAATTTCTAAGATGTTTTCCAGAGCATTCCAGATTGTATATATATTTTACTTTATACTGAGCAAATATAATAACAGTGTCAACTATTTATAAATGCATTTTTTTAATTTTTTTAATTTTTTTTTTGGTGAATGCTAACAGGCAATTCACAGACAGGCAATGTACAGACACTCCAACATCTCACACCGGTACAGGGAACATTTGGAATTGGGATCAAGAGGTCAGCAGCCCAGTCGCAACCAGAGGACACAAGTCCAAAACGCAAGAGAGTGGAAGCAGAAAGTGAAGGTAATTACCTGGAGGACAAACACGAAAGGAGGACAGTGAAAGTAAAAATCTTGAGGAAAAAAATTCTTGACTAATGGTAGTAGATATAGAGATTGAAGGTAAAATCTGAGGGTACACAGGGGAAGGTAACAATCCTAGGACAGTTATAGACACAGGGGAAGGTAAAAATCCTAGGATAGTTCTACACACAGGGGAAGGTAACAATCCTATTACAGTTCTACACACAGGGAAGGTAACAATCCTAGGACAGTACTACACACAGGGTAAGGTAAAAATACTGGGACAGTACTACACACAGGGGAAAGTAAAAATCCTATGACAGTTCTACACACAGGGGAGAGTAAAAATCCTAGGACAGTTATAGACACAGGGAAAGTAAAAATCCTAGGACAGTTCTACACACAGGGGAAAGTAAAAATCCTAGGAGAGTTATAGACACAGGGAAAGTAAAAATCCTAGGATAGTTCTACACACAGGGGAAAGTAAAAATCCTAGGACAGTACTACACACAGGGTAAGGTAAAAATCCTAGGACAATTATAGACACAGGGGAAGGTAAAAATTCTTGGACAGTACTACACACAGGGGAAAGTAAAAATCCTATGACAGTACTACACACAGGGAAAGTAAAAATCCTATGACAGTACTACACACAGGGGAAGGTAAAAATCCTAGGACAGTACTACACACAGGGTAAGGTAAAAATACTGGGACAGTACTTCACACAGGGGAAAGTAAAAATCCTAGGACAGTACTACACACATGGGAAAGTAAAAATCCTAGGACAGTTCTACACACAGGGGAAGGTAAAAATCCTAGGACAGTTCTACACACAGGGGAAGGTAAAAATCCTAGGACAGTTCTACACACAGGGGAAGGTAAAAATTCTTGGATAGTTCTACACACAGGGAAGGTAAAAATCCTAGGACAGTACTACACACAGGGTAAGGTAAAAATACTGGGACAGTACTACACACAGGGGAAAGTAAAAATCCTATGACAGTTCTACACACAGGGGGAAGTAAAAATACTAGGACAGTTCTACACACGGGGGAATGTAAAGAACTGTAAAAGGAAACATTCATTAAGGACGTAATTTTTTCCCGACACAACAGAGGTACACACGGTGTTGATAACACAGGATTTTTCCATTTACTCTTCCTTGTCTGTAACTGATAAAGATCTATTTATAAATAAAGATGTGATATCAGCGAATGTTTGATTAATTCAGGTCACACATGGAAATATTCCTTTGATATTAAAAAAAAAAAGTAATTTGCATGACCAAGTTTACAAAAGTAGCAATAAGTTTTTTCTTCACAGGCAGCAAAAATATGCTCAGTGCTAGTATCTAAAATGTGACTCTTTGGAAAATTTTGCAAAAATATAATGTATATCTGTTTCATTCATAGTTAACTGGGTACCATTGGATGAATTTTATTATGGGAAGAGTGAGGGAGACCCCACATACACTGAAGAGAAGAACGAGTTCAGGTTCAAGGTCAGTGTCTGACAAGCTGTATATAGTATGGATATTCTAAGCTAAGTGTCTTTCATGACTAAGTTATAATTGAAGTCAGTGAATGTGTCGTAGATCTCCATTAAGAGTTAGAAGTATTGGATAATCAAGTCTTTGAATCTTAGTTTTTATTTTGTAAATTGGGTTTGTTTAGGGGGTGGGGAGGGAGGGATTATTGAGTATATTTGAGTAGGACTATGGCCATACAGAATTTTTTGAAATTTTTTCATCATATTTTACAATATTATAGGACTTTATCATTTATAAAATATTGTCTCAAATTATAGATGACTGATTATACAAGACTTTCAGGCCTGTGATTATATTGTGATATTCATGACTTACAGTGTTAATATTGAAATAAGATACTGTATTACAATATCAAAGCCCCAGTACTTTCAGTCCTTTGATTATATTGTGATATTCATTATTTACAGTGTTGGTACTGCAATAAAATGTTGTATAACAATATCAAGGCCATGATGCATATTCAAGGACATATCGACTCCAGCAAACAACAGAATATTGATCTCAGTGATCTGACCCAGTGTAAGCACTGCTACAGGCAGTTCGATACACCATTTGAGATGCAGACACACGTAGAGAAGGTAAAATAGACATTGGAAAAGAATCAAGTTCGCAAATCTTCATATGTAAACTGAGATGCTGAAATTCTTGCAAAATTGTGTTATTTTAAGCAAAGAAAATTTTAAACTTTTACTATCTGCAGAGCATTTCTTTAATTGTGTTCATCTTTGGACATACATGGGATAAATTCATTGAGACAGAGGGTGAGATCTTGCTCATTTTGGGGGAGGGGGTTATTGTTGTAAGAGTTTCCATACTTGCCTTGCCAAATTTAAGGAAGATTTCATATTTTGATATGAACTAGGAACATACATGTACAAATGAACATCTGATATGGTTGCACTGTCAGTTTATTTTCACACTAGAAATTTCAGTGTTAAACAGCCAATTATAAGCCACAAATGCTTCTATTTCAGACAGAAAAGTTAATACACCCTTAAATCCAATTATTATACACTACTCTAGCTTGCAACCAAAGAGGAAGAACTTAGGTCCTCTGTTGGTGTGCTTGCATCAAGAATAGAGGGAAGCCCTAAGTCTTCATAGAGATTGTGATGCAGCTGTGCATACAAAGTGTACATGCTTTTTCGAGTATGTTTAAATTAGGGCTGAAACGATACGCCCCCTTCGCGATATGTTACATATTGCAATACTTATGCCTCAGTTCAATATTTTCAATATGGAAAATTTTACAGGGGAAAAAAAACAATAGTAACTTTGAAGAAAAGAATTTCGTTACGAAAAATTTTAAAAGCAAAATGTTTCCAAACTGCCTAACGTAAAAGTGTCTGTCAGCTCTGTAGGTTGAACTGACTGAGTTCATTATTATTTTCATGAGAATCGAGGCGAGCAAAAGTCTGATCATTATCAGATTCCATTTTGTTCCTCGTGCATGTAAAAACAATAAATACAGGTCAAACCGAATGTTATTTTACTAAACCCGTTTTTAAAAACTGTATCGCACTGAAGATTGAGGCAAAGAATTGAACATTGAATCAAGTGTTTATATTGAACAGTATTGATATTTCAGTGATTGGTTCTAGCCCTAGTTTGTATGCATTGTAGTTATCAATACATGTGCATCTGTTCTTTGTAAACATGCTACGTCAGGTCTGTTTATATATATGTACATTGTAGGTGCATATGAACAATGTGAACGTACTGATGTGTCGTATTTGTGAGCGAGATCACCAATCCAGACAGGCTTTGATGACGCACATGAGAGTAAACCACAATGCTTGTGAAATGCCCTACATTTGTCAGCTTTGTAAATTTAGGTCCTCCATGTACAGCGATGTGGTGGACCACTTCAAGAAGGTAAACTGAGGAAAATCTCATCTTCTGTTCTTTTGCAAAACTTTTATTCCAGGGCTTAGGATGAGATGTGAAATTTGGACACTTATCATGGAGGTTTGTTACCATGAGAAATGAGGCGGTAAATTTATCACATGTCAAGTCAGTGTGCATCAAGTTCAAATGTTCCTCAGATTGTGATTATGACTGTATATTGTTTAACGTCCTGTTTGAGAATTTTTCACTCATATGGAGACCTCACCACTGCCGGTGAAGGGCTGCAAAATTTAGGCCTATGCTCAGCGCTTATGGCCATTGAGCAGGGAGGGATCTTTATTGTGTCACACCTACTGTGACACGGGGCATTGGTTTTTGTGGTCTCATCTGAAGGACCGCCCCATTTAGTCGCCTCTTACGACTAGCAAGGGGTACTGAGGATCTATTCTAACAACCTGGATCCCCACGGGGATGTTCATCAGATACGCACACTGTATAGAAATATTATATCAAGTTCTTGCAGAGATGATGTTCAGATGAATATTTTAGTAAGCTAGGACAGAGATGGTGTTCAGATGAATATTTTAGTAAGCTAGGACAGAGATGGTGTTCAGATGAATATTTTAGTAAGCTAGAACAAAGATGATGTTCAGATGAATGTTTTAGTAAGCTAGAACAAAGATGGTGTTCAGATGAATATTTTAGTAAGCTAGGACAGAGATGGTGTTCAGATGAATATTTTAGTAAGCTAGAACAAAGATGGTGTTCAGATGAATATTTTAGTAAGCTAGGACAGAGATGGTGTTCAGATGAATATTTTAGTAAGCTCTTATGTAAATATATTAAATGTGGTACAGATCATTGATACGTTTGAGTGCTGTATGTACATATATTTTGGAACAATTACAATTTTGAGCATTTCCCAATGTAAATACAGTTGTGCAATCATTTTAAAATATCTTGATTTAGTTTTTATATCTTGATTTAGTTTTTCTATTTTGATTTAGTTTTTCTATTTTTCATACAGGTTTATGTAAAGTTAATATAAGCAGTGCACATAAATCAAAACAAGGCCAGATCACATCGTACTATAGTCGGAATTTCACTGCAATACTTCAATTCTTTATAGCATTATTTTTTGGTCAAATTAGCTGAATTCTTGTAAGAAGACACTCACACGGCTAATTCTATTTCAGAAACATGACAGCTCCCAACACATCCTGTGTCTGTACTGCCTGAAGGTGTTTGCGGTCAAGTTTGTGTCCCAGGGGTGGGGGCAAACCCAGACGTATTACGGCCATCTTCTCAAACATCAATCCAAGTCTAGCAGCAAAAAGTGTACTTACTGTCGACTGACATTTGTCAACCCAGCCGATTGTAAAACTCACAAAAAGAAGGACCATGTTGCAAATCAAAAGGGCATAGGTATGTCTTCAACATCAGTAGGGAAGTTTTTGTGTGAATTTACTTTTACAAATTTTGTCTGAAAAGAGGGGTTTTTTTTTGGGGGGGGGGGGGTGTTTTTGTGTGTGTGTGTGTGTGTTTTTTTTGTTGTTATTGTTGTTGTTGTTGGTTTTTTTTTTAGATTTTAGTCTTTGCAGGTTTATTTAGGGGCTAATGTAAGAATAATTCAATTAATTATATAACAATAATTTTATTTTGATTGGAAACCACAATTTGATAGGATGATCAGAAATACTGCCTCGCATAAATTTACAAGTTTGAAGTACACTCTGCTCTCGCGCTATTCCAGATTCCAGTCATGGTATGTTCGGACAGGACATGATGATAAAGGTTCCGGAGTCTGGCCTATCTGGCAAGCAGGCCGTGAAGTCACTGAATGCCCCAGCGGTCAGTAAAGTTCTGGACTTTGGAGGGACTAGATTCCCATACGCTGTCAATTACAACAACTGCGTGGAGTGCAAGACGATAATGGGTACACCTGACCATTTCAGGTAAATTCTGGGTACACTTGACAACTGCATGTGACCTCTTTGGGTAAATCTGACCACTTCAGGTAAACTTGATTACTGTAGAGAGATCTAACAACTTCAGGTAAATTATGGATACACATGACCACTTCAGGTAAATTATGGGTAAACATGACCACTTCAGGTAAGTTGTGGGTACACATGACCACTTCAGGTAAATTGTGGGTACACATGACCACTTTAGGTAAATTGTGGGTACACATGGCCACTTCAGGTAAATTGTGGGTACACATGACCACTTCAGGTAAATTGTGGGTACTCCCAACAACAAAGTAAGTGGTGGTTACACTTGATCACTTTGGATAATCTGACCTATCAAGGTAAATCTCATTACTTCAAGTAATTAAAATATGTTTAGAATACTGGACTCAACTGAATTTCTCAAAAATTTGCCTTTGTCTGTCTGTCTTTTCATATTTTCGACTTCTTATAAAAGAAAAAAAAATTACTAAGCCAATTTCAACTAAACTTGGCACAGATTAAGGTTACATTATGTAGAATGTTCTATGTCTCTGTTTAAACCTGCTGAAGTAATCAGCTGTTTTTGCGTTACATTGTAGGAAGCACATTGAATGTTCCATGTGCCGGTTTGCTACCAGCTGTAGCATCGCCTATGCTAATCACATGATGGGATTCCATTCAGGTCAGATGACCAGTCTCAATCTAAACATACCGTGGGAACGACCCATGAAAGAGCCCATGCACTGCCTTTGTGGATTTGGGAGTCGTTATGGAAATAAAATTGGTAAGTTCTGTAATTAGTAAAGTCATGCCAAATTTACAATGTTATTTTTAATGTAGTTGCAGTTGAATATCACTTTCTTCATGAATAGTCTTGTTGCATACATAAACAGTGGTAGTGAGTTCCTATAGATTTTATTTAAAAACCATCATGTTGAAATTTTCTGAATTTAAAAATGTCAGTATTGATGTCAAGATTTTTAGATGATCTTATTGCAAACTGTTGCCAAGATATAAAAATATAATCAAAAAGTTGAATTGTGTATTCAAATAATTATGTGTACTTCATCTGTAAAGAATAAGTACTCTTAAAGTAAAGACTGTGTTCAAATTGTCATGTTTGTGTAATATATGTACATGAAAGTGACTGTAGGAATATATTGAATTATTAAAGAGACACTACAGCTCATTTTCCACATTTCAATCAAGTGTTTTTTCAAACATGTATTGATAAAATAATAAAAATCATAATAATACTGACAATTTTGAACATTAGGAACTAAGGCTGTCACGTGTAACCGGTAACGTTTCGTGTTTGGGCTGTAAACGTTTACAAAATCCCTAAACGTTTAAACAATGTCTTATATATGTGGCACAAATCTTGCAGGGTTCAAATTACAATCTAAATTATTTGAATAATTATTTCAAGTGAATAAACTTATTAAACAAATTGCGAGGGGAAGTAATGAATTTATAAAAGTTTGAATATAGTCTATAGGAACGGTGAACAATTTTTTCCCGTCATATATAATTAGTAAACTGAAAGGGTCTTAGAATCTCTTATTATATGTTTCTGGCTTGTATTGCATTACTGTGCTGCTCTTTGATCATCTTGCAAAATGTGCTTTATTGTTTTTAATAAACATTTATTAACGGTTTTGACGGCAATTATAGCCCCCCCCCCCCCCCCCCCCCTTCCAGAAAATTCCTAATAAGATATCTAAATGTATGGATACAAATCTGGAAAAACGTTCAAATTTAAAATCTGTATGAATATTTACGTGTCACTTGCATGGCATCTTTTTTTTTTTCATTGAAGAAAGTTGCTGATTGAAATTAAGTGAATGGATGAGATTCAATACGTCATAAAATTGTCGATTGCTTTCAAACAGGTATTCTTAAACTTTATTTGTATTATCATCTGTCGCAAGACTCGCAACTCTCAAAATTAGAATGGCTGAAAAACAGAAACGTTCTGGTGTATGGAATTATTTTACGGAGTTGGAAGTAGCGGGAAAGAAAAAAGTGAAATGCAATTGATGTGCTACGGAGCTTACTTATGATGGAGGGAGTACAGGGACAATGACCAATCACATCAAGTTCAAACACAAGTCTACAAGTATTGATGCATCTGATAAAAGTCACAAGCCGGGGTCTTCCGCAACATTGACGCAAACAGCAATTACAGCTTATAGAACGCCGGTATTTTCAAGGGAAAAATATCAAAAGTGTACCCAGAAATTAGCACTGATGTGCGCGCGTGATTTACGACCACTAAGTATTGTTAGTGGCCAGGGATTCAAAGATTTCTGTAATGAACTCAATCCGCATTATAAAATCCCTGTAAAAGCAACTATTTCAAACTACGTATCTTTACTATATGACGAGGAGGTACAGAAACTGAAAGAAAATTTAAAAAACGTGTCTGCCGTAGCGCTGACATCAGATGAAGAGATCGAATTATATCTATCTGAAAAAAGTGCGCCGACAAATACCAATCCATTCACTTGGTCGAAAACCAGTCGTATTAATTTTCCCAAATTAGCAAGTCTCGCAAAGGATTTGCTATGCACACCGGCAACGTCCGTTGCCTCTGAGCGCGTCTTTTCCACAGCGGGTGGAACTGTTACAAAACTGCGCTCCTCCCTTGATGCTGAGAACGTGGACAAACTGATCTTTTTGAACAAAAGATTAAAATATAAAGTGAATTGCGCTGCTCTGCCTGCACCGGCTGCATGTGAAGTCCATGTTAAAATCGAACCGATGGAAGAAGCCGCGGCACCAGCTCTGCCCTCTCTGGACAATCTAATGTGAAATCACTGAAATGAAAATTTGAAAAATGAAGTTTATTGTGAATTTGTGATCTGTATTGTGCAAATGTTGTACAGTCACTACAGTGTGAATAAAATTGAATTCAATTTAAATGCTATCCGGATATTTATGTTCGTGTATTTTATTCTGTCTTATACTCCGGAACGTCCAGTGACAATCTCTACATCGTCCATAGAACGATGAAAACTGAAACACAAACATAATGGTCATTAATGGGTCTTAAAATTCTGTGTGTATTTTATTTTATTAAATTATACAACACTTCATTTAAACGGTAACGTTTCGTTTACAATGCTTCGTTTAAACGTTTACAAAATTTTGTAAACGTGACAGCCTTATTAGGAACACATTAATTTGCTCGCAACTGTAGTTTAAAGATCATCCGGAATTCAATGGTTTCTTCATTGTGACTCGGACATTTTACATCACATAATTCAGTATGACAACACATGTGTTGTGTAAAAACTTGTTTAAATACCCCTTAAAAGGGTCCGCACTTGCTTCTCGAGCATTGGATAGTTTCCTGCTTCTTATAGTTAAGTAATTATAAATCATAACTATAACAGAAAAACCTTTCATGTCCATATTAACCAAATAATGTTGTTTTTAAAAACATGCCACATGTTTTGATAAAGATAGTACTTACTTTTAAAGTCTGTAGCTAGAGGGTCATAGTAATATCCACACATGAATTCTAGTTTGTGTATGAGTTGTATCTCGTTCTATTTTAACCCTTTTCTTGCGTAATCGGTCAAATTTCTGCGTTGTACGCTTCCTCTCACTGGATTGTTTACCCTCCATGCACATGCATCTGATAACTGAAAGAGAAAGTCTCAATATTGTTAAAAAAGGGCCTTCAAAAACTATTCATTTTGCATTGAAACGAGGATTTTCAACTTCAGAAATGTGTTATTTTTACGAAGTTCAACTATGCAACAAAATTAGAGAAAGCACTGGGAAAATTGTCATTTTATGATTTTAGAGCAAAGTGAGCTGTGCACCTCTTCAAAGTATACTGTGAACATTTCTGAGATCAATGCTTCTCATTTCATCAAAATTGAATTAAAAATAACTATGAATTTTTAAAAAAAATGATTGTTTTGTATGAAATGTACAGAAAATTTTCTTGGCGAAATGACTTGTGTTCAAAGAGTATATAATGTATATAGCTGGCTTTGAATACATGGATTTGGCAAACCAAAGGTTAAAAAAGCAGTTTCAAGACTGTTCCTTTTTATCCATGTAAAAAGAATATAGACATTTGAATTGGCATAAAGCCAAAGAAAATTAATATACCAAATATTGGTGAGGCAGGCAGGTTTTTTTTTTCTTTTTTACTTGGCTTTACACTGTTCTTCTTAAACACTTGCAAATAAATGAGTTTTAAAAAAACCTTTGAAAGTTACCCCCCCCCCCCAAAAAGTTACCTTATTTATATAAATAAACAAATAAAAATTGAAAAAATATACTCCATGTAGTACCTTTTCCTAAATTACAATTTCTGTTTTGTTGTATTCATATTAATTGTTTTATGCAATTTTTCATTGGTTAAATTCTGATTGATCTCATTGTGCAATTTTTCATTGTTTTACAGCGAATCACCTGGTGTATTGCACGAAGCGGTCGTGTTACAGCACCAAACCGGCTTCAGTGGTGAGAGAGGTGGAAGGTGAGGAGATGATCTCATTTAAATGCTAAACTTGACTGCATTAGTGGGAAGTAGTGATTCTGTTGGTGCAATTACCATATAACTGGTCATTTTAATGAAACACAAAATTAGGAACATTTCAAGAAATTGGTTAACATCTACATTGTAGTTTTAGTGAGAGGAGATTTTTAGCAAATGTTTGACTGAACTGTAAATATTAGGGTGTCAGAGAATATATGTATTGATTCCTACATTGATTTCTGTTTACTCAGCTCACAAAGATGAGGACCCCCGACACAAACCCGGGGCATCACTGCTAGACGTACTTGGCCTAGTTAAGAAGAAAAATGTCGCAACCAGTAAGTAATTCTTGGGGGTTTTTTTTTGGGGGGGGGGGGGTGTTATCAGGAAACTTTCTCAACAATATCCCTTTTTATCAAATACACGTATTGTTTCTCAACATGAAAAAATTTGAGAAGATTGTCACTATTTCTGATACTAATACACGAGATCAGAAGAATACTGTTCTGTCAGTGTTCTTATTTCAAGGTGTAGTCACATGATACAAATTTCCATTCCGTTTTCCTTTTCACTGGGTGCCAGCACAGCTCACATAAGCTGAATGGCAAATGTACTTGTATTTCTTTATGTGAGTTTTGTTCCCATTTTCAGCTGATTCTTGATTCTCAGGATACAATGTTAGTCAGAAATAAGTGGAGTAGAAATATTGAATGAGAAATTGAATGGTCATGTGACTTTTCCTTTGTTCACCTTGCTTTTTTGTTTAAAATCTGGATAACTTTTCTTCTGACTAGATATAGAATGAAAGAAATGTGAATATTGATCGAATACTTGTATACAGGGAAACATCCACCCCCCACCCCCTTTTTTTACCCTCTTTGTCAGTAGGTGAATTTAAGATGGGGCAAAACTGGTTCTCTTATCTTTCTTTTTGTGTCTGCACAAATTAAAAATGGGGTGAAACCATTTGCAAGTGTAGTAACGTGAAAATAACATGGGGCAAGACTGTCTGCAAGTGTGGAAAGGTGAAAATAACAAGATTGGGGAAAGTGGGGGTGGGGGGTGGAAAAAACCTGTATGCAGTATATCTTCCAGTGTGAATGTACAAATAGTGAATTGACATTTTATATCTAGACATTGCAGTTTTGATTGTGCTCTTTTAATCAACTAAACATGGAAATAATACAGACTTACTGGCTTGTTCTTGACATTTTGTATTTTCTTCTTTCTCGTTTTTCCTGCTCTCAGAAGATCGAGGCTTCCTGGACACTGGTGAGATACTGGTTGTGATATCTTCAGTTCTAGCTTTTATTTTTATGTTTTATTTGAACAGCTTCCAGTATCGTGCATTGAGACACATTAGCTGCAGTAACATAGCCATTTTTTAACACTGTTGACTATTCATACGCCTGTTTTGGGTTGTATCATGGTATGGGCTATCCTGTTTGTTTATTTGCTTTTTCCTATTTGGATCACATCTTTAGACTGTAAGGCTTAGGGCTATCAAACCAAGTCAACTGATGCATTTTATTTATGCTTGAATGTTCTTTTATTTGTCCTATCAAGACAATATCAAGTGTGCTGCCTGGGTTGGGGCTGTAAATTCAACAAATCTATGTGTACAGATTATTTCAAACAAATGAGACATCATTTTTTTTTTACAATTCTTTCACACAGCCTTTCATAATATTTAATGTAATAATCTGGGAAATTTATTGCTCAGCATGTTTAATTTGTGTCTGAATTATATCTTAAGCATTGTAAAGCCTAGCTCCATCAAACCTGATCTGCTGATGTGTCTTAAGTGGGAAGTTTGTCATGATTCGGAAGTAGGACGTGGTGACCTACTTTGTGAAATTCTTTACTGACTATAGTAGAATTGTTTCTGGGTCATATCTTTCACAATGTGAGGCCTAGAATAATCAAACTTGGGAAGTTGACACATCTTGGGGTGATGGGGGGTAGTTGCAGGCATTATGATGACCTCGTTTTTTAAACAAATGACTATGCATAGAGAAGATGGGTATGGTTGTTATGTAAACAAAGATATTGTCAGTTGATGCAGTTGCGGCCTAAAGGTAGGTCATAGTGACCTCTTTTTTTTTTTTTTTTTTTACTAAATCACTATGACAGAAGCACTTCTGTGTTTTTCTGTACATTATAGAGAACTTCAGTATATTACTAGATTACTGTCATTTTATTTTATTATAATTGCAAATGACAGCATCACAGCTTGTGACTTCGAATATGCAAGCATGCATGTAGATACTAGTATTAGTTTGCCTCGTTTATATGTAGTTCTAGATGGGTGTATTATGTACCCTAGCAGTAGAGTACCCCCTTCCCTGCTAACATTGCTAATTCTATCAAATAGCGGAGGGCAACATAAAAATTGGGGATGGTGACACAAAAATAGGGGAAGTCAACATAAATGTAGGGGTAGTGGCATATATATAAGAGATTTGATATAAAAATAGGCAGTGTTTGAAAAAGTATGTAGACTTGCAGGGCTGACTGCTTGCAAGATTCAGTTCCTATAACTTTGATCCCAGTCATGTAATTTTTATGAGACCTTAGTGACATAAGGATATAAATATGTGTGGTTTTGGTGGGTTTTTTTTTAGACATAACATTTTGCAAATCTTTATTGCTTAAGTCTTCTATCTTTAAAGATGTACAGGTGTATTTGCGAGAACTAAATTTTTATGAATG
This sequence comes from Ostrea denselamellosa, assembly GCA_024699665.1. Lineage (NCBI taxonomy): Eukaryota > Metazoa > Mollusca > Bivalvia > Ostreida > Ostreidae > Ostrea > Ostrea denselamellosa. Next base: position 1,473,569 of record JAMZEH010000074.1, on the reverse strand, counting down.
ACTAGTCTCATAAAATTATACATAAATAATGTTTGCATAAATAAAATGTAATTTACACTGTTATTTAAAGACAACATTTTCTAAGTTTAGGCATCATTCTTTAGAATGGGGGGGGGGGGGGGGATTTTCACATGAGAAATTTGAATTAAATTTTGAAGCTGCACCATTTGTATACAACCACATAAAATACGGGCGTATTATGCTATACCACTGTTATCTGCCCCCTTAACTTTGTCTTTGCAACTCCTTCTAAACCCATCAGGTGATTTTAAGGAAACTTGGTACAAAGAAAGATCACAATGTGTAGATGTGCATATTAAAAGGAAAACACTGTCTAATTTTATTTAAAGGAGTTATTGCCTTGGACTTAGTTTTTCTGTACAAAATGCTTTGTCTTTACAACTACTCTTAAACTCTTAAGGCAATTTTAATGAAACTTGGTACAAAGAAAGACCACAATGTACAGATGTGAATATTACAAAGGGACTGCTGTCCCAAACGTTTTGAAGGAGTTATGGCCCTTGGACTTGGATTTTCTGGGTCAATAACATGTGCAGGTGTATCCTGTACCAGTTTAGCGGTGGTCAGTTTTTCTGGTCATTTGAAGAGGAGACACTTTTTAAAAAAAAATACCATTTGGTATAGATTTTCTCAAGTGTTTTTTTTTTCCCTGTGGAAGTCGTGAGTTGCTGTATATTGAATGCTATTCTGCTGCTTAATAAATAAAGTGTTAATTCAAATTACCTGTAGTTTACATGCATGTTTCCATTTGAATGTAACCAGTTATTGTATCATGGAGTATAATATTTAGGTATATCAGACTTTTGATAAAAATGTTATGCACCTGTCTTTCTGTCCCACATTGGCACCATGGTTTTTCGAGCGAACTATTCTACAATTTTCAAGCTTGAACTTTTATGATCACCAGGATGGTGGCACATAATATAAGTTGTGCAGGTAGTTGGGATTTTTGATTCTCATCTCGTTTTTTCACAAAGACAGGCTGTTGAACTTAGTCATTTTCTTTTCTTTTTGGTGAAAGTATGCATGAAGGATATGTGTTTTGTCCAACAGCCTCCTCATATAGTGTTCAAGCGAGAACTTTTTTACGCAGGATATTAGATAAAGGTTGTGTATTTTGTCAGAACTTTGACTTTATAAGAGTGTCAGTCATTGTTAACTTCATTTTTAGTGAAATTAATTCCTGAAGGTTTAGGGTCTCACAAGCTTTGAAATGAAGCTGAATATTAGTAACACTAAGAAAGTATATATTATCAGGGTTTGATTTTCTTGAAGTTTACCACAAGGTCAGGCTGTTGGATTTTCATTTTTCAAATTTGTCTTAATTTTGAAAAACAATGAAACATAAAATTATCCTACATAATGGATCACAGAGGCATGATTTTGTTTGTTTGTTTTATGTCCCGTCAAGAATTTTTCACTCATATTGAGACATCACCTGCTGTAGGTGAAATACCACAACTCACTGCTACAGCCCCCTGAGCGCTAAGCAGAGGCATGAAATATATCTTCCAGCCATAACCACATTAAGTTGTACTTCCAATTAAGCTGTACTTCCAATTAAGCTGTATTTCAGTTCAACTCTGTACTAAATTCCTTACATTGTGCAGGTACTTCACATCGCAAAATGTGTCTTAGACATCAAACTGCAAGAACATGAATTCGGGAGTGGACTGTTGGTTTAGAGTTTTTACATGTGTTTCAGCAATATTCATATATGAGAGTAATTTCATTTCATGAGTGGTGCTTCTTGCTAAATCACAAGATGAAAAATTCCTCACATATTTTCAGGAGTCTGCAGTAGTTTTCTACTTTCTATTCGGTCTTAGCTTGGGGGGGCATCATCCATGTCTAGTGAAATTTCTGTGCAGTGGATTTTTATTTTCTGTCAGATTCTGTTTTATTAGTAGAATTCTGTATGCAAAAACCCAGGATGTTAACTTCCTTGTTGTATGTTATATGCAATGTTTAACTTCCTTGTATATGTTATATGCAATGTTTAACTTGTGTGTTATATGCCATGTTTAACTTCCTTGTTATATATGTTATATACACTGTTAACTTCTTTGTTGTATATATTGTATGCAATGTTTAACTTCCTTGTATATGTTATATGCAATATTTCTTGTATATGCCATAATTAACTTCCTTTTGTATGTTAAATGCAGTGTTTATCTTCCTTGTTGTATATGTTATATACACTGTTAACTTCTTTGTTGTATAAATTGTATGCAATGTTTAACTTCCTTGTATATTTTGTTATATGCAGTGTATTGTTTATACTCAGAAGTTCAAAATGGTTTGTTTTTCACTGTTGTAACATCGCTCCCTTGTAAATGGTCAACATTGCTGATATTTCATGTAAACATGGCACCATTAACAAGTCAAATTTTAATTTTTTTTCTTTCACTTCTCCATGAAAACAATCATTTCAATCAATTTACCCAATATAAATTTGATGTATTGAACTTGGCCAATGCCTATAGTTTCTGGCCATAATGAAGTCTTTTATATTTATTTCATTTCCGATGATTTTGCCTTTGTTATCTCTAAAAAATTTAATGATGATTGTGTTGTAGTTGTGAATTATGCTTGTATGGATACAGATAAATATAGTACATCTATTTTAATGTCTGGAAGTTCGGGCAGAAATGAAAGTAAAATGTAAATGTAGAAAATAAATTTCAGTATAGAAAAGACATGAGGGTATGAACTGCAGTGATTGATGCTGGCATACTTTTCATGACACATGAACAGTCATAGATATTATATGACGATAAGAAGACCACCCTCGACATTTTGTTTTACAAAGAATGTAGTGCTGAAAGCTGATGTTTCGGTGTCAATTGTTTTAAATTCGCAACTTTGCCCAGGATGTTTGGCTATTAATGCTTTAAATTCCATGAAAATGGAACTAAATATTACGTTAAATAAATATTTTAAAGAAAAGATTTTTTCTCTCAGTAATGTGCATTTTGTTGAATATGAAAATTGACTCATTTATGGAACTAGGCTTTTTTGCCAGTCTTGTGTTATGCTGTCATTTTTTTTATTATTATTATTTTATTTTTTTTTAAGCATTTGTTTATTTTTTTATTTAATTTTTTTTATTTTTTTTTTACAGTTATTCTGCAACTATCTACTTTAGAATATATTTGCATATGTTTAAATTGTATAATTCAAAACAGCAAAGTAGTAGAAAGAAGACAATATGAAAAGAACAACCAAAAAAATAATTAAAAATGCATTGATTAGAAAGATCTAAGAAAGTTTAAAAAAAAAAATGTATTCATGTTAAATGTGCTCTTTTGTTTTTCATTCAAGCTCATAGAAACAAAAAAAAAAAATTTTCAGTTTCAATATGATTTTAATAGTGTACATTTCAATTTTTCCTTGTGATTTTAGTTCAGTATTAGAGATTGCCTGCCTTTGTTACAGAGGTCCAGCGGCGCCAATCTAATGAGGAACCGATGAGTGATGAACCCTCAGAACTGATCTGGAAGTCATCAAAAGATGTACCAGAACCATCGAAAGAGGACGAGAGTCAGATGAATGATGGGATACCACAGGAGCTCAAGGGGGCAGCGAAATGGAAGACTGTGAAAATTAAGGACCAAAGTACTCCCTCCAAAGCTTCTGTCTTTCTGGGCGTGTCCACAGTAAGTTCTCTGTGTTCCTGGGCGTGTCCACAGTAAGTTCTCTGTGTTCCTGGGCGTGTCCACAGTAAGTTCTCTGTGTGTCCACAGTAAGATTTCTGTGTTCCTGGGCGTGTCCACAGTAAGTTCTCTGTGTTCCTGGGCGTGTCCGCAGTAAGTTCTCTGTGTTCCTGGGCGTGTCCACAGTAAGTTCTCTGTGTTCCTGGGCGTGTCCGCAGTAAGATTTCTGTGTTCCTGGGCGTGTCCACAGTAAGTTCTCTGTGTGTGTCCACAGTAAGTTCTCTGTGTTCCTGGGCGTGTCCACAGTAAGATTTCTGTGTTCCTGGGCATGTCCACAGTAAGTTCTCTGTGTTCCTGGGCGTGTCCGCAGTAAGTTCTCTGTGTTCCTGGGCGTGTCCACAGTAAGTTCTCTGTGTTCCTGGGCGTGTCCGCAGTAAGATTTCTGTGTTCCTGGGCGTGTCCACAGTAAGTTCTCTGTGTGTGTCCACAGTAAGTTCTCTGTGTTCCTGGGCGTGTCCACAGTAAGATTTCTGTGTTCCTGGGCGTGTCCACAGTAAGTTCTCTGTGTTCCTGGGCGTGTCCACGTAAGTTCTCTGTTTTCCTGGACGTGTCCACAGTAAGATTTCTGTGTTCCTGGGCGTGTCCACAGTAAGTTCTCTGTGTGTGTCCACAGTAAGTTCTCTGTGTTCCTGGGCGTGTCCACAGTAAGATTTCTGTGTTCCTGGGCGTGTCCACAGTAAGTTCTCTGTGTTCCTGGGCGTGTCCGCAGTAAGTTCTCTGTGTTCCTGGGCGTGTCCACAGTAAGTTCTCTGTGTTCCTGGGTGTGTCCGCAGTAAGATTTCTGTGTTCCTGGGCGTGTCCACAGTAAGTTCTCTGTGTGTGTCCACAGTAAGTTCTCTGTGTTCCTGGGCGTATCCACAGTAAGATTTCTGTGTTCCTGGGCGTGTCCACAGTAAGTTCTCTGTGTTCCTGGGCGTGTCCACGTAAGTTCTCTGTTTTCCTGGACGTGTCCACAGTAAGATTTCTGTGTTCCTGGGCGTGTCCACAGTAAGTTCTCTGTGTATGTCCACAGTAAGATCTCTGTGTTCCTGGGCGTGTCCGCAGTAAGATCTCTGTGTTCCTGGGCGTGTCCACAGTAAGTTCTCTTTGTGTGTCCACAGTAAGATCTCTGTGTTCCTGGACGTGTCCACAGTAAGTTCTCTGTGTTCCTGGGCGTGTCCACAGTAAGTTCTCTGTGTGTGTCCGCAGTAAGATCTCTGTGTTCCTGGACGTGTCCACAGTAAGTTCTGTGTTCCTGGGCGTGTCCACAGTAAGATCTCTGTGTTCCTGGGCGTGTCCACAGTAAGATCTCTGTGTTCCTGGGCGTGTCCACAGTAAGATCTCTGTGTTCCTGGGCGTGTCCACGTAAGTTCTCTGTGTTCCTGGGCGTGTCCACAGTAAGTTCTCTGTGTTCCTGGGCGTGTCCACAGTAAGTTCTCTGTGTTCCTGGGCGTGTCCACAGTAAGTTCTCTGTGTGTGTCCACAGTATTTCTGTGTTCCTGGACGTGTCCATAGTAAGATCTCTGTGTTCCTGGGCATGTCCGCAGTAAGATTTCTGTGTTCCTGGGTGTGTCCACAGTAAGGTCTCTGTGTTCCTGGGCGTGTCCGCAGTAAGATCTCTGTGTTCCTGGACGTGTCCATAGTAAGATCTCTGTGTTCCTGGGCATGTCCGCAGTAAGATCTCTGTGTTCCTGGGCGTGTCCACGTAAGTTCTCTGTGTTCCTGGGTGTGTCCACAGTAAGATCTCTGTGTTCCTGGGCATGTCCGCAGTAAGATCTCTGTGTTCCTGGGCGTGTCCACGTAAGTTCTCTGTGTTCCTGGGCATGTTCGCAGTAAAATCTCTGTGTTCCTGGGCGTGTCCACGTAAGATCTCTGTGTTCCTGGGCGTGTCCACAGTAAGATTTCTGTGTTCCTGGGCGTGTCCACAGTAAGATCTCTGTGTTCCTGGGCGTGTCCACAGTAAGATTTCTGTGTTCCTGGGCGTGTCCACAGTAAGATCTCTGTGTTCCTGGGCGTGTCCACAGTAAGATCTCTGTGTTCCTGGGCGTGTCCACAGTAAGATCTCTGTGTTCCTGGGCGTGTCCGCAGTAAGATTTCTGTGTTCCTGGGCGTGTCCACAGTAAGATCTCTGTGTTCCTGGGTGTGTCCACAGTAAGATTTCTGTGTTCCTGGGCGTGTCCACAGTAAGGTCTCTGTGTTCCTGGGCGTGTCCGCAGTAAGATCTCTGTGTTCCTGGGCGTGTCCGCAGTAAGATTTCTGTGTTCCTGGGCGTGTCCACAGTAAGATCTCTGTGTTCCTGAGGGAGGCATTGACATTAAGTAACTTTTTTGTGTTACTGAAAGGAGGGGAAATTTAGTATTAGTTTTCCATATTCCAGGGAGGGAAACGCCATTAGTTCTCAATATTTTCAAGCAGACATTATTTAGTTCTCCATGTTTTAGGAAGAGACATCATTAGTTCATAATCCAATGAGAGACAACATTAGTTCTTGATATTTTCAAGCAGACATCTTTAGTTTGTCGTATCCCTGGGAAGGCATGATTAGTTTTCAGGGAGACACTATTAGTTCTCAATATTCCCAGGGAGTCATTGTTCTCAATATTTTCAGGAGACAGTATTAGTTTGTTTGGTGTTTTTTTTAATTTCCTGGGGAGGCATCATTAGTTCTTAAGATTTCCATAGAGGCATCATTAGTTCATATTCCCAGGGAGACGTCAGTAGTTCTCAATACATCCATTATCATTAGTATCATCTTATAATTAGTTGTCAATATTCCCTTGGAGCTTCTTTTGTTCTACATATTCTTGAGGGAGGTGTCGGTAAGAACCAGACTTGCAAAAAAAAAACAAAAACAAAAAAAAACATTATGATTTTAGTGTAATTTCTACATTTTTTCATTGTTATGCATGACTGACAAGTTACGCTGTTACACTTTCAAAACTCAAATTACAATTTTTGAACAAATTCCAGAATGTTCACCTTTCTGGTCTGTAGTTTCTTTATAAGTCATCCAAAAATGTTAAGCAAGTCAGTATATTGATGTCAACTATTTTTCAAATCAAAATGCATGCATTTCAAAACGGTAAGGGAACATGTTTCAACGAGGCATGTATGCCAAAGCCAGAGACAAAAACCAAAGATGATGCAAATGATGTCATAAAGATAAGGAGTACACAAATGAAAGTTAATCTTGAATCTATAAAAGGAAATATGTATGTATGCTGTACATTTGTATCTCAGATGTTTTTATATCTCACAGGTTTGAGTTTGAGATATGACTTTATAAAACATGCTAGAAATCATCAACCACAAAATAAGAGAGGTGATGGATAGTACTGCTTTGCTTCATAGGTTACATTGAACTTTCAATAGTTTACAATGAATATTCATAGGTTACAATGAATATCCATAGGTTACAATGAATATTCTTAAGGTTACAATGAATATTCATAGCTTACAATGAATATTCATGTCAAGTGTTACATTGTGTCTATGTGTGTGCAAATATTATAAAGCTATATGCAATTATGATAATCATTGTCTAACTCAAACCAAAGTGGTCTGATGTGTAACAAATTATTTTCACATCTCTACTCAGGAACTTCCAAGGGAGCTGGAAATTCCTAAGAAACCCAGAGATATGGAAACTAAAACCGAAAATGTGTCAGTAAAGGAAGAAAAGCCAGAGAGCAAGGGAAGTAACTCTGTTATGCCAGCGGGAAGTGATAAGGCCTTGTCTAAACAGACAGGAGGTGTGGACAGAAGGCATACTAGTGAGGGAGTTGTAGAGGGCATGGATACTGATGTCATTGTGGAACCCAGTACAAAGGAGACAGGTGGAGATATACAGTCTGAAAACAAGACAGGTGGAGGAGATGTACATTCTGAAAACAAAGACATTGATGACAAGGAAAAGACAGAATCAGATTTGACCAGTTCTAAGGAACCAGAGAAAGAGACAGAGGACATGTATGACAAAATCACAGTGCCATTACCAGAGTCAGACGCAGTTGCTGCAACCCCAGGAATTTCTGATATTACGAAAGACGGAGACCAAGTGATGACAGAGGATAGAGGGAGAGAGGAAGTGCTGGAGGAGGAGTGTGTACAACAAGAGGCATGTCCTGAATCAACAAAAGATCACACACAGCTAGAGGCTGAACAAGGAGAGGGTTCATCAAATCTAATGGAGATTGAAACAATAAAGGACAACAGAGGAGCTGAAAGTGTGCTGGAGGAAGTGGAAGTCAAAAGAGAAAATTCAGAGAAGAACATGGAGAGTGAAGTGGAAAGAAATTCCAATGAAGACATCCAGGATGATGACAGCACAGAATTAAATGAAGGGAACAGGGGTTCTGCAGAGAAAGGAAAGACAGGAGAATCTGATAAGGAAGGATGGGAGGAAAATAGGTCAAAGGAGCAGGCTGGAGAGGAAAATAGGTCAGAGGCTCAGACTGGAGAGGAAAATAGGTCAGAGGCTCACGCTGGAGAGGAAGAGGTCATGGCAACTGTAGAGGAAAACAACCAAAAGGAAGAAATGGAGGTTGAGGAAAGTAGAACTGAGACTAGAGAAGGATTGGAGGTCAAGGAAGATGGAATTGAGATAGGTGAAGATGCTAGGACAGGAAGCAGACTGGAAGTTGAGGATGATAGAACTGAGGCAGAGAGGGGATTAGACAACAGAACAGCAATAGATGACACAGAACAGCAAGACAAGGAGCAACCACAAGAGACAAGTGGAGATACGCCAAAATGTGAAACTACATTAATGACAAAGAAAGAAGATGACCAGAAACCATCATCATCAACAGGAAGTGACTCTCGTATTGCTGGAGATACAAAAGGTGTCACAAAACCATGTGATGCTGGTGATAAGAGTAAAGACAAAGGAGAAAAACCAGCAGAGGTCAGTGAAAGTCAACAGAGAAGAGAGAGGTCATCAAAGAGTAGTGACTTCCATCATCAAAGTGTAAGACAATAACATTCTGAAACACCTATAATATATCTACTACAAAGTGTAAGACAATAACATTCTGAAATAACACCTACAACAAATTTACTACAAAGTATAAAATAATAACATTCTGAAACACCTATAATATATCTACTACAAAGTGTAAGACAATAACATTCTGAAATAACACCTACAACAAATTTACTACAAAGTGTAAAACAATAACATTCTGAAACACCTATAATATATCTACTACAAAGTGTAATACAATAACATTCTGAAATAACACCTGCAACAAATTTACTACAAAGTGTAAAATAATAACATTCTGAAACACCTATAATATATCTACTACAAAGTGTAAGACAATAACATTCTGAAATAACACCTACAACAAATTTACTACAAAGTATAAAATAATAACATTCTGAAACACCTATAATATATCTACTACAAAGTGTAAGACAATAACATTCTGAAATAACACCTACAACAAATTTACTACAAAGTGTAAAACAATAACATTCTGAAACATGAAAGCAACTTGACACAAATGCCAAAGGTATCGGGTCACATAAGATTTGAAAAATTCTTTCTATTTTTTATTACTATTACTTCTTTTGATCAGATCGGACCATACTGACGATATTCATTTTGTACATCCTTACAGGATGAAGTGTTAATTGTGAAGTCATACTGTAATTAAGGTGTCTTTTAGTCAGCAAAATTAGTTAGTAGAGACAATTTTACACAGAAGGTAAACGACTTACACGGCATAGATATGTTTGGGATTTTTACTTGTCAAGACTCGACTCCCCTTATCACCTCATGACCACTAAAACATATTACTAGCTGTGTGAATCTGCAAAAGCACACCCTTTTTGTATTTTATGAGCATGTAGTGATATAAATGAAATAAATCGAACTCAAAACAAACACAGAGCAAATTAACAACTATAATGTTTATTAAATTGTAAATACTCTTGATTCATCTATCTAGAGATTATACAAATCAAAAGCTAAAATTAATAATAATAACCAATCTACTACTAAACATATTCCAACAAAAGCTCTATGTAAGATGAACTGAGCAAGGTAAACACAGTAGTGTTTGGGTTCTGTAGGAAAATTTTGCACTTAAATGTCAAATTCTAAAAGTGTAGAAAATTTTCTGATATCAGTTGATTAGAGTTGGCAGGTCTGATTTATTGCCGGGGGCCAGATTATAAAAATCATACGAAAATTACAAATGTCTTCTTTTGATTTGAATCTTATTCATGTCATTTGTTTTACTGTAAATGGTCAAATATTCACTAACAAATGATTTCAAAGTTAAAATTAAATTACATTTCCAGCCTTCACATGGTGACAGAAGGTCAGATGAGGGTCGTCATGGAAATAGCCATTACCGTGACAACAGATCTTCAGAAAATAGAGATTTCAGGTCCCCTAACTATAACCGGTACGATCGACCTCATGGGAACAGAGGTTGGACAAGGCAGGATAGACACTCCCATGAAGATCGGTGAGATTTAATAATAAAAGTCAAATAAACCAATCAAATTGCATCTTTCAAGAGACTTTAAATTCTTACTGGTTTTAGGCAATTTCAATCCTACTTTCAGTTTGACAGATTTCACTGGAAATGAAATTGAATTTAACTAAAAACAGACAGAATTTAATTTCACTGTTTTCATTGGTAATTTAGTAGTAGAAGTAGTTATGAATAAGAGACTATTTACAGTACAAGAAGTGTTACCAATAATTTTTTTTTATGTACATAATCAGTGGTACATGTATGTCCTGTAGCGGAAAAAATGTGTGCAAAATGGGAATACGTCCAGATAAGTTAACAATTTCATTGCTGTAGTCTGTATCGCATTTGGCAGAAAAGTAGAGATTTAAAACCATTAATAAACTATCTTATGCAGTTTATTTATTGATTTATGTTACAGTGTATACAAGAACCATTTCTGAGGTATTTTCCAGTTTGTTAGGTCACCTGAGTGATTCAGGTGACTGATTGCAATTGATCAGTGTCCATCACCATACGTTGGGCATTTCTAACGTCTTGATAACATTCCAATTTATTCAAATTTGGTATGAAGCATTTTTGGGACAAGGGGCATATAAATTGTAAATTTCAGGACTCTTGCAACCCTGGAGCCTTAAAGGACAGAACAAAAACTGACAAAAATTTACCAATTTTCAAAAATCTTTTCTACAATCTCACATCTGTAAGAAAACTAAATGCATAGTGATGTAGAGCCGAAAAGCCTCTACCAAAATTGTAAATTTCATGATTCCCGGGGTAGAGATTCTTACTCTAGGGTGGGACCAAACTTGGTATGTGTGTGTGTGTGTGTGTGTGTGTGTGTGTGTGTGTGTGTGTGTGTGTGTGTGTGTGTTAAACAATCTTAACACTTAATGCTATTGATACAAAATTGAAACTAAACAGATATTTAAAAGGAGTAGGTAGTACCCTACCAAATTGTAAGTTTCAAGATCCCAGGGGGTAAGGGTTTTGGTTCCAGGGTGGGGTCGGCCAAAATTATTAGTGATTATTGTCTGTATCATTTGAAAGTCTTTTTTAAACTTTGCTGATAGGGTATAAAAACTACTGTATATGCATATTTAGGAAAAGCAGAAAAGGATGTACCAAATTTGTGAATTTTGCAACCCTGGGTTTTGACTATAGGATGGGTTCAAATTAGTCATATTATGTTAATATTGTTTATATTATGAAAGTCTTTCATCAGTATAAGCACTTTGGGGGGCATTTAAGTGTAAGAACGCATTTTGTTTTAAACTGTTCCTGAATTTTAGAATTTAGCTGAGATGTGCAAAACAGGAATTTTTTTTCTAGATACCATAGTCCTTAGGACTTGTAATACTTTTGACTAATACTCAGATGACCAATAAGGCCTGTGGGTCTCTTGTTATTTAGTCATTTTTTAGGGTTTTTTTTGTTTGTTTGTTTTTGTTTGTTTTTTTTTTGTTTTGTTTGTTTTTTATGTTTTTGGTTTGTTTGGTTTTTTTAAATAAATTTTTCATGTTTTTCCTGACCTTTTTTGTTAAATAATGTTAACTGAATTCTCCTGAAGTACAGGTAAATGGCAAATGGAGAGCAAATATTAACGATTATCAAAGCATAAATTAACACATGTTGTCCTATACCTAATTTGTAAATTTGTTCAAAACTGGAACACACATCACACAGTTTAGTTGAAGCTCATTAACTCCATTGTTAAATAAGCAGTTAATTAATTCTCAAGTGGATTATTCACAACAAAGCAGTTAATATTAATCCCACAGTTAAATAAGCAGTTAACCAATTGTTTACCTGTGACCTATGGCCTGTTGGAATGGATAAAGATGTGATTTTAGATTTCTGTGGGATTTGATTTAGGTTTTTGTGAGATGTGAGGTAAATTTACGTTAGATGCGAGTTAAATTTCTGTGAGGTGTTATTTAGATTTCTGTGAGAATATAATTTAGATTTTTGTGAGCAGGTGGTTGTTGATTTTACAGGGACAGCTACAGACAGCATGGCCAAAGCAGGCATCACCATGATCACAGGCATCATTATGACAGAAATCGCTATGACGACAGAAGACAAGGTCACCATGATAATAGATATGGTCACCATGACAACCGACCCCATAGAGGTCATTGGAGGGGTCACGGGGGTTATCGGGGAGATTACCGAGATTACAGATAGTGAGACTCTGTATTGTAGACACATGTTGGGACACTCTCTGCAATGAATTTTTTTTTTATAAGTTGTACACCATATTACATAATTTAAGACGATATAGCTGCTTGTTCATTAAACCTGAGATTTCTATGTACAAATAACAAAATGATTTATTTTTTTCATATGATGAGATGTTTCCTTGAAGTTTTGATGGGAGAATTAGTAAATTCACATTTATAATCATTCTTTGTATAGTGGGTTTCAGATCATGAAGAGGAATCAAGCAATTACCTTAGGTTTATTGATTTATTGTGTTTAAGAATACACATGACGTTTCTCAATAATATATATTTTTTTGTGAAATCATGTGCAATTCACTTGCATTCTATTTTGTTTCTACAGACAAAATTGGGGTATGATTTTAGAGTTAGCATATTTTGATAGTTCCTGGTTGTTTTACAGTTAGCATATTTTGATAGTTCCTGGTTGTTCCAAGTACGAAATGTAAATTCAGCTGTACTGTATAAATTGGTATAACCACAGTAAAGAAAAGAGAAATATTTGGAACAAGAGGATACTGAATCTATGACCCTTACATAGTTAGGTGGTCTAACCACTGAGCTACTGAGGCCAATGTAAAAAAAAAAAAAAAAAAAAATAATGGTAATATTACTACATTACAAACTCTAAACCTATTAACAAGAACTCTTCATATCAAGGAGGTGAAAAAGTAATTTTAGAGAAAATGTCAGAAACGTCACGTATGTCCTTAAATGCTTTGTATAAATCTACACTTCAGCACCTTCAAGATGTCAGACCTAGGTATATGTTTATGATGTACAATTCCATCAGTAATGGAGATATGTGTATTTTTATATATACAAGCCCATTAATAGACATATGTATGTATTTGAATGTGTGTATGACTTTACATGTAAAACCCTATAAAAGCTTTGTGTAAAGGTGTTCATTGTGTGTCAGATTTTAAGACTTTGCATTTTACTGGCAGTGTGTAGGGTAGCACTGGATTTGAACTTTGTATGCCAATATCAAATTAATCACATGACCAGTATGAAATAAACTGGAAATTTATGCTTTAATTGTTTCACAAGTTTGCAGAACATGAGGTTCATACCTAACAAGACCTGATGCAGGGTGGACCTCCATTTTCCCTTTAGAGTTATCTGCCCCTAACACCAGAATTCCAGAACTGTTCTATAAGTTGATATGTGTAGTTCAATAATTTGCAGATACTTGTACTCTTTTCAAGGTGTGGAAATCAAGACATAAAATACTTTTTTTTTTACAAGTACAGATACCAGACCTTTATGCACATTGGACTTTTTCATCACCGTAGAATGTTGATTGTTTTTCTATCCCTTTTTTTTTTTAATTTATGCCTCCACAAATGATTTTAATATTTCTACAGGTTTCCTTTTTTTCCAAATTATTCCTTTTTGTAGGTACTTGCATGACATAAACAAACAAAAACATCTAAAATTAAAGTCAGAAATACTCTGATGTGTGTAAACTTATGGAAAGTTATTTGCAGATAGCAAAAAATTAAAATGATGACACTATTCCTTCCCACAGTATATCTATCAAATTATTACCGTATACATGCCAAGCTGTAAGTGAGGGGCATTTACTGCCGGACTACTTAAGTGAGGGGCATTTACTACCAGACTACTTAAATGAGGGGCATTTACTACCAGACTACTTAAGTGAGGGGCATTTACTACCAGACTACTTAAATGAGGGGCATTTACTACCAGACTACTTAAGTGAGGGGCATTTACTACCAGACTACTTAAATGAGGGGCATTTACTACCAGACTACTTAAGTGAGGAGCATTTACTACCAGACTACTTAAGTGAGGGGCATTTACTACCAGACTACTTAAGTGAGGGGCATTTACTACCAGACTACTTAAGTGAGGGACATTTACTACCAGACTACTTAAGTGAGGGGCATTTACTACCAAACTACTCAAATGAGGGGCATTTACTACCAGACTACTTGAGTGAGGGGCATTTACTACCAGACTACTTGAGTGAGGGGCATTTACTACCAGACTACTTAAGTGAGGGGCATTTACTACCAGACTACTTAAGTGAGGGGCATTTACTACCAGACTACTTAAATGAGGGGCATTTACTACCATACTACTTAAGTGAGGGGCATTTACTACCAGACTTCTTAAGTGAGGGGCATTTACTACCAGACTACTTAAGTGAGGGGCATTTACTACCAAACTACTTAAATGAGGGGCATTTACTGCCGGACTACTTAAGTGAGGGGCATTTACTACCGGATTACTTAGGTGAGGGGCTTTTACTACCGGACTACTTTAGTGAGGGGCATTTACTACCAAACTACTTAAGTGAGGGGCATTTACTGCCAGACTACTTAAGTGAGGGGCATTTACTGCCGGACTACTTAAGTGAGGGACATTTACTGCCGGACTACTTAAGTGAGGGGCATTTACTACCGGACTACTTAAGTGAGGGGCATTTACTAGCGGACTACTTAAGTGAGGGGCATTTACTACCAGACTACTTAAGTGAGGGGCATTTACTACCAGACTACTTAAGTGAGGGACATTTACTACCAGACTACTTGAGTGAGGGGCATTTACTACCAGACTACTTAAATGAGGGGCACTTACTACCAGACTACTAGTTTAAACCAGTGTGCCTAATTAAAGACCTTCAGGTAATTGATGACCTATAAAATATAGGATGTATACATAAAAACTGGTATGATTTTCTGATTGAGCATGTTTAAAATAGAAACCCAAAAATATTTGATAAAAATAGGTTTTGTTGGTCCTCCGCAGGTCTTCACGTGTTTATGTATAGATTGCATGTGTTTAAACAAGTGACATACAAAAGAAACTGTTTAATTGTGTTCAAAAATTTTTGCTGACCATTAGAAACACCTAAGTTAAATATTGTAAACATTAGAAATGAGAAAATAATGTAAGAAAATTGTGTCCATGCCCCTGTAATGGGTAAGATTGGAAATATACACATTCGAGACTATCATTCTTTGTAGTCAAAACGGGTAGAATTCAGTGCAGACTATGAATGAAGTTGCAGGGGGGGGGGGGGGGGGGGGGGATGTTTCAATCCCCTTTGCAATTTACATACAAGTATGATAACAAATATAATGGGATCAAACACAAACCTGGTATATCTTCTGAAATGTATTGATGGTTATTAAATACTTGTAAAATTTAAGACATAATTGAACATCCTTATCTCTTGGTGGAAAATTCGAATCTCGCTCCATGTATATTGTGTTTGAACTTAAAATGTATTCTTGGAGTAAACCTTAAAATTTGAAAAACCTTGGAAAAGTTCACTACATTTTTATTTGTATAAAAGTCTCAGCATCTCATTCCTTTCAAGTACTACTTCATTTTGACTACTTTATTGTTGAAAAGCATTTTGTGATTTCAATTGACAAGGACTGCATTGAAGGCTAAAAGTGGATTTGAATTCAATAAGCAAACTTGCAATTCAAGGGTTAGGAACCATCATGGGTAGCTTAGATGATATGTTCATTGTATGGTAAGCTGTTTTGATTTGTAAATTTTATGGCGGTGGGCAGGTGAAGCCAGGAAGTTACAGTTAAACAGGTGACCGATATCTGCAGTGTAGCCCCGAAAATATCCACTCACGTCACCAGAGCTTCGTACTTCCGTTATAATGGATGAGAGCGCAGATGTTGAGGAAGAGTAGGGATGAAAAGACTTGGTGTAACTTTAGATTTCTTAGGCATGTGACACCGGTCTCTGGGAAAATTCATTGCCACTTCTAACGCTTCGAAAAAGCACAAGATATCAACGAGTTTAGTAATTATTGAAGCCAATGACAACTTGCCTACCCTCCATTGCCGTGGAGTACTAAAATGCATGAGAAGTATAAGGAGAAGCGTTGCATATAATCGAGCACCTATCAATTATTGCTTTCATTCTATATTATCTAATCTGTGAAATACAACGATTACACAGATTCGCAAATAATTGCCCGAATAAGGTCAATTTTCGGGCGGATTTAAAGGTCAAGGTGTGGGAAGGGGAATCCTGCCATACATTCAAAATTTTATACAAAAAGTTATAGGGACTAAAAAATTAATATATCATTTATTAAAATTTCTATCGTTGACACATATGTAATATGTGTATGTATTGACAATATTATACAATAAATAATATATTCTTTAAAAAAAAAAAATACGGGTATTTTTTAAGACGGAAATATAATATATTGTAAAAGCTTCAAAACATCTAAGGGAGGTTACTCGATCTATGGTCACGTGCGTGTAAATTTATATATGAATTTTCTTTTCACCAGCTAGCACATCTAAATCATGCTGTTAATTTGTTTTCGAAAAATTTTCCCAATGTCCTCTTTCACTGCTGGTTGTTTTCAATGAGGAAGACAAACTACTACTCTTTTATCGCACTCCGTAGCGTGATCACCATGCATCTGTAAGATAACGCGAACATACCGTACATTAATGAGATTGACATAAGAGGCTAGATTTCATACTCTCATTTACATTGTATTAAAACCTGTGGAAAGGCTAGATTTCATACTCTCATTTACATTGTATTAAAACCTGTGGAAACCGAAGTTTGAACAGGCCTGCAAAAGTTTGCCCGATTAAGGTCATTTCGGGCTGTCAAGGTCATGATGACGAAGAGCATTTTATTTTATTTAAATTTCTTTTATAAAAAGTTACCTTAGTGTGTAATAAATATTGTATCATTTTAGCAATTTGTCGCATTTTATCTACAATTGTATGAAAGAACCGTCTTTAGCATTATATAATAAATATTCTTATAACAAAATATTGTATTCTTATTGTTTTTAAAAAGAACAATTTAATAAAATATTAAGATTCAGAGACTAATTAAGGGAGGTTACTCTACTAAAGTCGCTACAATACGAATGAAGTAACGTTTCCATGAATACTTACTCAGCTTTTTAGATCAAAAAGCGTAATAGAACTAGATCAAAGAGAATGTTTACTTGATTAATTGTTTGTTTTTTTTTTTTTAAAGTACCATAAGTGTACGTTGTATCATTGATTGCGCGAAGGTGTTGAACGGCATGAACCTAGGAACGCTAACTCTGTAAATTCCACTGCGGTGCGCTGCGCTCAGCACGATTAAATAATATTAATGAATACAAATTAAAAAAAAATTAGACAATACATATAATTTTCATATATTTTTTTTAAATTAGAACGCATATATGAGCCTTCTTGGTAGGCTTTATTACATATTTATATCATGTATCAAACCACAGCAAAGGTTGGATTTGAGTATTTTTATTATAGGCTGTCGATCTCTTTCATGCATCTGCTGTTGTGTTAGGAGTGCAAATGGAGAAATGAGACATTATTTTTATCATTTTGTTTCCGTAGAATGATTTCTTGTGAATAAAAACTCCGACTAAAGAAATTCTTAAAAAGTACTTTTTTTTTCTTCTTTGGTTGATTACTCCATCATCCGGGTCATTCTTGTCTGAACTCAAATTCCTGAAGGACATTTTCTGTTTTCTTGATTTAAAGGAATCTGAAATTCTTGCATAAAGTAACATTTTACAACCCGGACAATTATAATTTATACAGTGGGGGGGGGGGGGGGGTAATCTGAACATATTCTGATTTTTAGAGCAAGTAAAAATAGTAGGGGAAGACCTGTTCAGTTTCATTGGCAATTTTTAATGGCAAAATACAGTTTATGGTTTAAACATGTTTTATTGTAACTGAATTTAAAAAAGGGATTGAGCACAAGCTCTTAAAACTTTGAACGCTCTCTCTCCCTCATATACATGTATATATAACAAATTATTTTAGTATCCAAAGGACATTAATTGCAAATATATATATAATCTATCCTAGTGCTGGTTGATTGCTTAAACAATTAAAACACACACACACGCACACACAGACACACACACACACACGCGCACACACACACACACAGACACACATGCACACACGCACACAAACATACACACACACACGCGCGCGCGCACACACACACACAAACATACACACACAAACATACACACACAGACACAAACACACACGCGCACACACACACAAACACACACACAAACACACACACACAAACACACACACACACACACACAAAAGTAATAACATATACAAAATATATACTTAATTATCAAAATGCCCACTATGTTTGATAGAAGCTTGTATGGTAGTAAAAAATATTCCTTTTCATTATTACTAATAAGTCGCCGTAATAGAGGTATTTCAATGCATTGGTTCTTATGAAAAGTATCTTTAAGAAGTTCCCATAAAGTTTTCAATTATTCTTACAAGTATCTGGAAGTTGTGTCTCTTTGTTGTGGTAATAATTGAGCATAGCATGTTTTTTTGGGGGGTTTTTTTTTTGTTTTTTTGTTTTTTTGTTTTTTGTTTTTGTTGTTGTTGTTGTTTTCACGTTACTCACGTTATTTCCTGCATTCTTGAATTTCTCTAAGTCATAAGGGCTTTTAATTTTCAGTGCTTTGTTTCGTGGAAAATCCCTTATAATCTTATAGCTTTAAGTAATCCGGAGTCAAACCTACCTTTATCATTTGGTCTTTTTATAATGAATTTTTCAGGAACGCATTTCTTTACATGATTTATAAAAGTTGAAGTAAAAATTTCTGTAGCTTGATTTATGTCAACTACATCTAAAATTTTGGAATCCCGATAAGTTATTTCAATAATTGTATTATAAATATATCAAAAAATATTTATTTCAGTGTAAAGTATTATGAATATATCACAGAATATTAAAGTCTGTGTTTCTTGAAATTACTAAATTATTTCTGTTCAAGACAGTATAAATATTGTCCATCTGAGACAAAAACAAGAGACTTTTATTTTGTATCCATCTCTATATGTGCATGTGAACTTCTTTCCGTTAACGTATGTCAATTCGAAATTCATTCATGAATTCAACCAATCACATACAATAGCTATTACTTCATTCATAAATTTATCCAATCACGTACGACATCAAGACCTCCATTCCGTGTCAGGTGAAAAGATTTTGCGCTATCTTTCCCTACATATCACACTGAAAGGGGCTTATCAAGAAATTTAAAATATTCAATTTTAACGCACAAGACCAATAGCAATAGGTCACCTGAGTTATATATATATATATATATCTCCAATAATAAAAGTCAAGAAACACAAATCTCGAATTACATTCCACTGTAAGCGCTTTCGGCTTTAGTGCCTCATAATAATAATAATAATAATAATAATAATAATTCATGATAAACGTCGGTTTGATCCGGATTACTTAAAGCTATAAGATTATAAGGGATTTTCCACGAAACACAGCACTGGAAATGAAGAGGTATCAAAGCCGAAAGCGCTTACAATGGAATGTACTTAATTCGATGTTTGTGTTTCTTGACTTTAATTGTTGGATATATTTGCTGTATCAAATACTGGATATTTGTTGTTGTGGTTTTTTTTTTTTTTTTACAAATTTTATACACACACACATACACACACATATATATATATTAGATATACTATTGGAGGTTTTCTAATAATAGTCCTGAGACATGACATAAGATATATTTTAGGACGATTCTTAGGATAGACCTTAGATATATCTTAATGATGGGCATAGAAGCTCTCTTAGGACCACCCTAAGTAGGATAAACTTAAGACAATTCTTATATAACGTTTGGAGGATTTTTTAAAAAAAAAATAAATATTATTATTCTAGTCCAAATGTATTTAAGCTAATTTAATTATGTCAGCGATCTTTGGAAATTGGGAAAAGTTTGGAGTGCTGCTATATTATTGCTGCTATATATCAAAACAAGATAGACTCACCTTAGACTACTAGTGATGTAACAGTTTATACTGTTAAATATATACTGCTGGGAAATTCCGAGTCTATTTATAGACCAATGTATAGTCTTATTATGCCATTACTTCATAAACTGTTCATTATCTGTTTTAGTTCATTATTTTAGTCACACGTGGTTCAATCATTTTCCCCCTCACTTTATTGTAGTTTGCTTTAATATCTTAAGCTTTAAATGGAGCAGTCTAGCTACTAGCTACCTAATGACTGATGTACAATATATTATATTTACTGTTACTTTGTGTTGCTTGTCATTACAAAGTTAATTTTGCTTATGTTCCAAACTGTTTTTCCAAATGGTGTATATATGTTCATTGTTGTTGTATGTATGTTTATTTTTCCGGAGTTAATACCGACTTAGTATATTATTTTCTACAACCGGTTTTGTGCAGGCGTCTTCTTCCAATGGGAAATTTCCCATAGACCTCAATACTAACATTTGGTCCTCTCACTAATTAACGAAATTAATTTTAGATAAATGACCACCAAGATTTCAAAGTTCATTCCAAGTGCTAATAAAAACGACAAATATTATATAGGGTCCCGTTGCTTTTATAGGTCATATTTGTACTTTTTTACAACACATAGGAATCTGCAGTAATTTACACCTTTCATTTCAAACACACCCCTACCATGGCAGTTTCCTCAGTCCTTTCTTTATTTTGTCCGATAATTTTTCATCCCGACAATTAATTTGAATTTCTATATTATTTCTCTCAATTTCAAATAATTTCACTCTTGACATCAGCCAATCACACCACACCTAAACATTTATACCTCCTCCGCTCAATCTTGGGGTAAACTGCGTCCGGGTTACGCATCCGGGGGTTTGGCTGTGACTACTTAGTATCAGACCGGTAATCATTTTCACTATATATTACTATAGAGGGGGAAAAATCATTAAAAATCAGTTTACAAAATTGATACCAAAT
The DNA here is from genome assembly GCA_024699665.1 of Ostrea denselamellosa. Classification (NCBI taxonomy): domain Eukaryota; kingdom Metazoa; phylum Mollusca; class Bivalvia; order Ostreida; family Ostreidae; genus Ostrea; species Ostrea denselamellosa. The sequence continues at coordinate 1,452,342 of JAMZEH010000074.1, read as the reverse complement.
AACGCACTCGGAAATGTTCTGTGTTACCTCTCTCGTCTGCTGACACCAGAAAAAAGACACCCTACACGACATTTTCTAAAAACATTTACCCGCAAACATGATTACCGTCAAATCCACATGTTTTTCACATGTGTGTAAACATCCCGAGTGCTCCTCAGGAAGTAGCCTCAGCTACCAACATCAAATAGTTCCACTGTAAACAACTGATTATTTCTACAAATTACACAAAATTTCCTAATCAGGGATACAAAAAAAAAATAAGAGAAAAGAAGAAGGGGAAATAAGAAAAATCACACATTAAAAAAACTATTCGGAATTACAATTGACAAAGTTCATTTTGATTGGACAATTACCGGTATGATATCTACTGATATCTACTGAATTCTATGTATCTTGCTTTACTTTTGATACGAATGATTAACTAGATCAGTGGTATCAATCAGCCATGAGAGCTAGGTAATTCTTTTATAACTATGTATTTTATTGTCACAGCCTATCCGTCACCATTATCTCGCCACTCTAGTCAGACATCTTTTATTAATCGGACCCAAAGCCCTGCATCCAATACTAGATTGAGGTCCTTAAAATTAGTTCACAAAAATCTCTGTAGTTTACGAACTTGATATTGCTGCTGTAGAACTGTCAGATTTCGATATCATATCAATTTGTGAAACTCATCTTGATAATAGCATGGGAGGCGTGCCCCCCAATATTTTAATAAAAAATGCATATAGTAAAATTCACATATAGTGGAATGTATAATCATTTTTAAGCAGAAAGTTCATTTAATTCAATGAGACTCAGAGTCAGTCAGTGTGGCTGTCCTTTAGCTTAAATAAAAAAAGATTATGAAAAGCACTTAATGCCTTAACATTTCTTAGGGCATCATGCAAAAGGTCGTAATCAAGAGGTAATGGTTCGGTTCTCGTTCCCAGCTCCGCATCTGGCATCAAACCTATGATATGTAGTGACTTTTCCTTTGCCAAGTGCCCGGCACTAGGAGTGAAAGTCAAGGACATTTCGGGTAAGTTGTGTCGCGAAAGGCGTTGGCACGGTAAGGTACCCTTACTGTTCAAGTGTCGTTTAAAGTCCTTTACCGGTATTTGTTGACGGCTCATACGAGTGAAAAAATCATGCTAGAGACTGAACGCGACCCCCAGCTTCAGGAATGGCTACAACGCGAGACAAATAAGTATGTTGTTCCAGATATACAAAATGAAATTTTACAGGTGATGTGGTTGCAGGTATTGCGACAAATTGTTGCTTTTATCAAATCGTCTGAATTCTTTTCAATAATGGCAGACGAAACACGAGATATTTCCAACAAATAGCAACTTGTTTTATGCATTCGATTGGTTGATCAAAATTTTACCGCTCATGAAGATTTATTAGGGATGTACTGTCTTTCTGGCATTGGGGCTAATTCAATAAACCTAGTAATTAAAGATACCCTTTTGAGGTTCGATCTGCCTATCAACAAAGTACGAGGCCAGTGTTGTGACATGGCTGGTTGAAAGACAGGTGTTGCAACACAAATTCATGCAGTTGTACCCAGACCCCTTTACATGCACTGTTATGCTCTTAACCTAGCTTGCAGTGATTCTATTAAGGGATGTAAGTTGCTTAGAGACACCCTGGACATTGCAAAGGATATAACAAAGTTGATTAAAGAATCTCCAAGAAGGGAGAAGATTAAAAATACCCAAAATCTAGAGAAAATGTCAGCGGGAATAAGGGTTTTGTGTCTCACAAGATGGATAATAAAAGCCGACACATTTCTGAGCATTTTGTCAAACTATGAAATTCTAAGAAATGTTTGGGATGAAAACCTCCAATACGTGCGTGAGATAGAAATGAGAAACAGAGTTAGGGGAGTGGCTGCTTAAATATGTGCAGGTCTGATATCCTCTTTGGGTGTTTACTGAGTGAAAAACTTCTAAGTTATAGTGATAATTTGGCAAGGCTCCAAATCTCTCGGCGAGTGATGGTCATGAATGAATGCTTTGCAAAGTCTCCGAGATGAGACAATCTTCACTCAGTTTTACGAGGAAATTGTTGAAGAGGCAAAACAGATGAACATCAATGATCCTGTTCTTCCTAGAAAACGCAAAATTCTTCGTAAACTTGATGATGGGACAGCAGCACATACTTTTTCATCGCGTGTAGATATGTATAGGAAAGATTTCTACGAGGCATTAGATCTGCTTTTAGATGGCATAAAATCTAGATTTGACCAACCAGGTTACAAAGTTTATGTTTATCTTGAAAACCTCGTAATTAAGGCTTGCACAGGTCAAACGTTTGAAGAATTCAATTTTGTTACGACCCTATATGATACAGATTTGAAGCCAAAGGATCTTCACTGCCAGCTTATAATGTTAAAGACTGTTTTGCCAAAAGACTTTATGCCAGATATACCAAGTGTGGTTGAATTTTTCAGACATTCAAATGAAAAAAGTATGCTTGCCGAGATCCTCAAAATTCTCAAACTAATTTTGGTACTTCCTGCAACTAACGCTACCAGTGAGCGCTCATTCAGCGCCTTGAAAAGATTGAAAACATCACTGAAATCAACAATGAGCCAAACACGAACAAACAATTTACTTTTATTGCATGTTCATAACAATGAACCTGATGAACTGAATCCAGAAAAGAATACTTGAGGAGTTCGTAAGTGAAAGTGAACACAGACAGGCGATTTGTGGAAAGTTTACCGAGTACTAAATACTTTATGATTCAGAAATGATTGATAACAAACTGATAAAGATATAACAAAAAAAAAGATTTTAACCCCCCCCCCCCCCCGAACAAAACTTAAAATTAAAATTGAGGGGGTTTCTGGGAAATTAATTAGATTCTATGTACATAATTAGGTTTATGTACATGACGTAAACCTCAATGCTTGCACATATTTATGCAGTTATCTTTTTACTAATGATTTCGTCGATATCACTTTTTTGTCGTAAATAACCCCCCCCCCCCCCAAGTGAAATTGCTTCCTACGAGCCTGTATCAAAATATTTCCCTACAACATGAAATATATTTACATACCCTCCTCGCCATTTATTTTGCCGTTTGATATTCTATACATTTTTTATTTTAAATTTAAATTATTTGTTTTGAATCGCAGACGTGTTACTGTTACACCAACAAAACAACGCGAAATGCAAACGAAGCATTTTATTTCAACAATTCGCAATGTTATGAATGCATTCCACAAAATGAACTTGAATGTGACTTTGGTTGCTATGCTTTATTAAAGCACGTTTCTCTATTTGTATAGTACAATTCATTTTCTGAAATCTACTTCTATCTAATCGTTTGAAATACCCACTGACTCATATTTTTAAATAGGTACTGGCCATAAAACAGCTCTTTGTGTATTCATTACAGTATTTTTAAAAATCAGATATGATAGGTTTTTTGGCATTAACTTCTTTGAACTGAAATGTCGCTTTGTGTAATTTTCCACAATAAGAAGGAAGTAGAAACGTTAAAGGAAAAAAAAATTCCATACATATCAATGCCTACTGTTAATGGTTTTACGTCATTCTAATATTTTATTCAATTATGAATGGGATTGGACAACAGGATAAATCCCTTTCAGCTGTCTCCATGGTTACAAAAGGTCAAATAAAAATATAATTCATACAAAATGTAATAAAAGTTACATATACAGTAAAATTAAATAAAAAGTAAATATCTCCCCATCTCTTTTTGAGCCCCCCCCCCTCTCTCTCTCTCTCTCTCTCTCTCTGTGTGTGTGTGTGTGGCTTTCTGTGTTAATCTGTGTGTGTCTCTACCTGTCTCTATCTGTGTGTGTCTACTTCGCTATGTCTGTATATCTACCTGCCTCTGTCTGTGTGTGTCTATCTGTCTCTGTCTGTGTCTATCTGTCTATATATCTCTATCTATGTGTGTGTCTACCTGTCTTTATCTGTGTGTGTCTATCTTTTTCTGTGTGTCCATCAGTCTCTATTTTTATGTGTCTACATGTCTCTATCTGTGTGTGTCTACCTGTCTGAGTGTGTCTCTACATGTCTGTGTGTGTCTACTTCTCTCTGTTTGTGTGTCTATCGGTCACTGTCTGCGTGTGTCTACCTGTCTCTATCTGTATGTATCTACCTGTCTCTATCTGTATGTGTCTACCTGTCTCTGTGTGTGTCTACCTGTCTCTGTCTGTATGTGTCTATCTGTCTCTATCTGTATGTGTCTACCTGTCTCTATCTGTGTGTGTCTACCTGTCTGAGTGTGTGTCTACATGTCTGTGTGTCTACCTGTCTGTCTGTTTGTATGTTTACCTGTCTCTGTCTGTGTGCATCTACCTGTCTCTGTGTGTGTCTACCTGTCTCTATCTGTATGTGTCTACCTGTCTGTCTGTGTGTGTCTACCTGTCTTAGTCTGTGTAAGTGTCGACCTGTCTCTGTCTGAGTGTGTCTACCTGTCTGTGTGTGTGTCTACCTGTCTCTGTCTGTGTGTGTCTACCTGTCTCTATCTGTGTGTGTCTACCTGTCTCTATCTGTATGTGTCTATTTGTCTCTATCTGTGTGTGTCTACCTGTCTTTGTCTGCGTATATGTCTACCTGTCTCCGTCTGTGTGTGTCTACCTGTCTCTATCTGTGTGTGTCTACCTGTCTCTATCTGTGTGTGTCTACCTGTCTCTATCTGTATGTGTCTACCTGTCTCTGTGTGTGTCTACCTGTCTCTATCTGTATGTGTCTACCTGTCTCTGTCTGTCTACCTGTCTCTGTCTGTATGTCTACCTGCCTCTGTCTGTGTGTGTCTACCTGTCTTTGTCTGTGTGTCTATCTGTCTCTCTGTGTGTGTCTACTGTCTACCTGTCTCTGTCTGTGTGTGTCTACCTGTCTCTCTGTGTGCGTCTACCTGTCTCTGTGTATGTGTCTACCTGTCTCTATCTGTGTGTGTCTACCTGTATCTATCTGTGTGTGTCTACCTGTCTTTGTCTGTGTCGACCTGATTCTGTGTGTGTCTACCTGTCTCTATCTGTATGTCTACCTGTCTCTGTCTGTGTGTGTCTACCTGTCTCTATCAGTGTGTGTCTACCTATCTCTATCTGTGTGTGTCTACCTGTCTCTGTCTGTGTGCGTCTATCTGTCTCTAACTCTGTGTGTCTACCTGTTTGTGTGTGTGTTTATCTGCATCCATTTGTGTGTGTCACCCTATCTTTATCTGTATGTATTTACCTGTATCTATCCGTGTGTGTCTACCTGCCTCTCTGTGTGTGTCTACCTGTCTCTGTCTGTGTGTGTCTACTTGTCTCTGTTTGTGTGTGTCTACCTGTCTCTGTGTATGTGTCGACCTGTCTCTGTCTGTGTGTGTATACCTGTCTCTGTCTGTGTGTGTCTACCTGTCTCTGTTTGTGTGTGTCTACCTGTCTCTGTGTATGTGTCGACCTGTCTCTGTCTGTGTGTGTATACCTGTCTCTGTCTGTGTGTGTCTACCTGTCTCTTTTTCTCTCTGTCTCTTAACTATGTTTGTTGTAAACATAGGATACATTTCTTTTTTTTTATTATTTCACATTGTTTTATGATATTACAAAACACGTACAACAGATAGTTTTATAATATTACAAAAAACGTCAGAGGAAATCGTAATATTATCTATTTGTATATATATATATATATATATATATATATATATATATATATACATGTATATATATTGTTTCCTTTATTTTACAGAGATATACGGAAGATTAAACTTAAAAAAATCAGAGGTGTATACGGCATACAAACCAAGATGAATGATTTTAAACGTAAAAGTAAGTATTTTCGGAGTCTATTTTAAAAAACGTATTTTCCTAACCCTAAACTTTGAGTACAGTCAAACTTGTCTTAGCGACCCACCGTATTAAGCGACTTCCCGTCATGTGTGACCGTCAAATTTCCCCCCCCCCCCCCCCCCCCCCCCCCAAGACAATTTTCTATCATCTACAACTGAATTAAACGACCTCCTGTCTAACGCGACTAACGACCGTAATTTTTGGTCCCAAAATGCATGTTATTTTACCTCCAGTTAGCGACCTTGTATTTCCCCGAGAAATATTAAAAACGGCGTTTTCCTGAGCAGAAATGTGAAGTTGAACTTTCGTTATCGTTTCTTAGTAGGTAAAGGGCAGACACCAAAGGTGTTGCTTCAATTAAATCAAATTATGTGCTCATCGTTATGTACTTTCCTGTTCCATTCTCACTAAGTAAAGGACCGACAACAACAAAAGGAGCTGCTTCTATTAAATCAAATTATGTACTCACTCATCGTTATGTACTTTCGTTTTTGTTTCTCGGTACGAAAAGGGCAGATAACAAAAGGCGCCGCTCTTTGAACATTGTCGGTAATTAAATGACAGGCCAGACTTTTTGTGAAATTAACATTCCTTTTACACGTACATATAAACAAGAAACATTATGCATAAAAGCAAAGTACATGTAATTATTTGTTTTCAATAGAATATACATGTAGCTTTCATATCAATTTGTAATAAATGCCATTAACTGATGATGTCAAAATAAATATACTACATGTTTAAAACATATCAGTTTCGTTTATCCTCTGAAAAATGGGCACCTGAATTAAGTGACCACCTGTCATATGTGACCTTTTTTCTTATGTCCCTTGAAAGGTCTCTTAATACAAGTTTGACTGTAGTTGTAAACATATATTATTACCATGACGACATTTCATTTGACAATATTTAAACAAGGATTGGTCACAAAATTCATTTAGAATGAGCGAATGACTGATTCTAATCCTTCTTCTGAACAAAACTTGAAATTTTTTTTTCAGCGTGCCTATCAACACACATATACGTGTCTATTAAAACACATGTACATACACGTGTCTACCAACATACATACACGTGTCTACCAACATACATACATTTGTCTATCAACACACATACACGTGTTTGTCAACATACATACAGGTGTTTTTCAACATGCTTACACGTGTTTGTCAACATACATACAGGTGTTTGTCAACATGCTTACACGTGTCTGTCAACATGCATACACGTGTCTGTCAACATGCTTACAGGTGTTTGTCAACATGCATACACGTATTTTCCAACATACATACACGTGTCTGTCAACATGTTTACACGTGTTTGTCAACATGCATACACGTATTTTCCAACATACATACACGTGTTTGTCAACATGCTTACACGTGTCTGTCTAAATGCATATATATCTCTGTCAACATACATGCACGAGACCTAACACATGTCACGTTGGACCACACACAAGAAAATTATAAGTCTGACGTCATATCATACAGTATTACGGGTATGTCTTGCGTTGTCCATTATGCAGTTAGGAATATATGGAGAGAGAGAGTATAATTTACTACATCGTTTAAGTATTAGACTAAAAAAAATAATACCAGAAAATATCAGTAAAACGATACGAATGTATATTGTGTTTATCTTAAATACGAGCTTGGACTATTTTCACACTGCAATGGTATATATCTGATCTCATTCAACAGGATCAAATGATGACGGAAGTGAAGTAGAGGAAAAGAAGCCCAGGTTAGAATTAAATGTTGACAGATCCGTACACAGCACTTCTCCCCTCTCCGATCACGTGGATCCTGTCCCAGAAAGCAGTTCAGGAAGTGAGGATCCCGAGGACGGCCAACAACAGGCTGCCACAAATTCTGTCGATTCAGCTGGTGCTGTGATACCAGTTGAGATCAATGTCTCCAGCGCCGAATCAAAACCCAATAGAGAAATACCAATAGAGTGTTTGAATACTGAATCTAAAAGCTCAACTGTGGATGAAGCCGAGGCAAATATACTGTATACTAGAGCCACTTTGTCCCATGATTCCGATGGCAAATGCACACGCATTGAAACATATAAGAGCACATGCATCACGTCTTTGAATGACCAGAAGTGTGTCGTCGTAGAACAGGACGCGGTTTTGGTTGTGGAAGATAGATCCGGCGAAAGAGCCCACCTGCAGTCTTCAAATATCAAGCAAACAGATGTCAAGGATGATGTCAAGGGTGATGTTGAGGATGATATCATAGATGATGATGTCAAGGATAATGTTGAGGATGATATCAAAGATGATGATGTCAGGGGTGATGTTGAGGATGATATCAAAGGCGATGATGTCAAGGAGAATATCAATTCGTCTTTGCAGGACGTCAAAGAAAACATCGATCGTGAAAATGACCATCATTATCTGGGTGACCATGAAGAGCAAATAGTCGATAAAGACGAAGCAATGAACGAAGCTGCTGTAGCCCTAGAGTCTACAGAGACCAATCGTGAAGACGACGATGTTCAAATCGACACGACTTCGCAGAGGGACAGTCAGGAGTCGGACGAAAATAGATTTCTTTATCGGTTACTTAGACCAGATGAAGAATTTGAGTCAGGTATTTCCCCTAAAAACATCTCCTCCAGTACCACTGTAGAGGTGCATGTCGCGCATGGTTCAAGCAGTGGTTACACATCTAGATTTGTATCTTGTTCAAAGTCACTTGATTCAGTAAAATCTTTTGCTTGCCATATCAGAAGAGCTTGGCGTTCCGAAATGAGGTATATTGTGAAGATCGACCGTACCTTGTTAGGAAATGATGTTGAGGAAATTGACCTCACGATGGACGATGTTCGGCAACTTCACCTTACATCACCAAGATCACAGAAAAATGCTAGGAGATTTGATGAAGTATTGCTGGCACCCAAAACTCGTGTGCCTGCTGCGAGCATTAAAAGAATTGCAAATGTTCAACATGGCAATGTTACCATGAACTAAGACTGGTCATGAACTTTGTTGCACCATTCCACGAAATAAAGGAATTGAAGAAATTTGAATTTCTACAGATTTCTTTGCTTATTACAAATCCAAGCAATGTTCAAAGAATCTCGTTACGTTCCGAGGTCAATATGAATTTATTTATTAACATATTCCTTGATAATCTATGCGTGTGCGATGTTTTCTTTTTGCTGTAGCTGGTTATTATTATTATTTATTTATTTATTTATTTGTTTAGTTTTTATATTGTTCAAATGTGTTTTATTTTACGCGCAAATTTTTGTTTTAGCTGAAAAGCAGTTTTGTCTGATACTGGAAGCAAAACCGGGTACCTGTGAAACGATTGTACGTAAATGTGATAAGTAGTACAACCATGTCGAGACTTTCAGTAAAATTTGATGAGCTTTCATTTTCGGATTACTCATTAAGGTGACAATATGTGTCGCTACACATGCATACACAATAAAGCTGATGTGATAAAGAAATATACAATGTATGTGTTTGATTGTGACAGCTAATAGTAGTCTGGGTCACGCACGAGTTTTAGTTTACCCGTGTATTACACGCAATCTTAATTTAATTCTTTTTTCCTATTCTGTTACCAACAATATTGCAGTGTGTGAACTTTACATGATTTCTAGGATTCTCTTAGCTAACCTTGTTTTTTTGTTTTTGTTTTGTTTTTTTTTTTTTTTTTTTTTGTAAGCTTACAGTAACTACAGAATTAATAGAAATGAAAGAAAGTTTTACCCCCTACCCTTAAAAAAAATCAACAGAATTTGTTCCTCCGGTATTCTACAATGACGATGGTGAAGTTTTCAGAAAGCAGTCAACTTTAAATGCGATTTTCTCCTGTCAGGTACTGAGAGGGCGGGGAGAGGGGAGGGGGGAGATAGAAATAAAATCGGAGGGTATAGTAGGTTCCACAACTATGATCAATCACGCTTACAAAATTGGTTCACAACTTACATAAGAGCTAATAGCTGACCCGCTAATGAAGACGTTAACACGTTTTAATCACTGCTTATCTATCCTCTATAGATGTGGTGTATTTCGTTTAAATAATTAAAATTACATTATTACACTGTATGAATTCATGTATATGAAAAAAGTATCCTGCATGCATTGTTACATGTGAAAAAACATTACATGTCATATAGCCTAACATAATTACATATAGCCTAACATAATTACATATAGCCTAACATAATATACATATAGCCTAACATAATATACATATAGCCTAACATGATATACATATAGCCTAACATAATTACATATAGCCTAACATAATTACATATAGCCTAACATAATTACATATAGTCTAACATAATATACATATAGTCTAACATAATATACATATAGCCTAACATGATATACATATAGCCTAACATGATATACATATAGCCTAACATGATTACATATAGCCTAACATAATTACAAATAGCCTAACATAATATACATATAGCCTAACATAATTACATATAGCCTAACATAATTACATATAGTCTAACATAATATACATATAGTCTAACATAATATACATATAGCCTAACATAATATACATATAGCCTAACATAATTACAAATAGCCTAACATAATATACATATAACCTAACATAATATACATATAACCTAACATAATTACATATAGCCTAACATAACTGCATATAAACTAACATGATTACATATAGCCTAACATAATTACAAATAGCCTAACATAATATACATATAGCCTAACATAATATACATATAACCTAACATAATATACATATAGTCTAACATAATATACATATAGCCTAACATAATTACAAATAGCCTAACATAATTACATATAGCCTAACATAATATACATATAACCTAACATAATATACATATAGCCTAACATAATTACATATAGCCTAACATAATATACATATAGCCTAACATGATATACATATAGCCTAACATAATTACAAATAGCCTAACATAATATACATATAGCCTAACATAATATACATATAACCTAACATAATATACATATAGTCTAACATAATATACATATAGCCTAACATGATATACATATAGCCTAACATAATTACATATAGCCTAACATAATATACATATAACCTAACATAATATACATATAGCCTAACATAATATATATATAGCCTAACATAATATACATATAGCCTAACATGATATACATATAGCCTAACATAATTACAAATAGCCTAACATAATATACATATAGCCTAACATAATATACATATAACCTAACATAATATACATATAGTCTAACATAATATACATATAACCTAACATAATTACATATAGCCTAACATAATATATATATAGCCTAACATAATTACATATAGCCTAACATAATTACAAATAGCCTAACATGATATACATATAGCCTAACATAATTACATATAGCCTAACATAATATACATATAACCTAACATAATTACATATAGCCTAACATAATATATATATAGCCTAACATAATTACATATAGCCTAACATAATTACAAATAGCCTAACATAATATACATATAGCCTAACATAATATACATATAACCTAACATAATATACATATAACCTAACATAATTACATATAGCCTAACATAATATATATATAGCCTAACATAATTACATATAACCTAACATAATTACATATAGCCTAACATAACTGCATATAAACTAACATGATTACACATAAACTAACATAATATATATAGCCTAGCATAATTACATATAGCCTAATATGATATACATTTAGACTAACATAATATAGCCTAACATAATATACATTGAATTTTCTTTATTAGTAATATATATGAGCCGTCCCATGCAAAAAGGGCCCTTATGGTAAAAAATTTCAAAAATCATTTTTTGATGGATTATGATAGGTAATGATATAAAAAAGCAACATATGAAGTTTGGTTCAAATATTCAGCATATTTACTGAAATATAGACTATCAAAGATAAGGAACATATTTAAATGACGTTACAAAAATAACGTTATAAATATGACGTTATCACACACAGTTTAATCATTCTTCAGGAAATTCCGGACATGTTGTGTCTTTAAAACATTCCCGGACATGAGGCCTGATATGCCTGTAGAGGTATTCTTGCCTCTCTTGACTTAACCCGCCAGGCAATATCGCTGGTGGTAGATTCGCATTGATATAGTCATCTTTGGTTAAAACGAGAGGGACCTTGTCACCATCTGCATCTGTGCTGCATAAGACAAGTCCAGGCTGCAGCGCAGAAAAAGAGAAATGATGAAACTTTCTTATTCCTCTAAATGGCTTAAATGTGGTACTTATAAAACCTTTCCACTCATAGTACTTCACATTTCCGTCCTTGATGATTACAACCTCATTACTTTTGGAGGACTTAGAAACTAAGTCGCCAATATGCTGAAGGGTGTCGCAATCCGATCTGAAAAAAGAAGACACAATGCATCGTAATTCTTTTAACAAATATGTTCCGTTATAGAAATTATCTACTGTACAAGATAATAGTCAATTTTTTTTAAATATCAATGGATATTAACACAATTTCACCTCCTGTATTTCTTTTTAATCTGAGCAAATCCTGCATCCACTTGGCATTTTGTATGACCTGGAATCTGCATATGAAGCTCAATTGCTCGATGTAGACCAACCATGACCCGCCACAGCAAATATCCAATCAGATACCTGTTTTTGTTTTGACCTGAAGTGAGTAATAGAATATTACTAAAAAGAATATATACTTGTACATAAGAACAGCATTTATCGGACGCGTTGCGTATGAAACATAATTTATGATAAATATGCTCACCTGGACAGTTATCACAGTGAAGAACAGCACATTTCTCTCCCAGGCTATAATTCTGGAAATGGTGATGAAGTATGCTGATGACTGTGTTTGGTCCATGGGCATTCTTTCCATCTTTCCCAATGGTCTGGTCTTCATCAATTAAGTAATTTCGTTGGACTCCTGTTCCCTCCATACAAACTCCAAAGATCTGAATTTTCCGTGGTGTCTCAAAGAATAAAGGCCCAACTTGTCTAGAATGATGAGGGATAGACACACATTGTGCGAAGTCGAAGGTGTAATGGGTCTTAAGGAAATCTGTGGAACAAGGTTCAAAAGGTGGTTCAGGAAGCTGAATGGACTGGTATTCTTCCCTGGCTTCTTTTATGCACTGGATGTAGAGGTGGTGCTCTCTCTCAGCTTTTTCGATATGATCCGTAAAACTCCTTGTTGCAGTAAGCTTTTCATTTTCAGACCTTGTATTCAAAATGTGCTCTCTGTGGCGCTCACAAGTATTACAGACATCAGATCTGGGATTGGCAATCTGGATGTTGGGAAGACAGGCGGACCAAATTGAATAGAAGGACGACAACTTGACAGCACGGATTTGGATTTCATGACAAGCTTCAACATATAACTGATGAATTTCACTCTTTGGTGTTGAGCAGGGTAGAAAAATGGGTGGCTCGGAATCGCGACCTTTTGGAGCAGCTGGCATAGGAAGTCCATAATCTTCAGAATATCGGTTGATAAACTGCACCACAAACTTAATTTCTTCAAAGGACAGGGCGTTGTGTGGTTTCTTCCCCATGTTTCCATGTGTTCGTGGCCTGATTCCGTTGGTCTTCATGTGTTTAACAAGATTTTTCAAATGTTTTTCACCAATGTCATGTAAAAATAAAAACGCATCTTTACATACTTCACGATCATCAAAGTTGTATTCGTATCGCTGTCGCTTTACATCGTGTCTTGAAGACCCATAACCAGAGCTTTTGCTTTTTAGCTTCCCCATAATATACATATCCTTTTCGTCTTTAGAAAGTTCTCTCATGGAATAAATATGCTGACTGATTTCTTCAAAAGTGATCTTAGAGATACATTCCATCTTACAGGAACAACCTTTGCTGATTTTTTCACGAATTGTTAAGTCAAACTTGTTATTTCCAAGATCCTCCTCCTCTGTATTTTGGTTTTCATTCTGTCCATTATCAAACTGCAATGTTTGAATTCTATTGGCTAAAATGTTTTCGTTTGATTCCTCATTTTCTGATGCAGATGAAACGTCACTATCGCTTGTATATTCATCATCTGATTCGACATTTTGTGAAGGGGGAAAATATTCCCTATGCCACTCATCAATAATCTGTAACAAAATGTCGCTGCTAAATTCTACATACTAGCACACATATACATCCACCAAGTGAATGCTTAAATATCAAATCAAATAAATGAACTTCTATTTAACAAAAAATCAATGTAGTACCATATTTATCTTTTGTTCCAAAACAAGATTATTACCACCACCACCCTTTTCCCCAGCAACTTTAACCGTGTAAGATATTCAATAAATAGAGATCCTGAACACACATGCTTTTTTATTTTTAAATTTATTAGTAGATTTTGTTCACCATTTTAAATACATAACTGAATCAGGTGGAAAACATAATATGCATACTTGTGAATAAAGATTCTTTATTTTTGCAATAAAGTTAATATAAACTTGTATTGTGATGTCATTAATCTTTTTATATTCATAGGGGCTGTCGCAAATTCTACTTGTATGTTAGCAATATCTGAGGAATAAAATTCTAAATTGATTTTTTAAAAAAATTCCATTTCGATTTCTTTATTTTTTGTATTCATTATTTACATTTTATTAATCAATCATTTTTATATCTTTATTTTATTATTATTTTTTTTTCACTCTTCTTTTGTATTTTATCATTTTTTATTCAATCATTTTTATCTGTTTATTTTTTTTTTTCACTTTCTGATGTGTGTGTTTAATAATACAAAAGTAAATATTAAACTTTATTCATATTCTTTAATTTTCAAACTAAATACATATTTATAAGTTAGATGTATTGTTTGATCAGCCACCGATGAATCCGCCCATTAGGCATGAAAACAGCGGGACGTAACTCTGATATTCATGCATCGACCTATAAATAGCAGCGATAATAACCAGCAAATTTTGACAATGTTATATGAAGATTAGAAATGCAAACAATATTACCCCATTTGCTGTAGGAAAAACTATTCACCTATCTTTTCAAATTTTGTTAAAACAAATTATTAGGATTACTCAGAGGATATGCACATTGTAGATTGAAGAGCGTAGAACTGAGCGATACGAATGTAAACAAACGAGCTGTTCACACATGTATGTCATATTGATATTGCTACAAACTTGTCAATACGTGTTTGCATGAAAATCAATAACGGATACAACCTTTCACTTATGATAAATCTCTCAATTGTATAACTTAAATTTCATGAAGTTCTTTTTTATGGCATACGTCACATAACTAGTGGATAGCATCTAGGCGGATCCAAAATCTATCCAATAGGCTTGATCTAAATCTCGGTTTTTAAGTGTTCAAATTAGAACAAAAACAATTGAACTCACCTCTAAAAAGTCCATATTTTCTTCTTCTCAATTTCATATATCTTTCTGTGTTGTTTTACATGTTTCAGGTTTCAAAATTCGTGTAAATATCAGCAACGTTACAAACACATGTTACAGACGCAACTTGCAAATGATGACGTTAACTTTACCAGCGTTTTTTTCATTATGACGTCGAAATACTTAAGGGCCCTTTTCGCATGGGACGGCTCATATATATTTGGAATTCTACAGTCGACGACCCCTCAGTTACATTTTGGAAGTTCTTGTTTTATAATATTAGAATTTCAAAGCATGTATCTGAAACGGACGCTACACAAAACATGTTTCTGAAACGGACGCTATACACAAAACATGTATCTGAAACGGACGCTACACAAAACATGCATCTGAAACGGACGCTATACACAAAACATGTATCTGAAACGGACGCTACACAAAACATGCATCTGAAACGGACGCTACACAAAACATGTATCTGAAACGGACGCTACACAAAACATGCATCTGAAACGGACGCCACACAAAACATGCATCTGAAACGGACGCTACACTAAACATGTATCTGAAACAGACGCTACACAAAACATGTATCTGAAACGGACGCTACACAAAACATGTATCTGAAACGAACGCTATACACAAAACATGTATCTGAAACGGACGCTACACTAAACATGTATCTGAAACAGACGCTACACAAAACGTGTATCTGAAACGGACGCTACACAAAACATGTTTCTGAAACAGACGCTACACAAAACATGCATCTGAAACGGACGCTACACAAAACATGTTTTTGAAACAGACGCTACACAAAACATGTATCTGAAACGGACGCCACCCAAAACATGTATCTGAAACGGACGCTACACAAAACATGCATCCGAAACGGACGCTACACAAAAGATGCATCTGAAACGGACGCTACACAAAAGATGCATCTGAAACGGACGCTACACAAAACGTGTATCTGAAACTGACGCTACACAAAACATATTTTTGAAACAGACGCTACACAAAACATGTTTTTGAAACAGACGCTACACAAAACATGTATCTGAAACGGACGCTACACAAAACATGCATCTGAAACGGACGCTACACAAAACATGCATCTGAAACGGACGCTACACAAAAGATGCATCTGAAACGGACGCTACACAAAACGTGTATCTGAAACTGACGCTACACAAAACATATTTTTGAAACAGACGCTACACAAAACATGTTTTTGAAACAGACGCTACACAAAACATGTATCTGAAACGGACGCTACACAAAACATGTATCTGAAACGGACGCTACACAAAACAACGGACGCTACACACAAAACATGCATCTGAAACGGACGCTACACACAAAACATGTATCTGAAACGGACGCTACCCAAAACATGTATCTGAAACGGACGCTACACAAAACATGTATCTGAAACGGACGCTACACAAAACATGCATCTGAAACGGACGCTACACAAAAGATGCATCTGAAACGGACGCTACACAAAACGTGTATCTGAAACTGACGCTACACAAAACATATTTTTGAAACAGACGCTACACAAAACATGTTTTTGAAACAGACGCTACACAAAACATGTATCTGAAACGGACGCTACACAAAACATGCATCTGAAACGGACGCTACACAAAACATGCATCTGAAACGGACGCTACACAAAAGATGCATCTGAAACGGACGCTACACAAAACGTGTATCTGAAACTGACGCTACACAAAACATATTTTTGAAACAGACGCTACACAAAACATGTATCTGAAACGGACGCTACCCAAAACATGTATCTGAAACGGACGCTACACAAAACAACGGACGCTACACACAAAACATGCATCTGAAACGGACGCTACACACAAAACATGTATCTGAAACGGACGCTACACAAAACAACGACAGTCGCCGGATAGCTGAAAAATTGCTCAGGCGACTATAAATAAAAAAAAAAAATCAAACCACAAAACAACGGACGCTACACACAAAACATGGATCTGGAACGGACGCTACACACAAAACATGTATCTGAAACGGACATTACACACAAAACATGTATCTGAAACGGACGCTACACAAAACATGTATCTGAAACGGACGCTACACACAAAACATGTATCTGAAACGGACGCTACACAAAACATGTATCTGAAACGGACGCTACACACAAAACGTGTATCTGAAACGGACGCTACACAAAACAACGACAGTCGCCGGATAGCTGAAAAATTGCTCAGGCGACTATAAATAAAAAAAACAAACAAACCACAAAACAACGGACGCTACACACAAAACATGGATCTGGAACGGACGCTACACACAAAACATGTATCTGAAACGGACATTACACACAAAACATGTATCTGAAACGGACGCTACACAAAACATGTATCTGAAACGGACGCTACACACAAAACATGTATCTGAAACGGACGCTACACAAAACATGTATCTGAAACGGACGCTACACAAAACATGTTTCTGAAACGGACGCTACACACAAAACATGTATCTGAAACGGACGCTACACAAAACAACGGACGCTACACACAAAACATGCATCTGAAACGGACGCTACACACAAAACATGTATCTGAAACGGACGCTACACAAAACATGCATCTGAAACGGACGCTACACAAAACATGCATCTGAAACGGACGCTACACAAAACGTGTATCTGAAACTGACGCTACACAAAACATATTTTTGAAACAGACGCTACACAAAACATGTTTTTGAAACAGACGCTACACAAAACATGTATCTGAAACGGACGCTACACAAAACATGCATCTGAAACGGACGCTACACAAAACATGCATCTGAAACGGACGCTACACAAAACATGCATCTGAAACGGACGCTACACAAAACGTGTATCTGAAACTGACGCTACACAAAACATATTTTTGAAACAGACGCTACACAAAACATGTATCTGAAACGGACGCTACCCAAAAC
The DNA here is from genome assembly GCA_024699665.1 of Ostrea denselamellosa. Classification (NCBI taxonomy): domain Eukaryota; kingdom Metazoa; phylum Mollusca; class Bivalvia; order Ostreida; family Ostreidae; genus Ostrea; species Ostrea denselamellosa. The sequence goes on along the minus strand of JAMZEH010000074.1, from coordinate 1,434,159 downwards.
ATGTATCTGAAACGGACGCTACACAAAACAACGGACGCTACACACAAAACATGCATCTGAAACGGACGCTACACACAAAACATGTATCTGAAACGGACGCTACACAAAACAACGACAGTCGCCGGATAGCTGAAAAATTGCTCAGGCGACTATAAATAAAAAAAAAAAAACCAAACCACAAAACAACGGACGCTACACACAAAACATGGATCTGGAACGGACGCTACACACAAAACATGTATCTGAAACGGACATTACACACAAAACATGTATCTGAAACGGACGCTACACAAAACATGTATCTGAAACGGACGCTACACACAAAACATGTATCTGAAACGGACGCTACACAAAACATGTATCTGAAACGGACGCTACACACAAAACATGTATCTGAAACGGACGCTACACAAAACAACGACAGTCGCCGGATAGCTGAAAAATTGCTCAGGCGACTATAAATAAAAAAAACAAACAAACCACAAAACAACGGACGCTACACACAAAACATGGATCTGGAACGGACGCTACACACAAAACATGTATCTGAAACGGACATTACACACAAAACATGTATCTGAAACGGACGCTACACAAAACATGTATCTGAAACGGACGCTACACACAAAACATGTATCTGAAACGGACGCTACACAAAACATGTATCTGAAACGGACGCTACACAAAACATGTTTCTGAAACGGACGCTACACACAAAACATGTATCTAAAACGGACGCTACACACAAAACATGTATCTGAAACGGACGCTACACAAAACATGTTTCTGAAACGGACGCTACACACGAAACATGTATCTAAAACGGACGCTACACACAAAACATGTATCTGAAACGGACGCTACACAAAACATATTTTTGAAACAGACGCTACACAAAACATATTTTTGAAACAGACGCTACCCAAAACATGTATCTGAAACGGACGCTACACAAAACAACGGACGCTACACACAAAACATGCATCTGAAACGGACGCTACACACAAAACATGTATCTGAAACGGACGCTACACAAAACAACGACAGTCGCCGGATAGCTGAAAAATTGCTCAGGCGACTATAAATAAAAAAAAAAAACCAAACCACAAAACAACGGACGCTACACACAAAACATGGATCTGGAACGGACGCTACACACAAAACATGTATCTGAAACGGACATTACACACAAAACATGTATCTGAAACGGACGCTACACAAAACATGTATCTGAAACGGACGCTACACACAAAACATGTATCTGAAACGGACGCTACACAAAACATGTATCTGAAACGGACGCTACACACAAAACATGTATCTGAAACGGACGCTACACAAAACAACGACAGTCGCCGGATAGCTGAAAAATTGCTCAGGCGACTATAAATAAAAAAAACAAACAAACCACAAAACAACGGACGCTACACACAAAACATGGATCTGGAACGGACGCTACACACAAAACATGTATCTGAAACGGACATTACACACAAAACATGTATCTGAAACGGACGCTACACAAAACATGTATCTGAAACGGACGCTACACACAAAACATGTATCTGAAACGGACGCTACACAAAACATGTATCTGAAACGGACGCTACACAAAACATGTTTCTGAAACGGACGCTACACACAAAACATGTATCTAAAACGGACGCTACACACAAAACATGTATCTGAAACGGACGCTACACAAAACATGTATCTGAAACGGACGCTACACAAAACAACGGACGCTACACACAAAACATGCATCTGAAACGGACGCTACACACAAAACATGTATCTGAAACGGACGCTACACAAAACATGTATCTGAAACGGACGCTACACAAAACATGTATCTGAAACGGACGCTACACAAAACATGCATCTGAAACGGACGCTACACAAAAGATGCATCTGAAACGGACGCTACACAAAACGTGTATCTGAAACTGACGCTACACAAAACATATTTTTGAAACAGACGCTACACAAAACATGTTTTTGAAACAGACGCTACACAAAACATGTATCTGAAACGGACGCTACACAAAACATGCATCTGAAACGGACGCTACACAAAACATGCATCTGAAACGGACGCTACACAAAAGATGCATCTGAAACGGACGCTACACAAAACGTGTATCTGAAACTGACGCTACACAAAACATATTTTTGAAACAGACGCTACACAAAACATGTATCTGAAACGGACGCTACCCAAAACATGTATCTGAAACGGACGCTACACAAAACAACGGACGCTACACACAAAACATGCATCTGAAACGGACGCTACACACAAAACATGTATCTGAAACGGACGCTACACAAAACAACGACAGTCGCCGGATAGCTGAAAAATTGCTCAGGCGACTATAAATAAAAAAAACAAAAACCAAACCACAAAACAACGGACGCTACACACAAAACATGGATCTGGAACGGACGCTACACACAAAACATGTATCTGAAACGGACATTACACACAAAACATGTATCTGAAACGGACGCTACACAAAACATGTATCTGAAACGGACGCTACACACAAAACATGTATCTGAAACGGACGCTACACAAAACATGTATCTGAAACGGACGCTACACACAAAACATGTATCTGAAACGGACGCTACACAAAACAACGACAGTCGCCGGATAGCTGAAAAATTGCTCAGGCGACTATAAATAAAAAAAACAAACAAACCACAAAACAACGGACGCTACACACAAAACATGGATCTGGAACGGACGCTACACACAAAACATGTATCTGAAACGGACATTACACACAAAACATGTATCTGAAACGGACGCTACACAAAACATGTATCTGAAACGGACGCTACACACAAAACATGTATCTGAAACGGACGCTACACAAAACATGTATCTGAAACGGACGCTACACAAAACATGTTTCTGAAACGGACGCTACACACAAAACATGTATCTAAAACGGACGCTACACACAAAACATGTATCTGAAACGGACGCTACACAAAACATGTTTCTGAAACGGACGCTACACACGAAACATGTATCTAAAACGGACGCTACACACAAAACATGTATCTGAAACGGACGCTACACAAAACATATTTTTGAAACAGACGCTACACAAAACATGTTTTTGAAACAGACGCTACACAAAACATGTATCTGAAACGGACGCTACACAAAACATGCATCTGAAACGGACGCTACACAAAACATGCATCTGAAACGGACGCTACACAAAAGATGCATCTGAAACGGACGCTACACAAAACGTGTATCTGAAACTGACGCTACACAAAACATATTTTTGAAACAGACGCTACACAAAACATGTATCTGAAACGGACGCTACCCAAAACATGTATCTGAAACGGACGCTACACAAAACAACGGACGCTACACACAAAACATGCATCTGAAACGGACGCTACACACAAAACATGTATCTGAAACGGACGCTACACAAAACAACGACAGTCGCCGGATAGCTGAAAAATTGCTCAGGCGACTATAAATAAAAAAAAAAAAACCAAACCACAAAACAACGGACGCTACACACAAAACATGGATCTGGAACGGACGCTACACACAAAACATGTATCTGAAACGGACATTACACACAAAACATGTATCTGAAACGGACGCTACACAAAACATGTATCTGAAACGGACGCTACACACAAAACATGTATCTGAAACGGACGCTACACAAAACATGTATCTGAAACGGACGCTACACACAAAACATGTATCTGAAACGGACGCTACACAAAACAACGACAGTCGCCGGATAGCTGAAAAATTGCTCAGGCGACTATAAATAAAAAAAACAAACAAACCACAAAACAACGGACGCTACACACAAAACATGGATCTGGAACGGACGCTACACACAAAACATGTATCTGAAACGGACATTACACACAAAACATGTATCTGAAACGGACGCTACACAAAACATGTATCTGAAACGGACGCTACACACAAAACATGTATCTGAAACGGACGCTACACAAAACATGTATCTGAAACGGACGCTACACAAAACATGTTTCTGAAACGGACGCTACACACAAAACATGTATCTAAAACGGACGCTACACACAAAACATGTATCTGAAACGGACGCTACACAAAACATGTATCTGAAACGGACGCTACACAAAACAACGGACGCTACACACAAAACATGTATCTGAAACGGACGCTACACACAAAACATGTATCTGAAACGGACGCTACACAAAACATGTATCTGAAACGGACGCTACACAAAACATGTTTCTGAAACGGACGCTACACACAAAACATGTATCTAAAACGGACGCTACACACAAAACATGTATCTGAAACGGACGCTACACAAAACATGTTTCTGAAACGGACGCTACACACGAAACATGTATCTAAAACGGACGCTACACACAAAACATGTATCTGAAACGGACGCTACACAAAACATGTATGTATCTGAAACGGACGCTACACACAAAACATGTATCTGAAACGGACGCTACACAAAACATGCATCTGAAACGGACGCTACACAAAACGTGTATCTGAAACGGACGCTACACAAAACATGCATCTGAAACGGACGCTACACAAAACATGCATCTGAAACGGACGCTACAAACAAAACATGTATCTGAAACGGACGCTATACAAAACATGTATCTGAAACGGACGCTACACAAAACATGTATCTGAAACGGACGCTACACAAAATATATCCATTTATACACTGGCTAGGATAATTATAATTCTTTGACTCGCAGTTGATACAGGCACGTAACATTGTTTTCAAGGTCTACCGGAGAAGATATTGACTTTTCTTAAATTCTAAAGCAATGTGAGAGTGGTGTTGTCTTTTACAAGGGGTAATTCATTAGTTCAAGTATATATTCTTAATTACCATTTAATACAAAGTACTACGAAAAGTGTGTGTTATTGTTACGGGGGGGGGGGGGGGGGCGTAGATTTAAGTGGGGTACACGTGCCCCCGAAAATTTTCAAATTTAAGGTAAATCATGGTCTTTTGTTTAAGTAAAATATAAGGGATAAAATAAGCAATCATTTTTACACTCACAAAGAAATAAATGACAAAATCTGTAGATTTATTGCTACTTTCAATGAGAGAACTTATACTTTATTCCTAAAAAAAGTCCTCAAATTTTTTTTGGTCATTTTATTAATTTCACCTCATCAAAAATGACAGAAAATAGCAAAAATGACTCCGTAAGAAACAGAATTCAAGATTTATATAATCTATAAAATCCAGGAGCTTCCTGGGGCTTCGACCAATGGGTCCCCACCAGGGCTTCGTCCTGGCCCACTGCGGGCCTTAAGGCGACCCAAGACCCCCTACCTCATGACATTGCACCCCCTAACTTCATTTTCTGGATCCGCCCCTGGTGTGTGTGTGTGTGTGTGTGTGTGTGTGTGTGTGAGAGAGAGAGAGAGAGAGAGAGAGAGAGAGAGAGAGAGAGAGAGAGAGACCCATGCAACACATCACAGACTGCATGTGAAAATAACTAACTTAACTTTCTTGCGTACGTGTAAAAATAACGATAATATTACCACGTCCTCCTTCCCAGCCACTCTCAATTCTATGGGCACCTGTCATAGGTCATGCAGATTACAACTGATTACTAGTATCTATCTTGTTTTTTCCATGTTCTAAATTAACACAGATTAGGCCTACTATATATATATATATATATATATATATATATATATATATATATATTCCAACTTTCTTTGTTAAAATCTTGGAACTAATGGATTTCTAAAGAATACAATGCTATGTGTTGAATTAAGCTATATACTATCTGCAAATTATATGCCTACTAAACTTTGCAGAAAGTATATTCATAACTTTATAGCACGATAAAAACAACACACAACAATTTTATTGAAATGACCTGACAGATTAAAAGAAGAGGTCCACAGGCCTTATCGGTCGCCAGAGTATTAATTACACGTGTCGCTAGTCTTATAAGGGTTACAAAATATAAGAAAAAAAATCCCTGTTCTAAATATCTAAGCTAAATTCTAATATTCAGCAAAAGTACAATTGCAAAACAAGATGTCTTCTTAAAACTTAAATGCCCCCAAAGTGCTTATACTGATGAAAGGCTTTACATAATTCAATACAGATAACAATTTGACCTGTCCTATAGTCAAAATCTTGGGGTTGCAACATCACAATTTTAGTAATCCTTTTTAATACCAGTAGTATTAAATTAATTAAGAAGACGTCTTTTAAATGTTTTACACATAAATACGATATAGCAAGTTTGGCTTTGCCATGGAGTCAGAACCTCCACCCCGGAGATTTTAAATTTTACAACTTTGGTAGATGTTTTCCTGTTCTATATCACTATGCACTTTGTTTATCTTACACGTGTGCAATTCTAGAGAAGATTTTTTGGAAAAGTTAGTTTTTGCCCCGCCTCCAATTAAGACCTCTGGGGTGCAGGAGTCCTGAAATTTACAATTTATGTCAGCCTTGTCCCAAAGATGTTTCATACCAAATTTGAAAAGATATCAAGAAGAAATTCAAAATGTTAAATTGTTAACGCACGACAGACGCAGACCAGTTGCAATAGGTCACTTGAGTATAGTTCACCTGAGTTTACTCATGTGACCTAAAAATTTCGCTCGGCCTGTTCCGATTATTTTGGTCATCACGTGACGTCGCAAGCTGCAGTCATTTAGCCTGGTTCTCGAGGCCTTCCGATTGTGCAAGGCCTCGGGAACCTGGCTAGCAGTCACTTGGCCTTTTCGTTTTTTCTCGACTTTACGGAAAAGGCCGAGCGATAATGAGAAAGTAGGTCTATAAACAAATATGGCGACGCTAAAGCGTGGCCGTCCTGTTGGAAGAGGGCTAACGCCTTCGGTTATAAAAGAGAGAAAAAGAGCATCTGACAGGGAGAGAAGTAGGGAGAAGGTTTTTATTGGTATCCATTTCGAGCGGTGGTGTCGGGTGAAGAAGGAGCTAAATTTCCTGTATAATTACGAGCTCGCGGGCTATTTGCTTGACAGGTCGGACTCAACAACTTTCTTTTTGTTCACAAACGTTCAGTGTGATGAAGATTACTTGCTGGTGTGCATGTGTGAAAAAAATATATATAGAAAGTATTTAACTAGAATAAAATATGATTGAAGAAGGACACAAATAGAGTATCTTGCACGTTGAGTAAGATTAGTTTTTGTTTTGTTTTTATTTTTGTTTGTTTTTGTTTTTTAATTTATTACAAGGAAATTTTCAAGGCGAGTGTTGGGCTCGTGCTTTATGAGCAGTTTGTGTCCCATGATGATATCATCGGTGTCTAACAAATATTTTGATGTTTTTACAAGATATTTTACACATGAATGTATTACAAAGCGTGACAGCTCCAGATGACTTTAAATCACAAGGAATATTTAACCCCCAATTTTCAGATCAATGAGTATTCTACTTTTAAGAAAAACATTGAAAGAATATGTAGTTAATTTACTTCTATCTTTGCTGCTTTGCCACTAATACACAATTCGATCACTTAATTTAATCATGCCACAGATTGTCTGACATATTAAAATTCAATACCTCATTGTGACATTTCAAAACGCAAATGATAATATCATAAATGAATATAATAAATGTTTATAATAAAAAGAACTCTAAAGGATCCCCCCTAAACACACAAGTAATTAGTGTATTATTGAATAAATTTTGTAAACACCGAACAAACATGACTATTTGTCATAAACTGTTATAACTAAGAAACTAATAGCATTTTTTGACCCCCCCCCCCCCCCCCAACCAAAAAAAATAAATAAATAAAGTTTATGTCTTTCAATTACCTTTTAAAAAATTTAGATGAACTTTGTTCAGCCTATATGTATATATTGTTTTATACTTTGTTTTCATTGCAAATTGTACAGAAAAGAACCCTCTGATTCCCTTCACCTTGCACAGTTGTAAACCAAGGATTGCTTTTCTTCCATGTGTTTAAAATGAGTGCATGTGTGATATGAGAAGTCAGTAAACATGATTGACCACCGACCTGTGTGATATGAGAAGTCAGTAAACATGATTGACCACCGACCTTGCAAATTCTTTTAATTGCATAGTGAGACAATGCTGCAGGAGTAGTCTTGCAGGAATTACTTTAACGGAAGAAGAAGTTGTAATTTTTTTCGGTGACATTTTCTGCACCATGTTATCAGCATTAATCACCCTTGTGATGAGATTGTCTAAGATTGATAATACAAGATTCTCTGTGCTTTTGAACACATTCTACTTCTATCGAAGTGACATGGTAGTGTAAAACGTAGTTACATTTGCTAGTGTGTAATTATATATCAGATTTTTAATGCCTCAAATTTCAATGAGAATTTACTCTCCTATGCACCTTATCTGGAGCTCTGACATATTTCATTTAATGATTTTCTTTCATAGGTAAAATAAAAATAAAGCACAGAGAGTAGAAACGTGTGTAACTATGTCTCCGAATTTATTTGAACATCTGACTGCATAGATGATTTAAATCTCTGATCTCCTCAACTCTCATGATCTCATTTAAAATTAGTACCAACTGGAAAATGACGATACTTTAATTATCATGGTTTAAACACCCTTGGGTATATAAGTAAAATTTATGATGCTTATTGTAATCATAAATACATCCATTATGTTTGATTCTACCAATGGCTACTGGAGGGTGCATATTTCTTTATATGTACATTTACCCCGTTTTTCACTTTTACTAGGGCAATATTTCATTAATATTTCATTTTCTAAATATGCTAGTCACTTAGTTGGTTATATATTGTTTAACATCCCATAAGACCGTAAAAATCAAGGCCTTCTGTCAGAGCAGCTGTGGCACGATGAAGATCTCTCCCTGCTCAAAACGATGCAAGCACTAAGCATAAGCCTAAATTTTGCAGCCTTCACCGGCAATATACCGTCTCCGTATGAAAGAAAAATTCTCGAATGGGATGTTAAACAATATACAACTAACCAACCTAAACACAATAAAATATTGAGGGTCAAATTGATAAAATTTTCACTGGATAATATTAAAAAATTTCGAGATAATTTTTTACAATGATGGGAACAATTTTGTGTAGAGATCTTTTAATGCAGTACGTTATGTGGAATAGTGTGTTTAAAAAATAAAGTGAATTAAACTTGTATGAATTATTTAAATCATAAAATCTCGTATATATATTCACTTGGACCATGATGTTTGAGTAACCCAATCCCATTCACTTTGTGTAAAATCAGCTATGCCTGTTGCCAAATCCCATACAATCCCATTCAGTTTGTGTAAAATCAGCTATGCCTGTTGCCAAATCCCATTCACTTTGTGTAAAATCAGCTATGCTTGTTGCCAAATCCCATAGAATCCCATTCAGTTTGTGTAAAATCAGCTATGCCTGTTGCCCAATCCCATTCACTTTGTGTAAAATCAGCTATGCCTGTTGCCAAATCCCATACAATCCCATTCAGTTTGTGTAAAATCAGCTATGCCTGTTGCCCAATCCCATTCACTTTGTGTAAAATCAGCGATGCCTGTTGCCCAATCCCATTCACTTTGTGTAATTTAGATTGAATATAGAAATAAAGAATTGGTCCAGAGTACTGTGTAGTATTGTGACAATATGCACCTTTCATTGCTGGTGTTGTCTTGATAGTGTAGGAATATTGAAACCCCGTATGTTGATTGGGTGCTTCATTACCCTCCTCATAATTATATTCTCACTGTACCTTGCATACTGTTCTAGCCATCATGTTGTTTTAACGATTTAATCTCAGGACACTTAGTACAGTGAGAATTGCCTAGCCTGACACCTGAGTGCAACTCTTTGCACTGGGCATTCCGACCCTTAATTTGATTCTTAGTTTCATATTTTCATTTTGTTTTTAAACTGCTTTTTTCTGACACTGTATTTCAACAAAAAAATTGTCTCCCAGTGCATGTCGAATTAGACAGGTTTCAATGTACTCTGCACTTTTTTAATGTAATATGTACTTCTTGTTCCATTTTACTTTATTTATCACTTAAATATTTTTTATATCAACCAACGTTAGTTAAGAAAAAACAAATAAACAAAAATGCCATGAAGTGGAAGGAAATTTTATTAAAATGCTCGTATTAAAACAGTTGTTGAGTTGCACAGATTGTGATACTGAAATTCATTAGGTGTCAGATTAAGGTAGTGTTGAATTCACTTCACTGTGTCGAGTTCTCAAGTCGGTTGTACCTGGTGTTCTATTAATGTTCATGTAACTGTCACTGTAATATTGATTCAATTGTATCACAGGTATGAACAGGATGTGCGATGGCAAAAGACGGACCAGGGAGCGCCCTCTACACCGACACGTGACCAGTCTCTTCTCGGGAAGAGGATGGAGCCAACATCTGACTTCTCATCTTTAGAATCCGGACCCCATCCTGCGTTGTATGTTACGATTCAAAAATTCAGTGACAGAGACTGATTGCTTTATAAATCTTTGGTCATCTTAGTCAACTCGGATGACCTATTACAATTCATCTGTCCATTGTTGTGCATTAACAATTGAGCATTTTTAATTTCTTCTTAATAATCACCCTTTCAATTCTTATAGAACGTGGTATGAAGCATTTAATTTGGATAAGGGGGAGGGGTATAAATTGTAAATTTCAGGACCCTTGCACCTTCAGGGCCATAGGGGTGGTACAAAAACTGCCAAAATTGACCAAATTTTTAAAAAAAATTGTATACAACAGCACTTCTGTAAGAAAACATAAATGCCAAGTTATGTTGAGCAGGAAGGCCATTACAAAATTTGTAAATTTCACAATCCACGGGATGGGGTTTCTGACTCCAGGGTGGGACCAAACTTGGTATATACTGTATTTATGTGTAAACTATATAGCATCTTTTTTAAATACTAATGATGCTGAATTGAAACTAAATGGATATTTAAAAGGAGTAAGTAGCCCTTTATCACTATATAAATTTCATGACTCTAGGTGTAGAACATTTAGAAGCGACAGCCATGGGTTTTTTCAGATATGTCCTTATTATAGGAAGTTCTATGTTGTGGCAGTCATTGGCACAGTGAAATGACCTTGAGCTCTTAGCCTAGGTCTAAAGTTGTACTACTTCACCTATAACTGGAAACGTAAATGCAAGTAAAAAAATTCTTGGAGGGGACATAAAAACAAACTAACAAAGTCATTTCATGCTAGACATGTTGCAAAATTTGTTGCGGAATGATTGTCATCTTTCTATCTGTTTTAGTATAAAGTCAGAGATGGAAGATCCTGATGAGGCTCCACCCAGCAGGTTTGTCTTGTGTCTGAAAGCTACGTCGTATGTGTACATTTCATGAAAAGTGGTTGTTTGAAGCTTTAAATATGGTCATTATTTATTTCAGCAAAAAGGCTAGAGAGACAGAGGACTCGACATCTGTGGAACCTTTGGAGTCAGTATACATTAATTTCAAAATTATTTTATAGCAGAAAATTTTGTACATATAGAGAAGACAAATTAAAAATGAAGTTTAGGGGGTGGGAGGGTTGGGGGTATAATTGGAATCCTGTATCTGTCAGTTCAATTGTATCCAGACAGTAGAGCATTGGATGCCTGTTCTTCAAAGAACTACAATCATTCTTGTCATGCATATTTTTGAGAAATGAGAAAATTTTCACACAGAGAGCCACATTTTTGAGAAATGAGAAAAGTTGCACAGAGGCACAGGTGAAAAGGGAGAGGAGAGTACATTTACTTATTTGATTTGATTAACATGTTCCGATCATTGACGCTTGATGTACATATTTTTGTATGCAGTGTGAATTGATTACAAGTTAATTATTTCATGTGTTGATTGCACATGCAATTTCTGGCATATTTATTGTGGTGTGGTCATAGAAGATATTGCCAAAAAGAAATAAGGAAGAATTGCTTATATGCTAAAGACATCCTTATCCTGATCTAAAGGTGACAATGACTGTGAAAAATCACACAGGTGACACAGAAATATAATCAATGACTGAGATTATCACACAGTAATATCATCTGTCATTAACTACACTTGATTTTTACAAAAAAATCTTTAAGTAGCACTTAATTACAATTTAAAAATAGTAAATTCTCTACCTATTCCTTATAATGATGCAATCACTTGAGGATTGCAACATATTGTGCACCCCTGTGTTTAGGGGAAGTAACTCGTGCTTCACTGTGGAAAAATGTATCCCATTAATTCATGAGCTTTGTATTGCAGGTCAAGTGTCGGCACACAGGAACTGGAAGTAGTGAGGATAAAAGAAGAAACTGGTAAACTCCACTGCTTTGTAAACAAAGCTCAAACAATATATACTGCTGCTATAGGTGTTTATACACTTGTCTAAGATGGGATATATTGCATGTATGTTATGGCGATCATGTCTGTCTATCTGTCTGTCTGTCCCACTTTGTGTCTGGGTCATAACTTAAATATTGTGAGACTTAGAATAATCAAACTTTGTAAGATGATATATCTTGGGCAGGGGGTGGGTTTGCACTTTTTAGTTAGGTCACTGTGACATATGATTGAAACAATATGGCAAAATCCTGTTCGACTCGTAACTGGACAATTATTTGGTCTAAATCATCAAACTTGGTCAGTTAACGCATCTATTGAAGAAGGTGTGTCATGCCTTTCATCAAGGTCACTGTGACCTATAATTAAGATGATATGGCATAACCCTTTTTTGGGCATATGTAGATATGAGTCTTAGAATCAACAAACTTTGTCAATTTGTGCATTTGTATAGAAATATAAATTGTAGCTTAAAGTCAGGTCTTTAAAACTTTTAAAATGGTAAGTATTTTTTTAAAAAAACTATGTTTTAAGGGAGGTAATCCTAACATATGTAAGAGAGAAATGCATTTACTATAGTCAGTAGTTATGACATCAAAAATAGATTATTTTTTTTATAAAATGTGGTTATACAACAATTACATGTGAATACTTATTTTGTTTCTAACATTAATGACATGAATATATGCAGTATTGTACTACAAAATTTGCAAAGATTTAACAAGCACATCACAGAACATGGGAATAGTCATTATTTAGGAGTTAATCTCTCTTTCATTAGCTCTTAGGGAGTAAGCCATGATATTTGAGAGTTCAGCTGTAGATTCAAAGATCATTTTGATAAGAACAAAATTACATCTGTCTAGTTAAAGATTAAGTAATGAGTATAATGTAAGAAGGCTGTCTGGGGCATTGTACAACCCAAAATAAGTAACTCATACCATGTGAACGAAATTATCTAAATATATGTAATAAAATGAAAATATGTTTTGGAATATTTCTGTAGTAATTTTAACAATTGAAGAAATATATTGACAAGTCAATTGCAATGTGCAATAGACACAATACAAGGATCTTCATTTTACCTAAGTCTTTAAAACAAAGATATTGGTGCAATCTTCGCACCAGTTAAGGTTGACAGGATTTTGTGTCATGCACTTTTATCTGTGTACAATGAATAAACATCTGACTGGACGTATCATGTGCCGTGGTGAAGCATTTTATTGTATTGAGGATGAGATAATACTAGAAATTACTCACTGCTTCAATATAAACAACCTAAGCATTTATTCTTCATACTTGGTTAGAGCATCACACTCAAAATCAGAAGGCCTCTCACCTCTAGTTGGCGTGGGTTCGATTCTCACTCGCGCCGACATACATGAGAAAGTTTGCCAGTTTACTTTTGGAAGGTTGGTGGTCTCTTCCCTGGTACATTGTATCTGGGTTCTCTCCTCCACCAATAAAAACTGGATGCCACCAGATAACTGAAAAATTGTTGAGTGTGGCAGAAAACAACAAACAATTAATCAATCCCCATACTTTTATTTTATGGTAAAGTTTTATGAAGTTGGAAGTTTAATGTTTTTATAGAGAAGTAAAATATACAGAACCAATGTAAGTTTATTGAGCAAAAAAATATTTAAATGTAATCATATGAAGGTTTTGAAAAGTCTGCTGGGACAGAAAAGATTCATGAGAGAATTACAGCAAAAATTTTGGTTTTGTTTTTGAGTTTTAGCATTAAGCTGTCCTTGTCAAAGTGTGGAAAAAGCATAAAACATAGAAACATGATTGAAAGTAGGTAATTCTCTGTTGTTGTTTCTATTACAGAATCTGTGATCTCTGACCATGAAACCCAAGATGTGTCTCTGCATTTGGAAGGTTTGTATCGATCCCCCTTGGTCACCAGAACTAATGTATGAAATTGATTGTAGACAGATATACAAAATATTTTAATTTTTGCAAAAAATGGAATACAAAAAAGTTACGGGTATTTGTTACTTTGTTGTTGGTTGGAAGTAAGGAAGTTAGATCTACAGAATTTGAAATTGTGGTAGACCAGATGTCTATTGCACAGAAAAGCAAGTTTTGCACACTATAGAAACTAACCCTCAATGCTATTTCATTAAATGACATTGTAGTGAGTAAGTCACAGGAGATAATTTATGATGTCATGAAATGTCAGTGTAGTGTTATTGGAGATAATTTATGATGTCAAGAAATGTCGGTAGTGTTATTGGAGATAATTTATGATGTCATGAAATGTCGGAGTAGTGTTATTGGATATAATTTATGATGTCATGAAATGTCAGTGTAGTGTTATTGGAGATAATTTATGATGTCATGAAATGTCGGAGTAGTGTTATTGGATATAATTTATGATGTCATGAAATGTCAGTGTAGTGTTATTGGATATAATGTATGATGTCATGAAATGTCAGTGTAGTGTTATTGGATATAACGTATGATGTCATGAAATGTCAGAGTAGTGTTATTGGATATAACTTATGATGTCATGAAATGTCGGTGTAGTGTTATTGTATATAACTTATGATGTCATGAAATGTCGGTGTAGTGTTATTGGATATAACGTATGATGTCATGAAATGTCGGTGTAGTGTTATTGGATATAACTTATGATGTCATGAAATGTCGGTAGTGTTATTGGATATAACGTATGATGTCATGAAATGTCAGTGTAGTGTTATTGGATATGATTTATTATGTCATGAAATGGCAGTGTAGTG
Organism: Ostrea denselamellosa; assembly: GCA_024699665.1. Lineage (NCBI taxonomy): Eukaryota > Metazoa > Mollusca > Bivalvia > Ostreida > Ostreidae > Ostrea > Ostrea denselamellosa. The sequence goes on along the minus strand of JAMZEH010000074.1, from coordinate 1,419,068 downwards.
TTATTGGATATAACTTATGATGTCATGAAATGGCAGTGTAGTGTTATTGGATATAATTTATGATGTCATGAAATGTCAGTGTAGTGTTATTGGATATAATTTATGATGTCATGAAATGTCAGTGTAGTGTTATTGGATACAACTTATGATGTCATGAAATGTCGGTGTAGTGTTATTGGATATAATTTATGATGTCATGAAATGTCAGTGTAGTGTTATTGGATGTAACTTATGATGTCACGAAATGTCAGTGTAGTGTTATTGGATATAATTTATGATGTCAAGAAATAGACCCTGTAGTAATGGATCTAACTTAGGTATATAGGGATTATTTATTCCTGGATTGCTAAAATTTAGAAGTTTTAATAAGTTATATTTATTTAGGTATGGATTGTATAATTAATATATTTTGTTGACAGTGGAAGATGGAGCGGAGTCCATTGATGATGACAGTAGTGGAGAGAGTGATTCGGATACAGAAAGTGGAGAGGTAAGTGTGCAGAGTATTAGTGGAGAGAGTGATTAGGATACAGAAAGTGGAGAGGTGAGGAAAAGTGTGCAGAGTATTAGTGGAGAGAGTGATTCAGATACAGAAAGTGGAGAGGTGAGGAAAAGTGTGCAGAGTATTAGTGGAGAGAGTGATTCAGATACAGAAAGTGGAGAAGTGAGGAAAAGTGCAGAGTATTAGTGGAAAGAGAGACTGATAAGGAGAAATGAGGAAGTGTCTAAAGCATTAGAGACTGATAAGGAGTGTAGAGAGGTGGAGAAAAGTGTTCAGATTATATTAGTGGAGAGAAAGATTCTGATAAGGAGCATGGAGAGGTGGAGAAAAGTGTTCAAAGTATATTAGTGGAGAGAGACTCTTGTAAGGAGAGTGGAGAGGTGGAGAAAAGTGTTCAGAGAACTTATAGAGAGAGAGACTCAGAGAGTGGAGAGTTGGGTAAAATATGTTCAAGGTTTATTAATGGAGAGAGAGAGAGAGAGAGAGAGGAGTTGCATATGGAGAGTGGGGAGATGTAGAAAGTGAGTTAATAATACTGCAGAAAAGAGTGACTCTTTAATACTGAGAAAACATTAAGATTTGAACTTGTCTTCACAATTTGTAATTCAGTGCATCCATTCTCTAACCATCCTTTTCAGACGTTTTGATAATTTGCAGGAAGTGTGTGTGAAGGAGGAGGAGGACCCTTTCGACATTTTATTCAATATGAAGGTAACTACCAGGGATGGAGATCTCTACATGATGCCCATCTCTGAGTCAAGGGAAGGTAACTCTGCACTGACCACTGAGGCAGAGAATGATAACTCTGTTTGTCTCTCACAGATACCCCGTCTGGGAGAGTTTGAGGAACATTATTCAGAATGTATGAGAAATTCAGAACTGGATGCTGATAAATCTGAAGAGTCAAAGGTTCAATCCTCAAATGATGAAAAAACTGAGACTGCTCTTCTCAGTATATTGTCAAACCCAACCTTCACACAAGCCAACCAGCAATTAAGGCTTCTGATTGGTGACAGCTCAATGGCAGGAAATAAGAAGAAAATGAGGAGGAATGTCAGAAGACCCATAGCCACACAAACAATCAAAGAACTGAAAAATTTGCTTGAGAAAAGGACAGTCACACAAACAGACAGTTGTGTTACAAACCTGAAGACCACAAAAACAAACAGAATCATGAGAAGTATGAGCAAAAATTCAACAGAGTTGAACAAACCAACAGTGAGTACACCTGGGTTGATTGTTTCCACAGCTCTCGGATCACGAACCACATCATCATCCGCTTCAGAAAGTGGTGCAGACTCACAGCAGACAGCTGGTCCTAATGAGAAACCAGCAACATTAAATTTGACCTTAACAATAAATCCTGTGTCTGGAAAACTAATGCTAGTAAAGTCAGAAGATGTAGCAGTTGACGGTAATGTGAAGTCAGCAAATTCTGACAGTATGAGACACCTATCCTTAGCATTGGTATCGAACCCTGAAACTCCCAAGGTGATGAAATCATCGGAGGTGATTTCAGACCGTGAACAAACTCTCACACCAAATTCTAATCATGAGAAATCTTTGTTAGTGAAGTCAAGAGGGACAAATGACGATGGTATGAGTCCGCTGTCATCAGAGGTGTCTGTGACATCTGATGCCAAACCGGAAGTAACCGTTAAGCATGATGGCGTGAGTCAGTCGTCCATTGATTCAACGCTGAGCCGAGACCCACCGACTGGGAAGTCATTGTCATTAACATCTACCCCGTCATTTAATGATGATTGTGTTAAACAGTCATCAGTGACTCGGGCTTTGGCATCTGACCTTAAAAAAGTGAAGCCATCATTAGAAGGAACAGCCTGTGAAACTTCAAACCAATCTCCCCTAAACCTGACAAAACCAGACTCAGTGACTAAAAGTTTTATAGTATTGAAATCATCAGATACGACAAATGACCATGAAAATTTCATTCAGGACTCAATTACCCAAAGACCCGTGTTAGTGACATCACCCAATACAAACAGTGAGAGTGAAAGTCAGTCATGGAAAGATCTAGATCAAGAGAAAGAAATTTCGCAAGGAGAAGTTTCAGGAACAGTAAAGAGTATAAGTGACCAGTCTGGAAACTCCCATACACAAACATCCACTGATTTTTCTGGGGCACCTGCTGGTACAGGGTCAGAGTTAATACACACAAGAAACAAACCCACCAAATCAAGGTCACAGCACTCACAGCCAAAGGTAAGCAAGAATCAAAGTACTGTGAAGAACATTTTGTTTATAAGAACTTTATGTATGTATAAAGAAACTCGGCATTTGCGACATGCATTTTGTAGGAATCATCAAGACAAAAAAAAATTGGGGTTTAAATCATTAGTATGTTCACACACCTTGGCTGCCCCCAGGCTGTCTGCATGTACATTTCCTAGTCTATTAGATTAACAAGTGACAATGATATAGGGGGGTCCCAGGCATCCAAGGCTTTAATAAACAATTATACATAATTATTGTGTATTTAAAAATTGCTCATTCTTTAATTTTTGTTAACAGCTTAGGTATCCACAAACCCTGTGGGCAATAGTTAAAACAATTACTTCAGTCCCTCTAGTGACCTCATAATTATCGTATTTCTGGTAAATTTGTTTAGTCAGTGGGGGTTTCACTGCAAATAAAGTCAAGGCACACTGATCGCAAATTAAAAATTTTTTATTTTTACAAGCAACGGCACTAGACGTGTGGCATTCTGTATCGTTATGTGCACATGGCTCTATAATAAAGTGCACAAGGCACAGATCAACACTACAATATCATGTATTACATAGTATTATATTAATAAAATAGAGCTAAATAGAGATTGTTAAAAAATTGATGTTTTTTTTTACTCTTTTTCTTTCATACAATTTGATGTTGAGTACAATGGAGTTCTTGAGTGAAATTTATACAAATGTATTTTGCAAAAAGACGAATTTATTATTATGGTCTTTGGTGGACACTTGACAGAGGCAGATCATGAGGATAATCAATGCTTATTAAGATCCTACACTAGTAATAAAGAAAAGAGAGGATAAGGATGTGAAGAAATGTGGACATTTAAGAATTTAAGATAAGCTGTAAGAATATAGAATGTCAAAAGTTTTTAAAACAAGGAAAAGGAATAAAAAACATCACCCCCCACTATATTATGGAGAATACACGAATTCTAAGGAATGTTTTTACAGGAATTCATTTGCAATGTTTATTATATTGCTCCCAGGATTTTGTTTATTTTTTGATGACAAAATGAGAAACGTAATAACAGGGTTCCACTGTATTTAGAATATTCATGTGATGATATTTATACACATTTATGCCATGCAAAAAATAACAGATAACACCTCTCTTTCAATGATCAACTACCTTTGTATAGAATATGAAAGCTTTTTGTTAAAAAAAAAATTCAAGATACAAAGATTCAATGAAGGACGACGCACAGATCCATAATCTCCAGGCATTTTTGAAATCTGGTAAAGTCATAGATTTCACATTTTTTGAGACTTTGGCCTCATGGCTCAGAAAATAAACATTTAGTTAGTGATTTATATCTCTGAGCATCTTACATGTCCTCTGACTGTCTAACAAGTTTTCTGACTGTCTAACAAGTTCTCTGCTGTCTAACACGTTCTCTGGCTGTCGAACAAGTTCTCTGACTGTCGAACAAGTTCTCTGACTGTCTAGCATGTTCTCTGACTGTCCAACAAGTTCTCTGGCTGTCTAACAAGTTCTCTGACTGTCTTACAAGTTCTCTGACTGTCTAGCATGTTCTCTGACTGTCTAACACGTTCTCTGACTGTCTAACAAGTTCTCTGGCTGTCTAACAAGTTCACTGACTGTCTAGCATGTTCTCTGACTGTCTAACACGTTCTCTGACTGTCTAACAAGTTCTCTGGCTGTCTTACAAGTTCTCTGACTGTCTAGCATGTTCTCTGACTGTCTAACACGTTCTCTGACTGTCTAACAAGTTCTCTGGCTGTCTAACAAGTTCTCTGGCTGTCTAGCATGTTCTCTGACTGTCTAACAAGTTCACTGACTGTCTAACAAGTTCTCTGACTGTCTAACAAGTTCTCTGACTGTCTAACAAGTTCTCTGACTGTCTAACAAGTTCTCTGACTGTCTAGCATGTTCTCTGACTGTCTAACACGTTCTCTGACTGTCTAACAAGTTCTCTGGCTGTCTAACAAGTTCTCTGGCTGTCTTACAAGTTCTCTGACTGTCTAACATGTTCTCTGACTGTCTAACAAGTTCACTGACTGTCTAACAAGTTCTCTGGCTGTCTAACAAGTTCACTGACTGTCTAACAAGTTCTCTGACTGTCTAACAAGTTCTCTGGCTGTCTAACAAGTTCTCTGGCTGTCTAACAAGTTCTCTGGCTGTCTAGCACGTTCTCTGACTGTCTAACATGTTCTCTGGCTGTCCAACAAGTTCTCTGACTGTCTAACAAGTTCTCTGACTGTCTAACAAGTTCTCTGATATGTCTTTCATGTTCACTGACCATCTTTATCAGGTTCCTACTTCCAAAGTGGACACACCTTCTCATAGAGGACAGGTGAAAACAATTTACGTGGTACAGGGTGCAGGTGATGCAGGGGAAGGGGCTGGTTCTGCAGAAACAGTAAAGGTAAATTGAGGACACCTGAAAAGTGGATCAAGAGCAATCATATCTGCTTGAGATTTTATGATTGAAAATTACCATAGAAAATAAACCAAGCAGTTTTAAAACATTTTATTGGCTTAAAAGGGTGTTCTGATTGAAAATTGTCCATTCTGTCTGCCTCTCCTGTCTGAAAATTGTCCATTTTGTCTGCCTTTCCTGTCTGAAAATTGTCCATTCTATCTGCCTCTCCTGTCTGAAAATTGTCCATTTTGTCTGCCTCTCCTGTCTGAAAATTGTCCATTTTGTCTGCCTCTCTTCTGTGGAAATTGTCCATTCTATCTGCCTCTCTTCTGTGAACTTTTCACATTTACAAATTCTTGTTGCTGGGTGATTAAGGTGCTTGCTTGAAACCTGGTGTAGCTTAGATAAGACTACCTGAGAAAATCCTAGTGCTGTACAGGTTTGACCCAGGTGCATTTCACATCAGGATGCACAGATTTATAGTTGTATCCTGGGGGAAAATGTCATACTATTTTGTCATCTACAGTGATGTGATCTGTTATCAAGTGTTAAGATGTATGTGTGTAAATCTGATGATTAATTCATAGTTATGCTGACCTTTGAGAAAAGAGAGGGCATGTTGTTTTACACCACTTGTCAGTCAGTCTGGAGACCAAGATTGGTTTGCTCAATATCTGCTTAACAGACATTAAACTCGGTACATGCATGCTATTAAGTATATTTTAAGGAGAGGATGACCTCTATTGATTTTGAGGTCACATGGTCAAAGGCCAAGGGCCAGTCCACTCTGGATATAATAAAATAATGTCTGCTGAGTATCTTGAAAACTTTTTCCTTGATGGACATCAAACTTGGTACACTGATTCTACCTAAGGAGTAAATGAACCTTATTGCTTTTGAGGTCACAAAAGTCATGACTTATATTTATTATTCAGTGTTGATGAAATGTTTATGCTTTTCTTATATTGATTTATAACAAGTTTTTATGAAGATATAATGAGAGAATATCAATTAAATGATACCTGTGTATAACCTTTTTAAATTTTGGGGGTGAATACATGGGTATCAAATTTCATGATGTTTGACCTTTTTGGGCAAGTGTTGCCAATGCTATGACTTTTTAGGTCTCTTAAGTCAGTCAGGTGACCTTTTGTGACCTTTGGTCAGCATTGGCTGTTGTCCATGAACCTTTGAACATTGTAAACTTCATGGTATGTACCCTTCCAATTCTTTTAAAATTTTTAGTATGAAGCATCTTTGGGACAAGGAGGACATACAAAATTGTGAATTTTAGGACTTTTGCACCCCTGGACTCAGAGGCAGGGAAAAACTGCCACAAATTGACCAATTTTCATGAATCTTCTCTACAACTACAAGTCTGGAAGAAAAACTAATTATTGTCTTTATCATTTGAAAATGAGTTCACAGAATAAGTTCTTGAATTTTGCCTCATGATATTTTTTGGGGGGGGGGATTTCAGGATTACACACAGTTTGACACAAGAGATCAATGAAGTATCCCTTTGATTTGTAGAGGCCTCCTTCTAAGACTCTGAAAGGAAAGACAGATGAAAAACTGGTCCAGTTATTTACAACTACAAAGGACTTGACAGTGTGGGGCATGAATATCTTCCAAGGTAAAATTTGTTTGTCAGATACAGGTAGAATTGTTTGTTATTCAGGTAATTATAAGACATCTGATGTACAGGTATTTATGTTCTTACTCATTTCACTAAGACAAACATCAGTCATTTATATAAAAGAAATGCAAACATGTAATATAGGATGAGAACATTCAAGATGTGGTCAAATCATTTCATAATACACCCCCTACACCCCCCCCCCCCCCCCCCCCCCACACACACACCCCACAAATGCAGCACTAAGAAGAGCCTCATAATGGCTAACTACACAGTTTTACCTGTAGCACGTGCAATGTGCTGTGAATATTAATAGTCGCCTGATCTTAACTATAAGAGTATACATGAAAACACAAAAGGGTTGATCAAAGACCTGGATGATAAATATGGATGTTGATGATGATGATGATGATGTTGATGATAATGGTCATAAGGTCAAGGTTACCGGAGACCTTCCCACTGAGTTCACAAACATTTGATAATTATTTACATTTCCATCGTTTTTGTCATTGATGTCTTTACAATAATACCCCTTGAGGATCCGGGTTGTTAGAGTAGATTCTCAGCAACCCTAGCTTGTCGTAAGAGGTGACTAAATGGGGCGGTCCTTCGGAGGAGACCACAAAAACCGAGGTCCCGTGTCACAGCAGGTGTGGAACGATAATGATCCCTCCTTGCTCAAAGGCCATAAGCACCGAGCATAGGCCTAAATTTTGGAGCCCTTCACCGGGAATGGTGACGTCTCCATATGAGTGAAATATTCTCGAGCGGGACGTTAAGCAATATATAATCAATCAATCTTTACAATAATAGGCATTTCCTAATGATTGATTGATAATTTATTGTTTAACGTCCCCACGGGATCATTTCCTAATGTGTGTGCTACAGTTTAAACATTGTGCATATGAATACAAAACTTCTTTATAATATTCGATTCTTGCTCGAGCTGATATATATGAGAAAGTTTGCCAGTTTACTTTTGGAAGGTCGGTGGTCTCTTCCCGGGTACATTGTATCTGGGTTCTCTCCTCCACCAATAAAAACTGGATGCCACCCGATGACTGAAAAATTGTTGAGTGTGGCGGAAAACAATAAATAATCAATCAATCAATCAATCTTTATAGTACATCTATTTCAACAGGTGGGAATTCAGATAGAAATCGAAGTAGAATGTAAATAAGTAAATTTCAATTATGTATATACATGAGGGTATGAAATACAACATTTCACACAGGCGTACTTTCCGTGAACTGCTAATGTGTTTCATGTAGCTGGTGTTCATACCCTTGTATATTTTCAGAAATAAAATACATTTTTCAAAGCATGAAAATGCAAATAAATCAATCTTGAGATAATAAAAAAAGCAAACACAAGATTTTCTTATTTGGCAATGAAATGAATGAACTAGTGTGAAAGGGTCCTACTAAACGGGAAATCTTAAAGAACTGTAGAGAAGTAGAGAAGCCTAGAGAACTGTAGAGAAGCCTAGAGAACTATAGAAATTCCTAGAGTACTGTAGGAAACTTTAGATAATGGGAGGAGGGATGGGTTACAAGTGTTTGATGCATTGATAACTGACAATATTACACATATTAATCAAACTAAGAAAGATCTGGGCATTAGAAGCCATACAAGAGAAGTATTCACAAAATTTTGGGATGTTTTCCCCTGGAAGGAGAGAGACATAAATATGAATTATCACATAATTTTTGAGCTCTCTATATGATTTGGATTCAGATTTCAGAAATTAATGCATGTTGAAGGGAGACCATTTGAGTAAAAGAGATTGTAGGTAGATGGATGGTTAGTTGTATATTGTTAAAAATTAAGGTCCTGCTCGAGAATTTTTCACTCAAGGACAAAATTTAGGCCAATGCTCGGCACTTTCATCCTCTGAGCAGGGAGGGATCTTTATCATACCACACCTGTTGTGGCACGGGGCCTCAGTTTTGATGGTCTCATCCAAAGATACGCTCCATGTTGTCACCTCTTACAACAAGTGAGGGGTACTGAGGACCTATTCTAACCCAAATCCCAATGGTAATAAACTCCATGTTACCACTAGATTTTTACAAATAATGTAGCAAATCCTTAGGGTTCTCGAAAATTCTTTACAGTTCTTTATTTAGTAAGATTGAGTAGAAATCAGACAAAGTGTTGAATGATGCATCCATGCGTGGTTTTAATGTTTTATCAGTTTAGACTTATGATACTTTCAGATGAGGTGAACAATGAGTTAGAATTAAAATTAAATGAAGATGGGAATCCTTCAAAAACTGATGATACCAAGGAGGGAAAATCCACTTCCAAAAGATTTGGAGAGGTCTCCGAAGAAGATTTAGTGAAATACTATGAAGGGAAGCAGTCCTCCAGCACAAAGAAAAATACCCGATGGGGACTAAAAGTTTTCCAAGGTATGTGCAAGTTTCTGTTTTTTGATTGCAGCTCTTAGCATACATTTAGTAATAATATGTCACGGATGCTATCCAATACGCAGTTTTCAAGTTACTATGTAGTTGTTTTCCATTGTTGAACTCTTATGTGTGGTGGAACGCAAAAAGTATTTTTATCCACGTGTGATGGGTACAAATGCTTATCGTTGAATTCATGTATTGCCCAAATTGAAAGGAAACTTCAATTTAGTCAATTTATAAGTATTGGAGTATAAAATAGTTCAAACAAAACTCGCAATTCACCATCTTTCTTTGGTAATAGTATCAATCATGTTGAAGAGGAAATGAATGGTAATTACATATTTAATTAAACAGCCTAATTCAAACAAATTAATTTTGATGTGGTCAGGTTAGTGTATACGGCCGGCTAATATAAACAAAATACAAGCTTTCATAACATTTATTGTCTTCTACGTAACTAGTCTATAATATATGTATGTACCCTCTACCCACCCAAGCATGTAATATAATACTAAATGTACCTCCATCACAGAAGAATAGATATCTTGGAAATGGCACACTGTATATCAGCAGTATGATATGCATAGACACCAGCTAGTCCATGTGTCTTAGTTTTTATTAATTCTTATTAATTCAGAATGGTGTTTGGAGACTCAAGAAGAAGCTGTGGATTTTTCGTCAATTAATTCTCAGGATTTAGCGACGTTACTTACGAAATTTTATTGCGAAGCAAAGCCCAAACCACTAAATTCTAGACAAAATGCTTTTACTCCAGAATTAGCTGGGGAATACCATAAGAATACCCTTAAGAATATCCGTGGTGCCATTAACCGCCATCTACAGGATTTAGGCAGGAATATTGACATTGTAAATGATAAAGAATTTCGAGCAACAAACAGGACACTAAAAGGCTTGCTAAAATTGAGAATGGAAGAGAGACTATCGAAGCTCACATTGCAAGAAGATGTCATTAGTGAGGATGATTTAAAATCTATATATACTTACTTCAAAAATGCTGGTTCACATCCTGTTTTGTTGCGGCAATGTGTGTGGTTTAATCTCGCAATGCATTTCGTAACGCGTGTGGCCGAATTTCATCCCCAGCTGAAAATCAACTCGTTTGCATTCAAGAGTGATGAAAAAGGTGAATATGCAGTCTTGTGTCATGAGATTAAACAAAAAAATACTCAGGGCGGATCAAACAATGAAGAAGCACTCTGTGATAAACGTATGTATGCTACACACACCCAACAATGTCCTGTAAAAATGCTCAAACTTTTAATAGAAAAAACAGACAAAAATGCGGATTCTTTGTTCAACCAATACAACAAGCCAGCTGTAGAATACCCCACATTGGAGTCAACATGGTATATTAACAAATCCTTAGCAAAACGTTCATTTGCAAACTTTTTATCAGACATCTGCAAATACGCAAAAACGAGTAAAATATATGCCCCACATTGCCTTCGGACCACAGCGATGCAGCAAATGAACAATGCAGGTCACCATAAGGAAGCCACTGTTAGATCTGACAACAGGCACTGCTCAACGGAACAGAAAAAGGCACTCGGGTCAACACTGCCTAAGGTTGCAGAAATCGAAGATAATGACTTACCTCCAGCTCAATGCCCAGCTCCTGAAGCAAACACTCCTGTGAATTCTTGTTCAGTGAGCTCGAAAACTCCTGCTGGTTCAACATCTGGTGACAGTAGCTTTTCTGTGGCTAAAGAAACGAACTCAAATCCCACCAAAAATGATTAATCTCCAAAAATTCAAAATCTGTGTCAGAAATTGTTCAAGGAATCATAGCATGTTCATTTCAGAATGATGATGTAATTGCTTTCCATTTTACTGGAACTGTTGGCTTTTAGCTCACCTTGACTGAAAGCTTGAGTGAGCTATTCTGAACACTTTGTCCAGCATCTGTCCATCTGTCCTTACACTTTTCTTATCCAGAATCACAGGACTCTTGCCACAAAGCATTCTTGAGATTCAGGGGGCCCAGGTTCGAATTGTTGCATGTCCCCCTTCTGATTACTGTTACGAATTTACCCAATAGATTACGAAATTACACGTGTAGAAAGATGATTAGCAATAAGCAACTCAAAATAATCTTCCCACCCTCATTACAAGAGTTATTAAAGTTGTTTAAATGAAGTGCCACACCCTTTTTGAAGTGGAGATGATTAAGAATAGTAAAAAATTTGTTTCTCAAGAACAACAGGGCCAATTTCAATCAAACTTGGCATAAATCATTCTTGGGTAAAGGGAATTGAAGTGAAGTGTTATGTTCCCTTCAAAAGGGAGATAATTAAGAAGAAGCGAACATTGTGTGGGGTCACTTAAAAATCTTCTCAAGATCCCCTGGGCCAGAAAAATAAAAATTTACATGAAAGCTTGAAATAGTGTACAAATTGTGGGCTCATGGGGGAAGGGTGGGGCCACAGTTAGGGGATCAGTGTTACATGAAGATATATTGGAAATTTTCTTTTAAAAAAATCTTCGTAAGAAGAATAGGGCTATGATTATTCATATTAATATGCAAGCATTTCTGTTAGTGACGACTTGTTCAGTCTTTGGGGTAAGATGCAGCCACATATTGGAATCAAAATTTTTTTTATTGGAATTTGTAGGGAAACATCTTGAAAAATCTTCTCAAGAACAGTAGGGCCACGATTACCCATGTTGATATGCAGTATCTTTAGGTAGTGCCGATCAAATTTGTCAATTCCGAGGCTCAAGAGGGTAGGATGGGGCCAAAATAGGAGATCAAAGTTTTTGTTATTAGAAGATGCACAGGAGGTTAATATTTTTTTTTTCAAGATTACCAGGACCAGACTAAATCATATTGAAATGCAAATGTTTCTAAGTTGTGTGGATTCATGTTTTTATGGCCTCTTCACTGAAGTGGGGAGGGGGTATTGTTTGTTTCTGGGTTTTTTTTTATCCTGTCTATCTGAAACTTGAACCTTGCTTAGAACTGTGGAATGGTGAGTGATAAGACTCTCATATTTCATATGCATGTGCATTCCTTGTGACAAGACCTTTCATTTGGTTCCAAAGTTTTTCAACCTTGTGACCTTGATCTTGGAGTTTGACCTCCTTTTAAGGAAACCTAACCAACGCAGTATCTTTAGAACTATTTAAGTTGGGGCTTTCATATTTTGTATATAGATTCTTTATGGTAGGACCTAACATTACACGCCATAATTTTTGACCGTGTCATTAGTATCTATTATATATTGTATTTGGATTCGCAGTAGTGTATTGCTGCATTTCGTTGAATAAATGAAGATATATATACTTGGTGTTTATGATGCAGTTGTTACAGCAGGACCACATAGCACTGTGTAGTATAAGTAACACAACAATTGTGTTGTGTTCGACAATTGTATACTTGTATTTGGTGAATCACAAATATTTGAGAGAAATATTAATAAATGATTTGATTTTAAGGAACACTTTAATGGCTTTCCTGTGAAAGGTGTTTCCAGCAGTAACAAAGATGTTTGTGTCTGATAGCGCCATCTGTTGGACAGAAAAGACGACTCTGAATGATTTATTCTCATGTATTCACTGAAAAAAAAAAAAAAGAATGTGTGTTAGACTTAGGTTGTAGACACTCTATATATAGGCCATAGTTTTTGCTTGATTGATTTGATATTTCACACGGCTTCCTTATTAAAACAATATAAGCTGTCAAAATTGTTATTTTAGGGTCCCTAAAATTTAATCGAAAATTTTGTAAACATCTACCTTCTAATACCTGATTTTATCGATTAAACTTTTGACATGTTGTATTTTTTGCATTAAATGTAAAAATTGTTCGACAGTTGAAATTAAGTGTTCCCGTACCTTAATTTTTCCGACATTATTTCCGTATGCAATGACCTAAAGTTGAACTCATTCGGCAAAATCAAATGCGCAAGCGCAATATTTCCGGTAAGCACGAAAGATGTCTGACACGAAAGGTTCGAAGCGAGGGAGAAAGCTGACTTTGACTGATTCGGGACTAAAAAGACGACGAACGGAAATAAATGCAAAGAATAATAAGAATAGAATTTTATCTCACCTCGCCGTCCATATTTTAATGACCCGGATACAACCCGATCCACCCCGATCAGCATCAGAATCATTCGTGTCAACATCGGTTATCTTCGGGATTGTCGCCGACGATTAATCAGCTGCCGTTGTTAGGGTCAAAGGGAATGTCGAGGAATATATTTTTCATCACGTAAAAGTGTGTAAACGATGCATAAGAGAGGAAATTCGATGCAGTTCTTTTTTTCAATCATATCAACGTTCATTTAACCTCTTTTAATACCACTATAAAAATTGCAATTTTGGCAGCTTATATTGCTTTAAGAGAGGAAGAAGCCTAATGATTTTTGGGGTCAAAGGTTCAAGTCCACTATGAGCTTGTAGACATTCATTGCAATGGGAAATGCTCCTAAGTATGAAAGGATGTTGGAGTAGTGGTAATTCAAGTTTGTTAAATTCAGAGATCCAGGGATAGTTTAACTATAATAGGAGATTAAATTTTTGTATGGGAATATACAGGAAATTAATTACAACAATTTTTCTTGAGAATAGAAAGGTTACACTAAATGCTGTCAAAATTCAAATGTTACTAATTAATGTGGATTCAAGTGTTTACATGCCCCGTGCAACTAAAATTGGGAGTCATATTGATTTCGTCCTTGTCTGTCTGTCCAAAACCTTATTCTTGACCATAATTTTGTAATAGTGAGAGATAAGGCTCTCGTTTTTCATATGTGTATTCTCTGTGACAAGACCAAAATTTTTAACCTTTTGACCTTGGAGTTTGACGTGCATCTAAGAAAGTTTAGCTAGACAATATTTCCTGAACTATGGAAGGTAGGGCTTACATATTTTGTATATAAATTCCTTAAGAAAAGACCTTGCATTCCATGATGTTTGATCTAGTGGTCTTAGTTTTGGAGATTGATCCAAATTGCAAATTGATTGATTATATATTGTTTAACGTCCCACTTGAGAATCTTCCACACATATGGAGATGTCACCATTGCTGGTGAAGGGCTGCAAAATTTAGTCCTATGCTCAGCACTTATGGCCTTTAAGTAGGGAGGGATCTTTATTGTGCCATACCTGTTGTGACACGGGACCTCAGTTTT